>JAWNNX010000001.1:0-42105 GCA_035044505.1 Zaprionus lineosus
ACTACTGGCAAAAGTAAAGCTAATGGCCAAGTCGAGAGAATCCTGTAGAGCAAAACTTTTCAAAGCATCAAAAGGCAGAGTATGAGAGGCAGCAATTTAATGAAGATCAGGCGAAGATTACAATTTACAAGGTGGGTGACCATGTCCTGCTCAAAAATGAAGAACGGCACCAAACAAAGCTGGATCCTAAATTCAAAGGACCATTCGTAATAACGGAAAAGCTTGATGGTGACCGGTACACTTTGAAATCTCTCTCAAACAAGCGAACACAAGTATGCCCACGAACAACTGCGTGCGATGCCTGATGAGGTAGTCGCAGATGAACACGAGAGAGCGCCGGCTGAGGCACTCGTGGGCACCATGGACTCAATCTAGATCATTTACATGGCTAGAGCCAGTCATGTAGTAAACTGGCCAGTAACTGCATGACGGAGGGCTATGTGGGTCCTGAGGGACCAGCACGCAGAGTGTGCGTGATGTGTTTATCGTTGCAATGGTGCAGCAAGAGCCCGAGAATGTGGAAGAGAAAGTGAGAGTCATGGTACAGAAAGAGAGTTGTGTGGCGGATGTTGTATTCTATGTTTGATGAACTGAAAATTAAAATAAAATTGATTAAAAAAAATTTGAGCAAGGCAAGGGATACCAACTGTGATACCATAATGTAACATGTACCAATGTTTACGTTTGTCCTAGTAACCTTAACTTTCACTTTGTAGAGTAAGTAATGCCTAATTGATGCCGAACGGAAATGAGAAATGAAAAATTAAGTTGAACACTGCGTAAAAGCAAAATATGAATTAAGAAATATTAAATATAAGGAATATTGTTATAATAAGTTACCTTAAGAAATCTTAAGGCCGTGTCGCAGATCAAACCATATGTTATGCTAAGTTCAAATGTAAATGTCAATGCTAATAACATAGGAATAAGAGAGCATCGCTTGGGCAACGCTCAAGTGAGCGTGGTGCCAGATGTTTTTCGGCGGCGTAGACATAAAAAGAACATGCAAGAGGTATGGGAAGGTGCAATGAAAAGAAGAGGAGAGAAGAGAATTATGCACGGTCATTAAGAGAGAAGACGTGCGCCGAAGAGGTTATCTGGCAACTTGCGGTGCTCTTTAAGAAAAACTGTAAAGAAATTAAAGAAATATAAAATGGAGAACGATACTGCGCCCCTTTCCCCAATTCTCCAATATATATATAGTGACGTAATCACGTCTACACATTACTCTTCACACAACACACAATACTCTCAACACAACACACAACACTCTCTACACAATGTCCACTTGAAATTAGACAGAAACAAATAAAATATTAAAGTTATTACCGCTGCACTCAACATGTATGCAACAGCTATTCTTTTTGACACACTCAAAAACAATTATCCAAAAACCACCCTCACATTAATGAAATTGTACACCGCCAAACCTCAACTCCAACATAGATGAAATTGTAAACTATAACCAATAGATCGATGCACTAAACCTCGACCCAAACATAAAAATGAAATTGTAAACCATAACCAACTCCACTTAAAAAAACACTTAAACTTAAGAATGTTTCAATAGCGAGGTATGCTCAGGACCTTTTGAGCATCACTGAAGTTAGTCTTAAGCTGATCTTTGAATAAAGCACTTCGTACGGAGTTGAAACTCTTAAAAACTCTTGTGTTATAATTTTTGTTTTAAAGTATTAGCGTTGGCCTTAGTGTAAGGCACGGGCCATTAGTTCGACTCAACAAAAAAACTGCATTTATTTTACTATATATATATAGTGTTTGGGAAGTTCCAAGTTAATAGTATACTTGGTTCGATATAACTAATAAGGAAAACGCTAGTTACTTTGGTAAAACTACATTTAACAAGGGTTTGTAAAATTATTCATTTTTGAGCTGCACTCAAATAAGCATGGTGCCAGCTGCTCTTCAGCGGCGTAGGCATAATGGAATATGCAAAAAATATGAAGAGAATGGCAAGATGGCAATGAAGGAAAGAAGAGCAGAGACTCGATTGGAAAGAAAGTGGAATCGCTCTGAAGAAGAGATCTGGCAACTCGCTGTGCTAAAACGTAAGATTGTTATACAAGTAATAATCGTAAAACACATTGTTTGGCTACTGAGCTTTTTCAGTAGCTTCTTTTATTTAAAGAAGATGAACTTCTAGTTTTTTAGTTATAATATATTTTATTATTATTATATTTTATTTTTATTATGTTATATTATGAGGTGCCCGCGCCTCCCATTTCACCTCCATTGATACACCTTCTGCACCTCTCAAAGTCCAACGATAAAGTGTGTGCCAGCCAGAGAGTACCAAATACAAGAGGGGGTGATAGCTTAAAAGCGAATTGTTAATGTTAAAAATAAAACCTCGAAATGGGAGATGTTAATTATGCAAATAACTCAAATAACAATACATAACAACAAAACATTAACCTCATAGCAAAGGATCTGTGGTATTATTTAGCTTCTCCTGTCCCTTTGGCCTTTGTAATTTACCATTTAATTATGCATAATTTTTTATTACCGAGCCAATCTCAGGGCTTATTATTTTTAACAGAAAGCCCGACAGCTATCATCCACTCTTGTATTTGGTGCTCTGTGGTGCCAGCCTTCAGCCACGTGGAAGCTACCCTTTCGGCAGCTTCAGCTAATCGGTCTGGCAGAAGAGAGGCAGCCGACGATAGAACCGCCAGAACATGCGGTTTCGGCTGCAGTCTCTATCACTAAGGAGGGAGATGGACAGAAGAGCGATCTTACAGTCGCCGATAGCGCCCAACTTGGCTGCTTCGACTGCAGTCGTTTGTAATAATCGAGAGCATATGTCCAAAACTTGCAGTCGGCGATAGCGCTCTTTGTGGCTGCTTCGACTGCAAAAGTTGGCACGGGATCACTTATTTACATTATTATCTGATGTCTTATATTAAGAGAAAGTTGGAGGGAGCAGCTGTTATGGCACACAGGGCTGCATAACCAAACATACTCCCCCCGTTGGAAGCTGTAAGCTTTCGACCTTATATCTAAGTTTGGTGTAGTAGTGGCAAGGCAGCGCAAGGACCAGATCCAAGTGGCGTCATAGGGGTTCGGTGTTTTCCACATGCTTACACTGTTTGCCCCTGCTTGATTTTAGCAGAGCGCTTTCGAAGATTCTCAGTGTATGTTGTTGTTTCGGCTGCATTGAGGGCTATGGGCTTCTTAACGTCTCATCGAAATCGATTATTGCCTTCCAGACGTCACTCCCATAACTATATGAAACAAATATTCCTGTGTTGCGGAATATTCAATGGAGTAGGTCACCGGTCTCAGTCTTGACCTTCACTGCATTCATCATATAAGCTTCCTGAGGATGTAGTGAGCTGGAAAATTAAATTAATTAGGTTTTTACGGACTTCAGTTTAGTTTTTTCTTATCTAGCTCGTCTTGCATAATGGACGCAACACATCTAAGTGTTCAAGAATTATACTGGTTTTGTTGACAAAAGCCTGATTTTCCTTGCACATGATCAACACTTATTCCAGGGTCGCCGAGAGATGATCCAAAACATTAACTCTTCGTTTCTGCTTTCTTTGGTTGTTCATGCAGAGCAACAGCCGCCACGTAGTTGGATGTGTTGTAATATCATACAGAGCAGCAGTGATTTACTTCGAAGCGCATGGTGAAGTCGCTATTACTTAACATTTTCTTATTCACAACGCGCAATAACGATTCGATGGAAAGCAATATCTACTTTATCCAAAAAGCAAGCCAGTAAGTGTCATCCTATCCATGGCAGCGACTAGTGCAGTTGGCGACACAGCTGTTATAATCTGCGAAAGAAAACGATAGTTAAAATCTGGACAAGCTTGTAAGGTTGGCTCCATTTTTCTGCCATCAACATACGGGCGATACATTGACCCCAACAGCTTTCACTACATCTTCTTGTGTCACCGGTAACTGCTCATTGCGTTGAAGCTGATGCCGACCTTCAATCAAGCAAGCAATATCGTCAACAGCTGATACGTTGCTTCTGCGACAGTTTCGCGTTCATATGACTGTTGACGCAAACTGTTTAGAACAACGCATAATATGTTTATCACACCAAGTCCTTTAGTCTACATTCAAATAAGATACGCGCGGTCCAATATATTGCTACTACGAAGCATGTTCTCGTCAGCCAGAATGAAGTGTTTTTAGGTCTTTCCAAAAGTCTCGTCATTGGTATAGCCGTGTTCCGAGTGTGATGACATTTCCTTCACTGTGACACATTGGACAAAATATTGTAATGGTGCTTTTGCCTATGATTGGCTTTGCAGACTGAAACAGTTGTTCTAGAAGCGTACCATGTGCTCTTAGAAAATAACGTCCGGCATGAGCAGCCGACTCCATGTGGCTCTTTTAGTTGGTAAAAATCTCCATTATGATCCGTTGAGGTGCTTCAAACAATCACTAACATGTATAACACTGTTTTTATCAAAACGGTTACAATTGCTTCATATATACTTGGAAAAACAGCGCAGGTGATGCTTTGAAACCAGCTGATCTATTGCAATTTTGCTGCACTACGCAGCTTGTCGACGACACAAATATAAAAGGGATGCGGGGTACACAAAACCAATGCACAAATATCATTTTAGCTGTTCGTAGGCGCCGCATCAAATGGGAGATGCGAGACGTGCGAAAATCACAGTCAAAACAGATAAGCACCTTTTGGACGTCACAACCATTGGAGGGGTGCGGGGTACACAAAACCAAAGCACTAATCTCATCTTCGCTGTTCATAGGCATCGCATCACTTGGGGATGCGTGACGTGCGGGAGCCACAGCAGAAAGAGATAAGCACTTGTGGACTATCGAACTCGACGGGGTGCGGGGTACACAAAACAAACAGCAGTCAACACGTTTTTGCTGTTTGTAGGCGATGCATCCAATGAGGGATGCGCGACGTGCGTGAGCCACAGCAGAGAGAGATAAGCACTTTGTCGACTTGACAAAGACTTATCGATTTTTTAATTTATTTAGTTTATCATTGCTTAGTAAATGTAAGTATGTTGGTTCAGGTTTGAAAAATGTTCAAGAACGACAACTGTAAAGCAGCAGTTTCACAATACTGTTCAATTTGCGGTTTAACAACAACAAATCTGAACAGTAGTTTGAAGCTAGCGGCTCGAAATTGTCGCCTTGTAGCGATGAGTTCAAACACTGAGCAACATTCCTACACTTACAACAACAATAATTATAACGCGTGCGCAGGCGCGTGGTTCGCATGTACTATGCGATTATGCAATTTCCGTAACCCTTTAATATAAAAGTTTTATATTAGAGAAATCACGTCGGGGTCACCAAATGTTTGGCTACTGAGCTTTTTCAGTAGCCCTTCTTTTATTTAGAGAAGATGAAATTCTAGTTTTTTAGTTTTAATATATTTTATTATTATTATATTTTATTTTTATTATGTTATATTATGGGGTGCCCGCGCCTCCCATTTCACCTCCATTGATTCACCTTCTGCACCTCTCCAAGTCCAACGATAAAGTGTCTGCCAGCCTTCAGCCACGTGGAAGCTACCCTTTCGGCAGTTTCAGCTAATCGGTCTGGCAGAAGAGAGGCAGCCGACGATAGAACCGCCAGAACATGCGGTTTCGGCTGCAGTCTCTATCACTAAGGAGGGAGATGGACAGAAGAGCGATCTTACAGTCGCCGATAGCGCCCAACTTGGCTGCTTCGACTGCAGTCGTTTGTAATAATCGAGAGCATATGTCCAAAACTTGCAGTTGGCGATAGCGCTCTTTGTGGCTGCTTCGACTGCAAGAGTTGGCGCGGGAGCACATATTTACATTATTATCTGATGTCTTATATTAAGAGACAGTTGGAGGGAGCAGCTTACCAACCGCACATATTAAATCTGTATTGGAAAAAGATAGCTCGACTCCATCGCCCATCTCTCCGACATGTGCATATATAAAAACAATTATTTTCGTTCAAATAAATGAGGATTAGGAATGCTTATATTCTACAAAAAAATCTATAAATGTAGGGTTTTAAAGACGTAAATAAGTATTAAGGAACAAGAAAAAGAAGAAAGAAAAAAAGATAAAACAAAATCTTTCTATTAACAAGGATGGACTTTAAAAATGGTTCAAACTTAATAAATAATGGAATGGAAAGAATTGTCTAAAGAGCTACAAAAACTTAGATGCGATTTCCACAAATCGTACAATTCGCTAGCTAAAAAATAGGCTAGCGAAATAGGCCAACTCAGAAGGTCACAGTTCAAAAACACACATTGTTTTTAGTGCACATCTTCAATTAAGCACGTTTACTAATTTATGACAAAAGAGAGGTACTAAACGGGGATCATTGGTTACAAGTGTCAACATTTTTGATCAGACTAATTTCCAGTTTAATATCAATAATACAAAAATATAGTTTGAGCATAACAGTGCTAACTATACTAAATACCTGATTGTCAGTTGATTAAGAATTAAGATTAAGAACAGTCAAATACTGTGAATTCCAAGATAGAGGAAGAATATTTATATAATCTTACAATTCCTGCTGCTCTGTTGTCTGACTTAGACATCACAGAAATCGACACTAGTTCAAGCGTCATAGATCAGAAATTAAACATTATGGCCCAGACCGAAATCGAATTCATAAACACAGCGTCTAAGATAATTCCAGTCTTTGATGGAAAGATTGAACATCTAGACGGCTTGTTCGACGCATTCGGTCTAATATACAAGCTAACAGGCAAACACAAAGAGACAGCTGTAATTTTAATTAAAACCTAGCTAAAAGGTGGTGCCAGAAATGAAACTACGGTTTCTGGGATTATATCCCGATTAACAAGCGATGTCAAAGGTGAAACTATAGAGGTATTATCAGCCAAACTGATGAATCTACAGCAACACAACAAAACTGCCAATCAATACAGAAAAGAATTTGAACAGTTGAAAAAATCATTAGTAAATGCATACATCGCAGATGACATTTCAATAGAAAAAGCCAGAAAATTTGCAACCCAGCAAGGAGTCAAAGCAATGACTCAAAACTGCTCAATCGATAAGGTAAAACGTTTTATGCAGGCTAATACTTTTAGCACAACGAAAGATGCCATTAGCAAATTTGTAAGTTGTTGCAATGAAATAGCCGGACAGCCAAACACATTTTTACACTACCAGAATTATCCTCATCACGGCGAAACCGTGGTAATAGACATTACAGAGGTAACTATGGAAGATACAACAATATTTATAGTCGAGGTAGAGGCCAATATAGAGGGAACTCTAGAGGCCGTGGTAACTCGAATCGAGGTCATAATAATAGTAATATAAACCCCCAAAACCCTTCAAATATTCTACAATAAGTAATACTACGGTTTATCAATCTCAATAAAAATATATTCGTTACATTTACCAACACAGATACGAATAAAGAGCTTGTTTTTTTAGTAGACACCGTTGCAGATACATATATCAATTTTGAAAGAAAACTCTGACATTTTTAATAATATTCAAGATAATTGTCTTATAGATATAAAAGGAATAAGTCAAGAAGTAACGACATCTAAAGGTCTAATCTCAATTGAAATACAGATAGCTATATACATAATCCCACACGATTTTCATAACGTAGACTTACAATTCGCTATTCCATGTGATGGAAAACTGGGAATCGATTATATTCGAAAGTATAACTGTCAATTAGACTTCCATCCATCCGAAAATTGGCTTATAATTAGAACAGATATTTTAAAATTTCCAATTTTTGTTCCAATAACATACAGTTCTGACAACAACTCAATTATTCTGCCAGCAAGATCCCAAGTAATCAGACAAGTCAAGCTTTCTTCAGAAGAAGATATTGTACTTATTCCAAATCCGGAAATTGTTCATGGTATTTACGTAGCAAATACTATAACAACAACCCAAAATTCTTATATAAGATTTCTTAATACAACAAATATTGATCAAATAGTTAATACGAATAATTTAATATATGAATCTCTTTCGAACTACGAAGTAGTCACAACCAATCCGATAAATAGAGAAAAATCTGTATTAGATCAACTTTCAAAAAACTTTCCACTACAATTTAAATTAAAGCACACAAGCCTATGCACCAAGTATAGCGATGTATTCGGATTAGAAACCGAATCTATAAGTACAAATAACTTCTACAAGAAAAAATTGAGATTGAAAGATGATAAACCAGTATATATAAAAAATTATCGAAGCCCGCATAGTCAAGTAGACGAAATACAGAAGCACGTAGGAAAATTGATTTCCGACGGGATTGTAGAACCATCTGTGTCTGCATACAATAGCCCATTATTACTTGTCCCTAAAAAATAATCTCCCGGCTCCGAAATAAAAATGGCGATTAGTGACTGACTGTCGTCAGATTAACAAAAAATTAATATCCGATGAATTTCCACTCCCTAGAATTGATGACATTTTAGATCAACTAGATTGAGCAAAATACTTTTCATGCCCAGACTTAATGTCAGGATTTCATCAAATCGAACTCGAAGAAAGTTTAAGAGATATAACGTCATTTCAACGAGCAATGGCTCGTATCGCTTTACGCGATTACCTTTCGTATTAAAAATAGCGCCTTGTTCATTCCAGAGAATGATGACTATTGCATTCTCCGGACTACAACCTTCTCAAGCATTTCTCTTTATCGATGATTTAATAGTTATTGGTTGTTCCGAAAACCATATGTTTAAAAACTTGACAGACGTTTTTGAGAAATGTAGGGAATACAACCTAAAGTTGCATCTAGGAAAATGTTCATTTTTCATGCATGAGGTGACTTTCCTAGGTCATAAGTGCACCGATAAGAGAATACTACCAGATGATAAGAAATTTGATGTCATCATGAATTACCCAGTCCCGCAAGATACGGACAGTGCTAGACGCTTTGTAGCATTCTGTAACTACTACTGACGTTTTATTAAAAACTTCGACGACTATTCACGGATAGTCCTGTACTGTTTAAATGGTCAGATGAATGCCAAAACGCATTCCAATACCTAAAAACAAAATTAATGGAACCTACATTGCTACAATATCCAGATTTCAGCAAAGAATTTTGTATGATAACTGATGCTAGTTATCAATAGTGGGGAGCGGTTTTAACTCAAAATCATGATGGATACCAACTTCCTATTGCCTAAGCATCCAGAGCCTTCACAAAGGGAGAAAGCAACAAATGTACAACTGAGTAATAATGAGCTGCAATTCATTGGGCAATATTACACTTTCGACCATATATTTATAGTCACAGTAGTATATTTGAAGGGCAAAGACAATTATGTAGCCGATGCGTTATCAAGAATAACGATTAAGGAACTGCAGAACAAAGCTAGAAACGTAAAACAAGTCACTACAAGATATCAAAGTAGACAAAAATTCTGCGCAGGAAAAACAAATCATGAAATAGAATTGCTTGACAAATCTATAGATAAAGATTCAAAGCCCAATGTATTCATAAACAATGTCGAGGTACGTAAAGTAGTGATCTTGCATGTAAAAGATACTCTATATTTCTTCAAACATGGAAAGAAAATTACTGCAAGATGTGATATTGACAATCTATACACTAATGAAATTCTTGACTTAGGTCAATTCTACCAAAGGCTTGAAAAACAGGCCGGTATATATGAAATTATTATATATGAAACTAAATAACAATGATAATAATGATACTAATAATAACAATTCAAAAATTTAGATAATCCTCATGCTATGTATACGGCTTTTAAGGCTGTGGGGTCGACGTCCGTTGATACGTCGTCCTTGGCGGGTTATTTTGAGCCTATTAGCCAACCTGTTCCTATGTTTCATAATGCGGCTATTATACCGACTAGAATGAAAATTGATTTGCTGAAATACTGTGGAGAGGGGTTCAGGTCATTGTGAAACATTTTGTTCTTAATATACCAATCACATCCAGTTATTAGCCTGAGCACTTTATTTTGAGCTACTTGTATGTGCTTAATTTGGCTATCGCAAGCAAGCCCCCAAATTTGACAACCATATAGCCAAATTGGGGCAATTATTTGCCTATATACGGTCACCTTGTTGCTGAGGGACAACTTGCTTTTTGGATCGAGCAGCCAATAGTGTTTTGCTACAGCAGCCCTAATCCTTGTTTTCAGCACTCTAATGTGGTCTGCGAATGTGAGCCGCCCGTCTGGAATGATCCCTAGATATCTTGCTTGATTGGCCTGCTGGACTGGCACTTCATCTAGCAAAATTTTTGGCGGTGAATTTCTTTTGAAGGTGAAGCATACGTTTGCACATTCTTCTTTATTTATGGCAATATTCCATCGTCTGGCACACTCTTCAAACGATGCTGCATACTCTTGAATGCCATCAGCAGCGTCATATTCACACTTAGCCCTATATGTGACGCATACGTCGTCAGCAACCGTGGTCAACATCATTTTTCTTGGCTGAATATTCATTTGAATGTTGGGCTGAGGCATGTCAGAAGTGTACAGGGATTAGAGCAATGGCCCCAATACACTCCCTTGAGGTACACCTGCTTTAATATCATATTTTGTAGATATTGCCGTGAAGCTCCGCACAACAAATTTCCTGTTGGTGATATATGATTTTAAAAGCAAGAAGTAAGGCGCCGGCAGTGTATTCTTAGTTTTTTCGAGTAACCCCAAGTGCCACACGCGGTCAAATGCTTCTTCTTTGGTCCACTACTCTGTGCAGTTGTTCTGCTTTAAATCCAAACTGGTGTGCTGGAATTGTTCCCTGCGTGTCCTTGATTGTAAGAATCCGGGCCGCAATTAGTCTTTCCAACACCTTCGAGGTCGAAGGGAGAAGACTGATCGGCCTGTGGGACGCGGGATCTCTTTCGGGCTTTCCAGGCTTGTGAATCATTGATATGATTCCCAATTTCCACTGCGCTGGAAAGTATTGCAGCCTCACTATTGCATTAAAAATTAATGACAGGTAGTTAACTGCGTGGTCGGGAAGTGCTTCTAAAGTAGCATTGCAGATCTTGTCATGGCCTGGTGCTCTGCCAGCATGCTCTCGTCCAAAGATCAGAGCTAGCTCGTTTGGTTCAAACGTCTGGATTGGAAGGTCCATTTGCAGCGGATGGTCAAGTGTATCCATCAGTTCTTATTCTTGTTGCTGAAAAGTTAGGTCATTGGGCACAAATCTGCCAGCTAGGTGCTTGGTAAATGCCTCTGCCTGCTCGGCATCAGACCGATCGCAAAAGTTATTTTTGAAACTTTTTTATTAAATTTTTTATTCAATGAAGACGTTCATTTCGGACATGGGAACTGAATATAAAAATTCATTAAAATACAAAATCTGTGCAAGTATTTGAAAATTAAAAATTTAGCATCTGCAGCACACCACCACCAGACAGTTGGAACAGTAGAATAAAGTCACAGAACCTTCAACAAATACATACGATCATATATATCGGTTGATAAAACTGATTGGGACGTATGGTTAAAATATTTCGTATAATGTTTCAACACGACACCCTCTATGGCACATATGGCAATATATATATCTAATAAATAAAAGTAAAAAAAAAAACCAAAAAAAAATAACATTTTTAAAGTAAAATAATAAATATATTTATTTTAGTATGGCCATGCATAAGTATACTAAGTTCATATAGTTTTAATTTCGTTGCTCTTAGGCACATATTCAAAAAAACAAAAATCCAAACTACCCCTTGACAGAATCAAAACTTAAAAATTAAAAAAAAAAATTAATATTGAACAATCATTCAAAATCAAATTTAAAAAATAAAAAAATAAGTTTAAAAAAAAAAAAAAATTTCTGTATCTTATAAACATTAATTTTAATTTTGAGAAAACCGAATTTTTTACTAACACCTTCATTATTATTAAAATTACTTCACTAAATTAACGTTATTTTTCAATGTTTACATAAACAAATCATATGACCACTTATGCATAAGTGCAGGGTCAGCATATCTGCATGTGCCCCCGGATAATATAATGAGACTCAATACACTCTCTTTCTCGTAGCGACGTTCACACCGCTACCCACTAATACACATAAGCGCGACTGTTCCGCTGCCGGCGTCACTGTCAGCGCCTTTGGCGGTCTTAGACATAAGTCAATGAAATTGTTAAGCATTCTGATATAGAGAGCGAAAGTAGACGTGCTAAGCGTCTACAATTTATACAAAAAAAAAATGTAATATATAAAAATATACAGTGTTCCAATTATTACGTGCTAGGGTGGTATACAAAGTTAATGACAATCTTCTTGTAAGTATATTAATTGAATCTCTTATAGCTTCTAAATAAATTATAAGGTTAGCATTATTACCTTCTAGATTTAGCTTAGAAAGTTTCATTTATATGGGGTTTCCCTGAAGTCTTAGCTTATATTAGCTAGAACAATTAGCTTATAATTCGGCGTCTGCGGTTTGTATTCCGAAATCAATCTTGCACTTAATGTACCCAGTCATTGATACTCGGCAAACCCAGTGATCTGGTGACAGGTCCATCGAAGTTCCTCTCTCTATGGCTCCAAGTAGGATATGCTGCTGACGTATATCTTCCGTCTGGTAGAGAGACAGTATGAAGTCAACTCTACTGACGAAGGTGTATAGAACTGATGAATCTCCAGTGAACGTAGGGATGTCCTTAATTTGTCTTCTCGCTTCGGTTAGGTTGGCCTCATTTAAATTTATTAAACGGGCTGGGGCAACAACTGATTGCATCATGTTGTTTTTATTTTTTATTTTTTTTATATTATTATTATTATTTTTTTTTTTTATTTATTTTATTTATTTTTACCCGCTTCGGTAGCGTTTCACTTAATTATTAAATCAAATTTTTTGTTTTTTTGTTTTATTTTTGTTGTTTTGTAATGTTTTGTAAAAATTTTAACTTTTATTTTTATTCGTTTCTTTTAGTGTTTCACTTAATTATCAATTCAAATGTTTTTTTTTTTTACTTTCTATTACACTTATTGTATTGTTCTTTTTAACTTTAATAGGGCAACCGAATTGGATTTATAATTCTAGTTGAAACAAAATGTTAGTGTGGCGAACGTTTGGCGAGTATATTTCGAATATTTATGAATAAAACGCGAAGTAATATTGTGGTGTAATCTGTTTTATTACGATATCAACTTAAGACTTATTCAGTCATGCTCAAAAGATTTTGAGCATGCCTCGCTAATACTGTTTACATAATTATGCTGAGTGCGGTTTGTTACATTGTACTTAATGCTGAGTGCGGGTTTTGTTACCTAGTGCTGAGTCGAGATTTTAGTGTTAGTATTGTGGGAAGGTGATTACGTCATTATATAGGTATTTAAATTTAAAATATTATTTTATTTTAATATATTTTTTTTTTTTTGAAATTTTTATTTTTTTATGTTAGATATAGATTTTTAGCCTATCTTTATGTACATTTTGTTTTTTAGTATTCTTTCCTGAAATGGCAATGTTGTTATTTTCCTTTATTTCCGTTACTGTATACGGACCCGTATATTTAAAATCATGCTTATGCCCTGATTCATTTTTAAATAAAACTTTATTTCCTACTGAAATATCTATATTCCTATCTTTCTGATCATAAATGTTCTTGTTTTCCTGCTTATGTATTTCTAACAAAAATCTTGCTCTCTTATAGGCTATTTCTAGTCCATAACTGGTTTCCTTTGCGAAATCTTCTATATTATAGATTACTTTTAAGTTATCTATGCTGTTAAAATATTTTGGCAGATTACAATAGTTGTGTATGGACAATAGTTGTGTGCCATAGAAGGTGTCGTGTTGAAACAGTATACGAAATATTTTAACCATACGTCCCAATCAGTTTTATCAACCGATATGTATGATCGTATGTATTCGTTGAAGGTTCTGTGACTTCTTTGTATATTTGATGTTGTATTATTGAATTTTTATATTCAGTTCCAATGTCCGAAGTGAACGTCTTCATTGGACCGTACTTCAATATACAAGATTCGAAAATAGCTTTTGCGACAGTGTTTGCAGATTTATTTGCAATAGGAATGGCAACTAAATACTTTGTTAAATCACAAATGAGTGTTACTATACATATATTCGTTACAATTTTCCGATTTTGGTAGTGGACCAATTGTGTCTACCACTACTTTGCCGAAAGCTTTACTTGCTGTTTCTGTTATTGTTAAAGGGGTCTTTGTATTTTTTGTCACTTTTTATTTTTGACAATTTTTGCATTTACGTACGTACTCAGTAATAAATTAAGTCATTCCTTTCCAGTAGTGATTTCATTTCGTCTTGACCAAGGTTTTTGAAATGCCTAAGTTACCTTCTTGAAATGGATCGTCATGGAGCGAAGGCAAAATAGCTTCTTTTTCTTTTTCATTTGTAATTAGGGTTACCGGACTAAGTAGCGCTAGTTTAAATATACTTAATATTTTGTTGCCCATTATTTTAAAATCATCTATTGAAACTTGCTCAAAGATATTTTCCCATGGTGCCACTTTGATTTGACTTATATCATATATACCGGCCTGCTTTTCAAGCCTTTGGCAAAATTGACCTAGGCCAAGAATTCCATTAGTGTACAGATCGTCAATATCATATCTTGCAGTAATTTTCTATCAATGTTTGAAGAAATATAGAGTATCTTTTACATGCAAGATTACTACTTTTCGTACCTCATCATTATTTATGACGTCGAATACGTTTGGCTTTAAAGCTTTATCTATAGATTTGCCAAGCAATTCTATTTCTTGATTTGTTTTTCCTGCGCAGGATTTTTGTCTACTTTGATAACTTTTAGTGACTTGTCTTACGTTTCTAGTAATGTTTTGCAGCCCTTTAATGGTTATTCTTGATAACGTATCGACTACATAATTGTGTTTGCTCTTCAAATATTCTACTGAAAAGTCATATTCTTCTAATTCGAGCAACATTCGCGTCAATTTTGAGCTTGGATTTGTCATTAAGAACAAAAATGTTAAGGGTCTGTGGTCTGTTTTGATTGTGAAATGTTTGCTGCCCGCATCATACGGGACTGGATAATTCATGATGACGTCAAATTTCTTGTCATCTGGTAGTATTCCCTTATCGGTGCACTTGTAATCTAGAAAAGTCACCTCAAGCATGAAAAATGAACATTTTCCTAGATGCAACTTCAGGTTGTATTCCCTACATTTCTCAAAAACATCTGCCAGATTTTTAAGCATATGTTTTTCGAAACTATTACATCATCCATATAGAGAAAGGCTTAAGAAGGTTGTAGTCCGGAGAATGCAATAGTCATCATTCTCTGGAATGAACAAGGCGCTATTTTTAATACGAAAGGTAATCGCGTAAAGCGATACGAGCCATTGTTCGTTGAAAAAAACGTTATGTCTCTTGAACTTTCTTCGAGTTCAATTTGATGAAATCCGGACATTAAGTCCAGGCATGAATGGTATTTTGCTCGGCCTAGTTGATCTAAAATGTTTTATCTATCGGATATTAATTTTTCATTAGTCGATAGTCAATTACTAATCGCCATTTCTTTTTTACGGGACAGGCAGATGATTTTTAGGAACTAGCAATAATGGTCTATTGTATGCAGACACAGTTGGTTCTACAATCCCGTCGGAAATCAATTTTCCTACGTGCTTCTGTATTTCGTCTACTTGACAATGCGGGCCTCGATAATATTTTATATATACTGGTTTATCATCTTTCAATCTCAATTTTTTCTTGTAGAAGTTATTTGTACTTATAGATTTTGTTTCTCATCCGAATACATCGCTATATTTGGTGCATAGACTTGTGAGCTCTGATTTAAATTGTTGTGAAAAATTTTTTGAAAGTTGATCTAATACGGATTTTTCTCTATTTATCGGATTGGTTGTGACTACTTCGTAGTTCAAAAGTCATTCATATTTTAAATTATACGTATTAACTATTTGATTAGTATTTGTTGTATTAAGAAATCTTATATAAGAATTTTGGGATGTTGTTATAGTATTTGCTACGTAAACCCCTCCAAAAATTTCTTGATTTGGAATAAGTACATTATTTTCTTTTGAAGTAAGCTTAATTTGTCTGATTACTTAGGATCTTGCTGGCAGAATTATTGAGTTGTTGCCAGAACTGTATGTTATTGGAACATGAATTGGAAATTTTAAATTATCTGTTCTAATTATAAGCCAATCTAAAAAGATGGCTTGAATTCTAATTGACAGTTATACATTCGAATAAAATCGATTCCCAGTATTCCGTCACAGGGAATAGCGAATTGTAGGTCTGCGATATGAAAATCGTGTGGGATTATGTATTTATCTGTCTGTATTTCAATTGATATTGGACCTTTAGACGTTGTTACTTCGTGATTTATTCATTTTATGTCTATAAGATGATTATCTTGAATAATTAAAAATATCAGAGTTTTTTTTTTTAAAATTGATATATGTATCTGCACCGGTGTCTATTAAAAAAACAAGCTCTTTATTCGTATCTGTGTTAGTGATATACGAATATATTTTGATTGAGATTGATGCTATAATCCTTAGTATTGCCTACTGTAGAATATTTGAAGGGTCTTGGGGGTTTTCCAAAGTATTTTAGGCTAACTTAACATTACTATTAATATGGCCTCGATTCGAGTTACCACGGCACCTGAAGTTTCCTCTATATTGGCATCTACCACGATTAATATTATTGTTTCTGTATTTACCATAGTTGCCTCTTTAATGTGTATTACCACGGTTTCCATCTCGTTGAGGGTAATTTTGGTAGTATAAAACTGTATTTGATTGTCCGGTTATTTCTGTGCAGCTGGTTACAAAATTACTAGTCCATCCATAGTGCTAAAATTACCAGCCTGCACGATAAGTTTTACCTTATCGATTGAGCAGTTTTGAGTCATTGCTTTGACTCCTTGCTGGGTTGCAAATTTTCTGGCTTTTTCTATTGAAATGTCATCTGCGATGTATGCATTTTCTAATGATTTTTTTAACTGTTCAAATTCTTTTCTGTATTGATTGGCAGCTTTGTTGTGTTGCTGTAGATTCATCAGTTTGGCTGATAATACCTCTATAGTTTCGCCTATGACATCGCTTTATAGTCGGGATATAATACCAGAAACCTTATTTTAATTTCTGGTACATTTCTGGCACCACCTTTCAGTTTAGTTTTAACTAGTATCACAACTGTTTCTTCGTGATCGCTTTTAGTCTGATTATAAGACTGAGTGCGTTTAATAAACCGTCTAGATGTTCAATCTTTCCATCGAAGACTGGAATTATCTTAGACACTGTGTGTATTAATTCTATTTTTGTCTGAGCCATGATGTTTAAATTTTGCTCTATAACGCTTGAACTGATTTTGTTATCGGTGATGTCTAAGTCAGACATCACAGCAGTGGGAATTGTAAGCTTATTTAGATCTTCTTTCATTATCTTGGAGTCCACTGTATTTGACTCGTCTTGATCGTCAGAGTCAAATGACAATGATTTTTTTAAAATAGTTGGCACTTTTATGCTCAATATATATTTCTGCTTTATTGATATTAAGTTGGATATTAGTCTGATCAAAAATTTTGGCACTTGTGACCAATGATCCTCGCTTAGTACCTCTATATTGTCATAAATTGGTAAACGTGCTTCGTTGAAAATCTTTACTAATATCAGTGTGTGTCTTTCAGTTGTGGCCTTTTGAATTGGCCTATTTTGAGCTAACGCCTTGTATGATTTATCAAAATCACCTCCAAGTTTTTGTAGCTCATGAGACAACTGACTCCATTCCATTATTTAAATGGTATGAACCGTTTTTAAAACGCCCATACTTCCCTTTTCTTTTCTTTTCTTTTAAAAAAACCTTTTTTTTTTTTTATTTTATTTTTTTTTTATTTATATTTGAATATATATATATGTTGGAACATTGTTGTCGTTCGACATTTCACTAGCGCAGCGAGTTTCGGTTACACAAGAGATCAGAATACAACTAACTCTATTAGCCTGTACTTCTTTTGTGCCTACCACCGAACCACACTCGGCGACAGCGACGATCCGCTGTCGCCGCGCTAAAACGGTACTTTTTAAAGGCGAAAATACTGTACATCTCAAAGCGACAAATCTTAACCAATCATATATCGCCAACACGCTGATGCTATGCTAACTTAGTGACAAAAGAATATTCTGGAGAAACACGCAGAAAATTATAACTGCATACACACAAAGTGTGCGTCGACAACCACATTCATATGTACTAGCATTATATGCGCCAACACATATGTACTCACATTATATGCGCCAACACGGCCAACCTGACTATTACACGACCTCGTGTCATTGTACCAAATTATTTCATTATTATTATTTTTTTTATTTATTTATTTAATTTTTTTTTTTTTTTTGTTTTTTCATTAATCATTCATTCATTCATTCGTACATTATCTCCAGACATTGTAATATCAAATGCGCCACACGCCATGATCAAAACAATTGTTCTGCACTTGTGCTTGCATTATTCTTACACATATCCTTCTCAGCCCTCTGGGCATTTGTACTGTCTCTTTCAACAGTTTCAATTTTTTAACTACTGTCTCTTTCAACAGCTTTAACCATTTCATTACTGTCTCTTTCAACAGCTTTAACCATTTCATTACTGTCTCTTTCAACAGTTTCAATTATTATATTCACATCTTCATTAGCACATTCAAATTCAACTGGAACATGCCCCTCTGGCATCTTTCTTATATTTTCATGAGCATATTTATATTTTCTATTATTTGTCAATGATCTGAGAATGTACCTATCACCGTCTAATAATTCTGTTACCTGAAAAGGCCCCCTGAACTTTGGGTTTAACTTTGTCTGATGCCTTTCTTCGTTTTTCAATAACACGAAATCTCCAACCTTGTGCCCAATTATTTTAGCTTTATTTTTGTCGAACTGTGTTTTACTATATGCTGCTGCATCTGAAATATTTTGAACCGCCTTTGTTCGTACTTCTGCCATATCAATCTAAGGATGAAGACTAACTTGAACTTTGCCCGACGAAGACTTTAACATTCTACAAGTAATGCAATTTTCAACAAACTTTCGAATATACTTGGATATATTATCAAACCAGTAATATTCATAGGCTTTATCTAAAGTCTTTTCCCATCCCAGATGCATAATTGATTCATGAATTTGATTTATCACGGACCATCGAAATGCTCGAGGAACAATTGGTAAAGATCGCGTTCTACCATTTCGCTGAATTTTTCGATATAATAATCAAATTCTTAAATCGTAAGTTTTTGCAACATCCTCAGCAAGAGAATTTTCTTTTAACTTATTTACAATACTAACTATTTCCGAATCTTGTCGCTGTTCGGCCATAAGCCAATTGCTAGATATTTCTGCCAGATTAACACGCTTTTCAGGGACTTTACAGGAAGTAGCAATCGAATTAACTGTAGGCAGATTCCTTGAGAAAAAGTCAACATGAGCCATTCGTTTGCCCTCTCTATATTGTATGTCAAATGTGAACGACTGTAAATAAGCCCACCATCGTTGTACCCTGGGGTATAAGTCAAGTTTGGTCCTTGTTGCCTTAAGTGAATTGCAGTCAGTAAAAACAATAAAATTTCTACCCAATAAATAATGGCGAAAATGTTTTATAGATAAAACAACAGCAAAAGTTTCCAATTCGTAAGAATGGTAGCGTGTCTCAGCAGGTGAAACAGCTATACTAAAATATTCGATGACATAAGGCTTGTTGTTAATTTTGTGCAACAAGATGGCACCATATCCACGTGAACTTGCATCAGTGTGCAACTCGATTGGATGCTGTGGGTCAAAAATTACTAAAACTGGCTTTTGTGTAAGGATAGAAATCACTTTTTGTCTTATTTCTTCATGGTCTGGTTTCCAAACAAATTCACTTTTATCTGAGGTTAACTGATACAATGGTTTCATAAAGCACGAAAATCCCTGCATAAATTGTCGAAAATAAGACGCTAGTCCGATAAATTGCCTTAAAGCCGAGACCGACTGAGGAGGTGGCAAGGCAGTTAATGCTGCAATTTTGAGCGAATATGGACGAATTTCGCCTGCACATATTTCGTGTCCTAAATATTGCACTGCTAGCTTAAAAAAAGAGCACTTTTTAATATTAAATGAAAAACCTGCTTTTGTTAAGCAATCAAGTGTAATTTGTAACTTTTCTAAAGCCTCCTCTTTCGTAGAAGCGGCCACCATTACATCATCCATATAAACGACTACAAAAGTATTTGCGAGATCACCGAGTGCTTGTATTACTGTACGCTGAAAAATTGACGGCGCATTCTTGAACCCAAACGGCATTACCAAAAATTCGTATTGCCCATCTGGAGTAACAAAAGCTGTATTTTCTACTGAATCTTTGTGCATGGGAATTTGGTAATATCCACTTGCCATGTCTAAACATGTAAAATATTTTGCTCCATGAAGTCTGGATATCTGGTCTGATATGAGGGGTAAAGGATATCTATCGGAAACTGTATTGGAATTTAATTCACGGTAGTCAACACACAAACGATGAGAGCCATTCTTTTTATTAACTAATATTATGGGACTTGCATAGGGTGAACAACTCGGTTTTATAACCTTGCATTTCAACAATTCTTTAATCTTTTCTCTTACCAATTCTCTTTCATTTGGACTGAGTCTATATGGTCTTCTTTGAACGATTTTTCTTGGATCCACTAATTTGATTTTCATTTCGCCTGAATTGACTCTAGACAAAGGGATTCCATTAATAAAAGATTCTGAATACTTTTCCAACAAATCTTTTAATCTATCTCTATCTTCCCCAACAAGATCAGTATTTAATTCACAAAATTTTTCATCATTAGTACAAGAGTTCACCGTTTTTGAAGCGACAATTTCAAATTCTCCGTTAAGTCCGGGTGACAATACTTCTCTTCCAATAATAATATCATTTTTAAAACAGTTATTATCTACAACATGAAACAATATTTCATTACAATGGTGATCAATGTCTACGTTAGTAAGTATTTGCAATGTACTGCATATACTGTCTTTGCCAATACCTTTTAACATAACTACATTGTTAATTCTTTTACCACGAAATTTACTACTTATCCTTTCCTTTATCAATGAACATTCCGCTCCAGAATCGAATGTTGTTATAAACGTCTCGCCTTGATGAACCATCACTCCCTTGAGATCCACAACTTCACAAATCTCTTCTCGTTTCGTCAAATGCGTTTCCTTTCCTTTGTCCATTTTGTTCTTACTGCACTGTGTTGCAATATGGCCAGGCTCTCCACATTTAAAACAGACGACATCAGTTTTCTGACGGTGGCCAAATGAGTTGCCATTGCTACTGTTTCTATCTTGAAACGAAAGAGTTTGCTGCTTTTTAGCTCTGCATTCAATCATCTTATGTTCTAATTTCCCACAGAAATGGCATTTTACTGTTGAAAATTTTTGGCGCTTTATATCAGATGAAGGTATTTCTTCTTGCAGATGCTTCTTTCTTTTGTTGAACGTGAATGCTTTAAGTTCCGTTTGTAGTTGACTTCTAGTGCGCACATTTGAAGTAAAGGTTAGACGCTGCAATCTGCTGTCGATGTGCGCCATCTTAGCAAGCGTTACAGAAACTGCAATTTCCTCAACGTCCATTTCACGCCATTTTATGATAAGTGATGTCATCATGCGACTAACATAATTAGAAAGACATTCACCATCGGAAGGAAAACTTGCTAGCATTGCCAAAAACATAGCCGCTGGTGTTTCCAGACTGGCAAAACGCTGGACAAAGAGTTCTGTAAATTCGTCCCAAGTAATGTCAGGATAACATATCTGCGAGAACCACTGTGAGGCACTACCTTCCATCGCTGCACTTAAAACCATCACCAACGCACTTCCTTTTAAGGTATTTTCCGCCAAAATTATGTTAACTGTCGAACACCAAGCCGACGCATCGGCACCATCAAGGTCTGCATTGAACTTAGGTAGCACTACAATGTTTTTATTTGTTGTCTCGGATGTTGATTGTATAGCTTTTACTAGTTCAATTAAATAGTTATTTTGTATCTCCATTAAAATTCTCCACGGCTCAAAAGAGTTAGAAGGCACTGAACCCGATCCCACTTCTGATGTTGGAACATTGTTGTTGTTCGACATTTCACTAGCGCAGCGAGTTTCGGTTACACAAGAGATCAGAATACAACTAACTCTATTAGCCTGTACTTCTTTTGTGCCTACCACCGAACCACACTCGGCGACAGCGACGATCCGCTGTCGCCGCGCTAAAACGGTACTTTTTAAAGGCGAAAATACTGTACATCTCAAAGCGACAAATCTTAACCAATCATATATCGCCAACACGCTGATGCTATGCTAACTTAGTGACAAAAGAATATTCTGGAGAAACACGCAGAAAAGTATAACTGCATACACACAAAGTGTGCGTCGACAACCACATACATATGTACTAGCATTATATGCACCAACACATATGTACTCACATTATATGCGCCAACATATATATATATATAGTAAAATAAATTGTGTGTAATTGTCGATTCGCAAAAATCGAACAAATGACCCGTGCTTTGCAGTAAGGCCAACGGTAATAATAAAAACACGAGATAGGTTTCGGTGCGTTGCACTTTAGCTCTTGAGCATGGCTCGCTATTGGATTTATGCTAAGTGGAGGTTTTTACATTGTTGTTAGTGTGAGTGCGGATCTTATGGTTTTGCTGATCTTGCATTTTATTTGTAAACAAGAACATTGTGGGAACGTAATTGCGTCAATGTATTATAGGAACGTGATTACGTCACTTCCCCCACCTTAAAAGGAAGCCTATACTTGGGCTGACATATTTGGATAAAATTTGGGAAAATGGGTTTTGTTCCATTTCTATTTCTTGTGGTTCATTTGGTATTTCTCTTGTTTGTTTTCTAAGATTCGTACGTAAAATTATGAATGGGTTAGTGGTTACAATCTTGGCGTATAAGTATAGTATAAAAAGTATGCAAATTATGGTTATAATAATAATATAAAGTGTGATATTATTTTTGGATATTAGTTTAACAATGTCATTATGTTTCGATCTTAGTTTTGTCTAGTGGTGGGTACAATGGTGTTAGGTTTATTTCTGGACTTAAATAATTTTCACTTAATATAATGGGTCCTATTATTATTTTACATTGGTTTATGCTTATTATTTTATTTCCATCTATTTTTATTTTATTATTTAATTTTTGACAATATTGTGTTATGGTTGTTTCACTTAAGTTCCATGTTAATATTACATTGGGTTCTACATATGTATATAATTATTTCTTTTGTAGATATTGATATGAAATTACAAATTGGTTTTTTACGTTTAATAATATGTCAGCAATGCCTTTCATTGTGGTGTTGAGTTGAATTCAACTTCTTCACTCTCGAGCCATCGCTTAAAAGATAGACTGAAAAAAGCTCCGTCTCTGTCTGTTTTTAGTATTGTCGGTTTCCCTAGTTGCTCCAATCTATCCAATCTTTTGATTTTATTTGTTCGAGGGTAGGAAATTTGGAATAAATGTCAATGCACCTAATGTAATGTTTTCCTTTGGACGATTAAATGTCTACCATAAATTCATCACGACAATGATCGAGTTTGGATGTAATCTTGAAAGGCACTTTTTTATTTCTGTGTTCTGTTTTGGCTAGATTGCATACATGACATTCGTTAATTATATTTTGAATTAGCAATTGACTATTTGGATAATAATGGTTTTCTTTGAACAACTAAGTCATTTTTTGTATGCCAAGGTGTAGAAGTTTTTCGTGGTATTGAAGTATAATTTCTTTAAATTCAGCGTAGGAGTTTACGTTATTTAATAGGATAAGACTACGCGTTACTATAGTGTGGGAAGTATTGATGATTTCTTTATGAACCTTTTGAATAATTTCTAGGTCTGCATCGCTTTCGATGTAGAGGAAAATATTTTTATGAATGAAATGGTTAAGCAGAAATTTTTTTGCCTTATCAAGAGTCATTCTGTCATAATAGATTGTGGTTATTGAATTATTGAAAATAGTAGAATGCTCTATCTTATTTTCATTTGATTTAACGAATATTACTTGTCTTTTGAATAAATTTATTGGTTTTTCTGTTAGTTGGATAAGATTACTATTGTCTTCGTCTGCACTATGTTGGGTGGCTTTACCAAAATGATTTTCTTTAATATGGATTCTAGATAATGCATCTGCTACGTGGTTTAGCTTGCCTTTAATGTATTCGATATTAAAATCGAATTCGGCCAATTTTACTCTCCACCTTTGTAGTTTACTAGCTATTTGGAAATGCCTTCCGAGTAAGTATTGACGAAGTGTTTTAGTTGCCCAAACAATGGCAAGTAATTCTTTTTCAATAGCACTATAATTTTATTCGTGTTCGTTCAGTGTTCTGCTAATAAAAGATATTGGGTGACCATTTTGTGACAAAACGGCTCCAAGGGCTACATTACTAGCATCTGTTGTAAGTACGAACTTCTTCTCAAAGTCGGGCAATTTCAGGATTGGTTCACTAGTTACTAAGGCTTTAAGTTTTTCAAACGAATTTACATATTCATAATTTGTGATATCTATTTTGGCTCCTTTTCTTAAATATTGTGTCATAGGTTTTGCCACATTGGCGTAGCTTGGAATGAATTTTCTATAGTAGCCGTTTAGTCCAAGAAAAGCTCGGATTTCTCTTATTTTTGTTGGAATAGGGTAAGACATAATGGCTTTAACTTTGAGGGGGTTTGGTTTAATTCCGTCGGGAGTTACTACATGTCCGAGAAAATTTGCTTCCCTTTTTAAAAATTCACGTAACGAGTTTAAGTGTTCCTCAAGGGATGTTGAAAATATGATTATGTCGTCTAAGTATACTAAACAATGTTTATTAAATAAGGGTCGAAGTATGTTATTCATGCACCTTTGGAATGTAGCGGGTGCGTTTTTCAAGCCAAATGGCATTCGAACATATTCGTAATGACCGTTTTTGGTGGAAAATGCTGTTTTTGATATGGACTCTGGATCCATTTCTATTTGGTGGAATCCTTTTGCTAAATCAATGGTTGTGAAGTATTGGCATCTTCCAAATTTACTAAGAATTTCGTCCATGTTAGGTATTGGAAATTTGTCGGAAACTGTGATTTCATTTAGTTTTCTATACTCTATTGTCATTCTATATTTAGGTTTTCCGGAAGCATCAGTTTTTTTGGATACAAGCCAAGTGGGACTATTATATGGTGAATTACTTTCTCTAATTATCCCTTGTTGAAGCATTTCCTCAACTTGTTTTTCGATTTCTATTTCATGTGCTTGAGCTTGTGGATATTGTTTTGAATATATAGGAGAATTATGTGTAGTATTAAGAACATGTTTAATTGTGTTTGTGAATGTCAGATAGTCTCCTTCTATAAATTAAAGATTCTTGTATTTTCGTAAAAGTTTCTTTAGCTTGGAGTCTTCCTCCTGATTGAGGTGGTCTAATCTAAATTGGTCAAAACTAAAACTTTTTGTTGGTATGGGAAACGAGTTTATTTCTGATTCAAATGCTTGTTGTGTAAATAAATTTTGGTGGTCATCTGGACTTGAACTTATAAGTGGATATGATTTGTCGAAAAGTGTGACTGTCAGTGTTTTGTGGTTTATAATAGATTCTACGTTATAAAGCAATTTTCTGCCAATTAGTATGTCATAATCTTTGGAAAAATTATGTAAATAAGATTGTGCGGGAATTTTAAATATGTTATTACTGGGTAAAATAACTGATTCGTTAAGTGTCATAACACGATTTGATGTATGAACCTCACATTTTGAGTTTTGGATTGGGAGTGAAAATATATTTTTTTGCATCATATTTATTGTGGATCCTGTGTCAATTAAGCATTTAAATGTTTTTCCTTTTGTGTGAAATTTCTAAATATTGGTATTGTCCGGGGCTGGTAGTCGAAAATTTTCGTCAAATTTTACTTCGTTTTGGTATGGTCCGGTTGGTGTCTCATATTCTATTTGTTTGTATTGGGGTTGGTCTTGGTTGGGGCTTAGATAGCTTTGTTCGTACTGGTGTTGGTCATAATATTGTTGTTGATTATAATATTGTTGTTGGTCATAATATTGTTGTTGGTCATAATTTAATTCCTGATCGTAATTTTGTCCATACTGTTTATATTCTTGAAATCTAGATTTATCAATAGACATTTTGGTTTGTTCACTATCTGCTGGTCTAGGTCTTTTAAATGGTTGGTTTGAATGAAAGTTGTTATTATTGAACCTAGGGGCTTGTTGTGGTGTGTGAGGGACTGAGCTCCTATATTTGTGAGCACCAAAGTGGTTGTGTCTTATCGGTTGGTTATAGATCATAGGTTGTGTATAAGTCGGTCGGGGTTCATATTGATATGTACCAAAATGTTGCTGTGTTGGTTGAGAATGTAGTAAGTATTGGTATGGGTTAGGATTAAGTTGTAGTGGTTGGGAATGTTGTGGATATCTTGGTTGGGAATGTTGTGGGTATCTTGGTTGGGAATGGGTTTGGTTAATTGAATTAAATTTAAATGAATTTGAATTAAAATGTTGAATTTGATTTTTATGTTTATTATCGTAATGTTTGTTCATACCAATATTAACATTTTCTTCATAAAATCCCTCATTCTGTGCTACACTAATTAAAGATCTAAGGTCTGATATATTATGGTGTACTAGGGTGGTGTAAGTTAATATTCACTAGTTTAGTTTTATAGAAACGTTGTGGTTTATTGAATATTCATTTTTAGACTAACTTACAACTAGGACCTGAATCCCTAATCTAGCCTCGGGTTGGTGACTGCGGCGCTGGCGTTAAGGGCAGCGACGTTGGCATCTGGCGACGGAGTTGACAGATCCCCCGGATCGGGTAATAATGTAAATAGTTTATGAGAGCGGCTTGGTTGATGCTCACGACGGTTTACTATTACGACATAGCTTCAAGTGGTTTGTTCTATGTTAGTTTCAAGTGGCTTATGTTCTGTGATCGTTTCAAGGGTTCTATGCTGTCATCAGATTACTGTGTGCAGCAATGTGCGTTGGTCGGCAACTGTCGTTAACTCTCCCTCCGTAAAATCCTGCTTGTCCTCAAGTAGGCATTAAAAATATGGGATGTTGTTAAATTCTGGTTGCCTCGGTTTGGGTTGTAGTTGCATTTTTTGATCATTGTTTTGGGCTTGAGGTGTGATTTCTTGTATTGAAGTCGCCTTGGGTTGTGGCTGTACTTCGAGTTTATCCTCTATTGTTTGTACGTGATCCGTGTTACTAAATTCACACAGCGCTTCTTTTTCCTGTACTAGCTTGGAGATACATTTCGATTGGCTTAAATTAACAGTTTTTTTCTTATCGCATACTTTTATATAATTAGATGTTTTACAATTTTTGATATTATTATTATGTTTATGTTCATATTATGGTTTTAAATACAAAATTTTCGTTAGTTTCTAAGTGGACCATTTTTTCATTTTTGATTACAGGTTTTATAATAAAATGTTCATAAGGAGTTGGTTAAGGATTACAATTACTTGACTTAACTTAATGGTCACTTTTCTTTTAAAATATTTTATGTTTGTATTTTGTTTTCTTTTAATTTAAATTTTCTTGAAAACCAGTAGCTGGTTTTACCTTTCTATCCTGGAGGGTCCTTTTATTAGGAATCGCAAGATTAGGTTATTTTATACTGCTCTTTTTTTATTTAAAGGCAGTGGTTTTAGTTTGTTATAGTTTTACTTTTTTTTTTTGTAGTTTATTAATTTAATAAATTTTGATTTTTTTGAATTTGTTAAAAAATTTTTTCATATGATTTTCGAAACTTGTGTTTTTTTTTTAAAACAATTTTTTCTTTAATTTCTTATCACTTAATATAAACTTACATTTAAATGGTATGATGTGGCTACTCCTTCTGGTAGTTCGGATGTGTTCCCGTTTGCTGTCCTACTAGGGATCCTGCGACTACACGATGAAAGGGTGTTCTGCGGGCTAACCTGACAAAACTTGTAGTCCACCGATGATTTTGGAAAACTTAATTTCCGACGTTCACACCTCCTGGTGCTCCGGATGTTCTCCCTTTTGCTGTTTCGCTACTAAGGATCCTGCGATGCACTCCTAATTGAAGGTTGTCCTGCGGGCGTACCTGACAGTACTGTGATCCGCCAATGGGCTGCTGTTGTTGGCTTCTAACGAAGGAGTCTTCCAACAATCAGCGGGCCAGTGTAAAGGGTGAGAAATTAATCTCGAGTCTGACTTAACAAGACACATCCTTTAGCACTGGTCCCTGGTCGGGCGCCAGTTAATATTCACTAGTTTAGTTTTATAGAAACGTTGTGGTTTATTGAATATTCATTTTTAGACTAACTTACAACTAGGACCTGAATCCCTAATCTAGCCTCGGGTTGGTGACTGCGGCGCTGGCGTTAAGGGCAGCGACGTTGGCATCTGGCGACGGAGTTGACAGATCCCCCGGATCGGGTAATAATGTAAATAGTTTATGAGAGCGGCTTGGTTGATGCTCACGACGGTTTACTATTACGACATAGCTTCAAGTGGTTTGTGCTATGTTAGTTTCAAGTGGCTTATGTTCTGTGATCGTTTCAAGGGTTCTATGCTGTCATCAGATTACTGTGTGCAGCAATGTGCGTTGGTCGGCAACTGTCGTTAACTTGTATAAACTTAATGGTAATCTTCTTATGAGTATCTTAATTGAATCTCTTATAGATTCTAAATAAATTGAAAGGTTAGCATTATTACCTTCTAGATGTAACTTAGAAATTAACAGTTGTCGTCGTCTCTCTGCTTCCTCACAGAACGCACGCAAGTTTCCTTTATACGGAGTTTCCCTGAAGTCTTCCAGTAGCTTGTAATTTGGCGTCTGCGGTTTGTATTCCGAAATCAATCTTGCCTTTAATGTAGGCCAGTCATTGATACTCGGCAAACCCAGAGATCTAGTGACGGCTCCATCGAGGTTCCTCTCTATGGCTCCCAGTAAGATGTGTTGCTGACGTATATCTTCAGTTTAGTAGAGAGACAATATAAAGTCAACTCTACAGATGAACGTGTATAAAGATGACAGGTCTCCAGTAAACAGTGGGATGTCCTTGATTTGTCTCCTTGCTTCGACTAGGTTGACCTCGTTTAAGTTTATTAAACGGGCTGGGGCAATGACTGGTGGCGTCATTTTGAATATTTTGTTGTTTTAAATTTTTTTTTTTTGTAGATAAATTTGTTTTTTTTTTTTTTTGTAGATAAATTTGTTTAGTCTTTAAAGAATTTTATTTTTCTTTTTATTCACTTCAATAGTGATTCACTTAATTGTTAGTTCAAAATTATTTTTTTATGTTTCACTTATTGTATTGGTCTTTTCAACTTTAATAGGACAACCGAATTGGAATTATAATCCTAGTTGAAACAAAATGTTAGTGTCGCGAACGTTTGTCGAGTTTTTCCGAATTATAAAATTTAATTTATTTTTCACTCGCGGTTCTTTTAACGGATACTAAATTGTATCCTACCGACTGCGCCAGTAAAATAAATTGTGGTTTTGGGAATCGAACAAATGACCCGTGCTTTGCACTAAGGCCAACGCTAATAATAAAAACACGTGATAGATTTCGGTGCGATGCACTTTATTTAAATATTACCTTAAGACTGTAGTGCTCATACTCACAAGCTCTTGAGCATGGCTCGCTATTGGATTTATGCTAAGTGGGGGTTTTTTACATTGTTGTTAGTGTGAGTGCGGATCTTATGGTTTTGCTGATCTTGCATTTTATTTGTAAACAAGAGCATTGTGGGAACGTAATGTCAATGTATTATAGGAACGTGATTACGTTACTATATATATATACTTGTGTTTAGTCACTTTTCTTTTAATTAATTTAAGTCCAACAAATGGCCCGTATAATTTACTAAGGCCAACGGTACTCTGGATTTTAGATAATACGCGAGTTGCACTTTCTATGTGTTGCGTTTTATTTAGAGAGTAGCTTAAGACTAAATGTTTTTTACAGAGTTAGTTAGAAATGTTAATTAATTAAATATAAAACTGTTATCGGGATTTTGAGAGCCTATTGTAACGTGTGCTCATCGTGTTCTCTTAAGTGTAAGAGTTTGCATAATGTGGATCTTACAATGTAAGCATGATATATCCTACTACCCTCCCCTCAAAAGAGAAGCTTATGCTTCTGCTGAAGTAGATGGATAGAATCTAGGCAATGTAGTTGAATTCGTATCTTACAGTTCTTTAGTTGCCCTAGTTTTAGGTTTTAGGAAAATGTAAATGGTACAACTTATAATTATACTTATAATTATTCTTATCATTGTATAAAGTATGACATTATTGTTTGATATTCATTTTTCGATGTCCTTATGTTCTATTCGTTTTATCTTAGTTAATCTAAAGGTGTGTATAATGGTATTATATTAATTTTTATATTCAAGAGGTTTTCGCTTAAAATTATTTTTCGATTTAAATTTAACATTATTTGATCGTTATTATCTTATTGCTACTATTTTTCTTTTTCATTGCTTATTTCTTTATTATACTGGTTGTATGCTTTATTCTGTTTTAAGAAATAAGTGTCTGTTCTTAAGTAATCAAGTTTTGCCATTGGGATAGAATACGATTTTCATGTTGTGTACGAGTAGGAGTTATCCGCGATTGGTAAATGATTAGTTTTTTTTTGTTTCTTAAATTGGGTTTTGTAGTAATGTGTTTCTCTGTTTCTGTTAGTAATTTTGTAATGATCTTCGTCGGTTTTTTCTACGTTTTTTGTTGGTTTAAATGGGTTTTCCAGCTTTCCTTTTTGTAATGGTCCTTTTATATACCTAGTATCGATTTTAAAATCTTTTCTGGTTTCGTTTATCTTATTTATTTTGTTTTCTTTAATTTTTTGCGTGTCCAAGTTTGGTTGTCCGGCGTAAAGGAAAATATGAGCAGGGGTCTGTCCCGTGGTATCGTGTTTAGTTTTGTGGTTATAAATGTAGAGTATTGTTTCTATTTTACTTATCTTTGCTTCATTGTCGTTCGAGGTTTTGATAATACGGATTTTTTCGTTTATTGTTTTGTGTAGTCTTTCTATGTCTGCTTTTCCAGTTTTTGTTGTATTAAGCTGTAGTTGTATGTTTTCGCTATCGAGCCATCGTTTAAGGGCTAAGCTAGAGAATGCGCCGTCTCTATCTGCTTTGAGTAACTTGGGTTTTCCTAATTGATTAAAGATTCGCATAAGAGCGTTTTTGCATTCTAGCCAATCTTTAGTCCTAATTTGTTCAAGCGTGGCGAATTTAGAATAGGTGTCTAAACAACTTAGGTAATGTTTACCTTCGAATGAATAGATATCTATTACGAACTTATCTCGGCAATGTTCTGGTCTAGGAGTGATCTTCATGGGCATGTTTGTATTGCGATGCTCTGTCTTTGCTAGATTGCATACGTGGCATTCGTTTATTATATTTTGGATGAGGAGTTGACTATTGGGAAGGTAATACGTTTCGTTAAAGAGTTTTGAAGTTTTTTGAATGCCGGGATGCAAGAGTTTCTCGTGAGCTGTGAGGACTAATTCTTTAAATTTGACATAAGTAGGTACGTTTTCTATTAGGATGAGGCTACGTGTAATTTTAGTATAGTTGGGGTTGATGGTTTGTTTGTATGCTTCTTGTATTACTTCAAAGTCGGTATCGCGATCTATGAAAAGGGCTCTAATTTTTGTGCAGAAGTTGTCCTGGAAATATTTTTTTGCTGATTCTAATGTCATTTTTTCGTAAGAGATGTGGGTTATCTGTTTTTTAAAATATATTTCATTTTGTATTTTTGCGGGTCCTCTAGAAAATATGACCTGACTTTTAAAACAGTTGATAGGTTTTTCTGAATGACTAATTAAGTTGCTGTTGTCTTCGCTTGCACTATGTTGTGTAGATTCGCCGAAGAAGGTCTGTTCAATTGTGAATCTGGATAGTGCGTCTGCAACGTGATTTTCTTTACCCTTGATGTATTTAATGTCGAAATCGTACTCGAAAAGTCTAATTTTCCATCTTACTAGCTTTGCATTCGGTTCTTTTAGTTTGTGTAGCCAGCACAATGGTTGATGGTCTGATGCTATTTCAAAGTGTCGTCCTAATAGGAAATGGCGGAATGTTTTGGTTGCCCAGACTATGGCTAAAAGCTCTTTTTCCATAGCACAGTAGTGAATCTCGTGCTCGTTTAGGGTTCTACTAATGTAACTAACAGGATGTCCGTCTTGTGAGAGTACTGCTCCCAAGGCTACGTTGCTAGCATCTGTGGTCAAAACGAATTTTCTTTCGAAGTTTGGTATTCGTAAAATTGGGTCTTCGAATATCAGCAGTTTTAGTTTTTCGAATGCTTCTACGTAATCCTTTTGTTGAGTGTCAATTTTTTCGCCTTTCTTTAAGCATTTAGTCATCGGTTTGGCAATGTCGGAAAAATTTGGTGTAAACTTTCTGTAGTACCCTGTGAGTCTCAAGAAAGCTTTTATTTCTTTTGGTTTGCTCGGCAATGGGTATTCTAATATAGCCTTTACTTTTTCGGGGTTTGGTTTAATGCCGTCTTTTGTAATAATGTGTCCTAAAAAGGTAGTTTCTTTTTTTAGAAATTCACATTTGTCTAGTTGTAATTTTAAATTTGCTTGGTATAGCTTTTCGAAAACTAGATATAAGGATTGTAGGTGTTCTTCTAAAGAAGTGGAAAAAACTATAATATCGTCTAAGTATACTAAACAATTTTTATTCAAAAGTGGGCGAAGGAGGTTGTTCATGCAACGTTGAAAAGTGGCAGGGGCATTTTTGAGCCCGAATGGCATTTTAGTGTATTCGTAGTGACCGTGTTTTGTCGAGAATGCGGTTTTAGCTATGGATTCTGGATCCATTTCTATTTGGTGGAAGCCCTTTGTTAGGTCGATGGTTGTGAAATAATTGCATTTCCCTAATTTGCTTAAAATTTCGTCTATGTTAGGGATGGGAAATCTATCATTTACTGTGACCTCGTTTAGTTTTCTATAGTCTACGACTATTCGGTATTTTTGCTTTCCGGATGCGTCTAATTTTTTTGGTACTACCCAGATGGTGCTACAGTACGGGGAGTTACTTTCTCGGATAATCTCTTGTTCCAGCATCTCTTGGATTTCCTCTTCTACTAAGTTTTCGTAGGCTTGTGGGTAACTGTATATTTTGCTATAAATTGGAGAGTTGTGTGCAGTTTTAATTGAGTGCCTTTCCTGGTTGGTGAAAGTGAGTTTATCTTTTTTGCGATTGGTATTGGATATCTTGAAAAGTCTTTAATAACTTGGTTAATTTTTCTTTCTCTTCGATATTTAAATGGTCCAAACGAAAAAGATTTCCTCGGGACTTAGGGTTTTTTAAGGAAACTGGAGGTTCGTGATGTATGGGGTTTTTTTGGATAAGGTTATTTTCTTTTATACTATTTAAACTAATCAATTTATATTTCTTGTTGAAAAGGGTTACTACTCCTTTTTCGTAATTTATAATTGCTTTCACTTCGGATAGCAACTTACGTCCAATCAACATGTCGTATTGGTTTGAGAATTGGTGTATTAGGAATTCCTGTTCGACAGGAAAATAATTATTGGGTGGTAATTTAGTAGATTTGTTTATGGTAAGTGAACCGTTACTTGTATGGATTAGGTGGTTGGTTTGTTGAATGGGTGTTTTGAAAATGTTGTGGGTCAACATGTTTATCGTTGATCCGGTGTCAACAAGGCATCTTAAATTTTTGTCGTTATTTTTGATTATTATATATTGATTTGATCCGGGGCTACTAACTGAAAATTTTCTGGTTGGTCTATGTCGTTTGGTTCGCTATAGTTTGATGCTAGGTTTGCTTCGTCTGGCAGATTTGGATTCCAGTAAGTTTCTTTACTGGTGTCACAAACAGGATTGGCGGTGTCGTGATGTTGATAGAGATGGGGGTAAAATTGATAGTGTTTTGAGTGATTGGGGTAGTGAGGATAATTGGTGTATTGTTGTTCTAGTAGAGCCGGTGCCTGTTCTTGGTATCTTGTTTCGTCGATACTCATTTGGAGTGTCCGCTGTCCGATGGTCTCTGTCTCTTAACGGGATTGGTGGTTGTCATATTACCTCTTGGTGGAAGGGGTCAAAATCGGTTTTGGTCAAATAAAGAATGTCTATTAGATTATGCATTGTGTGGTCTGGGTGGTTGTAACATAGGTGCATTGGGTTGTTGGTAAGTATGGTTGGGTCGGTATTGGGTAGGAGGAACAAGGTTATGTGTAGGTGGTTGGGGTGGCATATAGGTAACTGGTCGATATTGAGGCTGATAAATTGGGTTATATAATGGTTGGAAAGGGGTTATTGGCTTAACATGATTATTTAGTTGCTTTACTTGAACATTATTTTGCGGCTTGTTAAAATTCGAGTTGGTTCTTAAACTATCTTTACTCAAAGTTGGAGGTTCATAAAGACCCTTTTCTTGTAGAATATTTATGAGGATCTTTAAATTAGGGATATTACAATTAACAATTCTAATGTAAATGTGTGTGGGTAACTTTTGAATTAGGCTATCAATGCTTGTTTGGATTAATCTAGAATACAAAGTGGTTTCGCTTGGGTCATTTTCTAAATCTAATTTGCTGGTTAGAATTTGACGTCTTTTCTCGGCTTCTTCTAGGAACTGTCTTATGTTGCCTCGATATGGTGTGCTTCCGAATTCTTCCAGTAGTTGGTGGTTCGGTGCTTGTGGTTTATAGTTCAGGATAAGTTCTTTCCTGAGTTCCGTCCAGCTGGTCAAATTGTTCACTCCGAGGGTGCGGATGACTTCCCCGCTGACGTTTCTCTCGATGTGTCCGAAGATTATCAGTTTCTGCCTTTCATCTGTTGTATGGAATAAAGCTAGGATAAAATCGATGCGGCTTATGAACGTATAAAGGGTATTAGGCTCGCCCTGAAATTTTTCGACGGCGTGGATTTGGCGTTCAACTTGAATCATGTTAGATTCGGAAAGTTGCGTTCCTTCTGGTGTCAGTGTTGTTGCTGGAGTTGTCATCATTAATTTTTTTTTTTGTTTTTTTTTCTTCTGTGGTAATTGTCTTCGGTAATTTGCGTAATGGGTTGTGACTTGGCTAGCAGTTATGTGAAAGTGGTTATATGGTTGTTGTCTATGCTAATTTTGTGTTATCTCTTCCACTGCACTGCTTTATTGGAGGTGTAATGTTCCTCGTGGTTTTATGTGTTCTCTTAATATATTAGTCTTATGTGTTTTGCACTGTAACTGTATTTTTTATTTTTTTTTTTCACAATCCTCGTGGTTTATACAATTTTTTTTTTTTTTTTTTGTGTTAGGTGCTGTAGCTCACTGTATTTCGTTTGCTATTTTATCACTTTGGCTCTTTATGTATGTTATTGAGTGTATAAAGTTTTCTTAGTTCTCTTATTTCGGTAGGTTATAAATGCACTCCTAGCTATTTCGCTTTGTATAGAGCAACCTTTTTTGGATTTACAACTCTAACGAATTCTAGGGCACCTTCTTGAATTATATTTTTTTTTGTTTTTTTTTTTTTTTTTCTGTTTCACTGTCGGCGTTTGTGTTTGTCGATCTGAGTGATTTTTACTACTCCGATTTACCCGTGCGAAAGTTCTTTAGCGGATGACAAAAAATGTTGAATTGAATAGTCCGGCTAACGCATCAATGTGTCATCCTACCGGCTGCGCCACTTGTGTTTAGTCACTTTTCTTTTATTAATTTAAGTCCAACAAATGGCCCGTATAATTTACTAAGGCCAACGGTACTCTGGATTTTAGATAATACGCGAGTTGCACTTTCTATGTGTTGCGTTTTATTTAAAGAGTAGCTTAAGACTAAATGTTTTTTACAGAGTTAGTTAGAAATGTTAATTAATTAAATATAAAGCTGCTCATCGTGTTCTCTTAAGTGTAAGAGTTTGCATAATTTGGATCTTACAATGTAAGCATGATATATGCTACTATATATAGTGACGTAATCACGTTCCTATAATACATTGACGCAATTACGTTGCAATGCTCTTGTTTACAAATAAAGTGCAAGATCAGCAAAACCATAAGACCCGCACTCACACTAACAACAATGTAAAAACCCCCACTCAGCATAAATCCAATAGCGAGCCATGCTCAAGAGCTTGTGAGCATGAGCGCTTCAGTCTTTAGCTAATATTAAAATAAAGTGCATCGCACCGAAATCTATCTCGTGTTTTTATTATTAGCGTTGACCTTAGTGCAAAGTACGGGTCAATTGTTCAATTCAGAAAACCACAATTTATTTTACTATATATGTATACTCCTAAATGCTTACTTACGTCGTTAAGACATTACTTTCAAGTATTTTCTAAATAATGTAAGCATTCCTATTTTATTATTATTATTGTAATTATTTTTATTGGTTTAGCCTGATAGTTTAGGATATATTATCCCAATCTATCGAAGTTATTGGCCCTGCTCATATATTTTTTCTTAATAATTTTATTATGCTTGACATAAAGTGTCAGGATAAACTGGTCTACATTGACAATGGTCAATATTAGCAATAAAATTCAAAGTGCTTGGATATCAGCTGTGGGATCTTTACGTTGTTGACCACATTGGCTGTGTTATCCTTAGTCTGACTTTCGTCAAAGCCAAAACAACCCATTATGGCTTTCTGTTTTTTTTTTCATGTTAATAATTGGTCTTTTTGGAAATGGACAATCAAAGAAAAATGAAATGAAATATAGTAAGGTTATAGAGCATATGACTGATTTACAATAGCAAGTTACAATGGTTTAAATTAACTCATCAGTCATATGTGTTAATAATAGCCTACGAGTTGGTTAGTGGTTTTTGCAGCGCTTTTACGCATTGCAGGTAGAGCTTATAAATATTGGCGATTGAAAGCTATACGCTCTTAAGAGCAGCTTCAATCGCGTTTCCCTGCACTGTGCGAAGGTCCTTTTTTATGTTTCTGAGATACTCCTTGTAGACCTCCTTCTGCGCTGCTGGGGTCGTCTCACAAGAGCCTAAATCCTTTAGAAACTTAACGTCGTTGGATGTTGTCTTAGCTGCTGCTACTTGTTGCACTGCCGCTGAGTTGGTCACAATTTTTTTTTTGCAGTCTCATAAATTTTAGGTAGCTTTCATTTGCACTTTTCTGCTCTAGCTTTAGTTGTTTCTGGTATTGTTGTTGTTGCCGCTGTTGTTGTTGTTGTTTATGACTTGTTTCATATCAATATTTCATGCGTTTCCTTAACAGCGTTGGTTGTTGTTTATGTTGTTTTGCTTTAATATAAAGTAGGCACAAAAAATATTGAATTAATGCACAATTTGAACATTATAGTTTTGTTTGTGATGCCCTCCATTGTTGCATTGTTGCTCAGGCACTTGCGTATGCTTATACACCTTATACAAAGCTGACATCAGTTGACCCAACATATATTTGTCACGGTCGCCATGTAATGGTAGGAACACTGTATAGTTTTATATATTAAATTTATTGTATAAATTTTATTAATTGTATACGCCTTGCGCGTTTACTTCACTTCGATCTCTATATCAGAATGAATTACAATTGTATCGACTTATGTCTAAGACCGCCAAAGGCGCTGCCAGTGACGCAATGGAGCGGTCCACGCAGCGGAGCAGTCGCGCTTAGATGTATTAGTGATAAGCGGCGTAAGTGCCATACGAGAGGGAGAGAGGGAGAGGTTATATGATTTATACTGTTTATGTAAACGTTGCAACAAAGTGCTGCAATGCATTTATTTTGTATTTAGCGAAGGTCGCTACATGTATACTCTGCAATACACTACACTAATATCTACCTGTTTGAAGGACATGAGCAGTTTTTATAATTGTGTAACAATTCGTGGCGGACCAAAACAAGTTCCAAGAAGCTAAATAATAGAAGGCCTCGTATATATTGCTTTAACTAAGACCGAAAATCATGTGGAAGTCAAACTGCCTAAGTAAGACAAGGCAGCATAATATTCATCTTTGTCAATGCGTTGCTTAAGCCTTCGTATTTGTTGTGCTTTTACTTTTTGCATTTGACTTTGCTGATTTCTTTACCAAACCCAAAGAGAACGAAATACAAGTGAAAGCGATAGTGCGAGATCAATCTGTTAAAAATATATTGGAGATTGGCTCGAAAAAAATCGGAAAAGTAAAAAGCAAAATTTGAAAAACAGCAAAAGTAAAAGATCGAACGACATATTGGCTCGACGACAAAATGAACGCTATACACTGCCTTGTCTTACTTAGCCAATTCGAGTTGCGCATGATTTTCTGTCTTAGTTCAAACAAAATATACGAGGCTTGCTATTATTAAGCTCCGAACTTCATTTGGCATGGCACAAGCTGTCGCCGAAGTAAACACGTCCATATATGCAGGTATATATGCGTTTTGACAAGAATGAGTTTTATTTATAAGATTTACAATATAAATATATATTATAGTTCTATATAAAATTATATTTAGTTAAAGTTATTTATATTAATATTATTGACAAAAACATTTATAAAGAGTGCGCAGATGTTTTAATGGAGGTGCTCACACAAAAACAATTCGTACCTTCAAGTGCCTCTGCCTAGTATATTGCTTAGCAATTAGCAAAGCGAGTCCAAAACAAAAAAATGCCGTCATGTTCTTGGGCTACCCTTTAAAAATGTGAAGGTCAAAGGAGATGATAGACAAAAGTATGCGTATGTCACAATTACTGCCGATTTTTTGCATTTGCATGAATTTTTTGTCCCCATGAAATCATATGATCGAAAGGTATTTTTTTCAAAGGCCACGATAAATAGCAAAACTCTTTTAGCTCGCTTCCAAAATCATTTTTCGGCAGTGGGTCACACACACCAATGCTCACTCTACGATGTTAAAGTTACATTAATGCAGAGACAACCCACATATAGAAAAAACAAGCCAAATTTTCAAAGGAGGACCCTAGTAACCTGACTCTCACTCCGGATCGGTTATAGCTGCAGTATAAAGAAATCATGTAAGTGAAGCTTTGTTTTGCCATTTTTCACAATTTAAAAATAAGCCATATAATTAATTAAGTGAATGCCAGTTTCTAGGAGAATTAAAGTAACCCACAATTTGCTAACTATAAATTTAAAAGATAATAAAATTTTTTTTCTCCCCAACTTGTTTTTCTATGAGTTAATGTATAGTTTAAAAGAACCATCCGATGATGACGAATTTGATGAGGTCATTTCATCGTACTCAGGAACTGTGCGAACAGTTTAGAGCAGAAATAGAGCAAAGCTTGTGCGCTCGCTTACAGTAACAACAAAAATTTTTCGAGCAACAAATAAAAGCGCTAACAGATCAGGTGAATAGTTTAAAAGTGACACACTACAAATAGATGTTTATCCTTTAAGTGGAAATAGTGCCAGGTCTGGAATGCAACGAGTTGCTAGATATAATAAAATCATTCCCTGATTTCGACAGAAGTCAGCAAGTATATGTGTCTTGGAACCTTACCAAGGCAGCTCACGGCAATACCAAGCCGTTGCCATTATTAAAAACAAAATGAGGGGATCTGCAGATGCGACGTTAGCATCCGTCAATACGGTCATACATTTTCAAGCAATAGTTGCTAGACTGGACTTTAATAAATAAAACAATTATGTCCCATGACGCAGCCGAGCGGCTGTTCTTAACGAAAAATTTAGAAATGATGCACTTCATATATTTGTATCTGGTCTAAAAAAAATCCCATAGGTGGGCCGTTTTTCCAGCTCGACCTGTCGATCTGCCAACGGCACTAGTATTAGCCCAAGAAGCTAAAGCCAGTAATGACAGGAGATTTTTCGCAGCCAATTATGCGAAACATACTGAGGGTAACCCCAAGGAAAAAAAAACGTCGTGGCAACGCGGTTCTGATGAACACGAAATTTAACAAGGATTTAATAAAAGGCACCCTCAGTTTCAAAAAAAATCAAGCTGAACCACAAGGCCAGCCCTTAGCAACAGGTGGCGTTAAACTGCATCCACAAAGGCAGGTTTATAACGCCCCTGAGCCAATAGACGTCGATCCATCATCGCGCTTTAGGCAAAACTCCTTACCAATTGGAAAAACTGTTAATTCGGGCAACCTCACAATGTAGAGTCGTCAGAAAATTAATAATTTATTCCAAAAAAAGAGTAAGGATGATTATTATAGAGAAGCTCAAGAAACCCTCGAGGAAATTGAAGACGATCTTTCGGGTTCGAAATGCTGTAATTTTTAAGGGGTAGCTCCCTGCTTCCGTTCATTACGCGCTCGGTCGCAGGGCAAAACATAAAACTCTTAATTGATACAGGCGCATCTAAAAATTGCGTCAGTCCCCCCTTTACACTATCGTATTTTGTTCCGATAAAGAATCAATTTCACGTAAACTCCCTTCACGGGCCAACAAAAGTCACGCTTAAATGCCTCATACATATATTTAACATGAAATCATATTTTTTCGTACTGGATAAAACTAGAGATTTTGACGCCATAATCGGGTTAGACTTGTTAAAACAAGTAAATGCATAAATAAATCTAGCAAGCAATTGCATGTTATATGACAGCGGATCGGAACCGCTAGAATTTGCAGGATGCCCAGATGTCAATTTTATTAATATTGATGATTCCGACATTCCTTCTGTAGTCAAGAGAGCCTTTGATGAAATGATCGGCCAAACGGCTGGTGCATTTTGACACCCAAACGAGTCCCTACCCTACAACCTACTATCCCAACAGACGGCGAGCCAGTGTATTCAAAACTATACCCGTACCCAATCGGAACTTCTGACTTTGTCAACGGAGAAGTAAAACAACTTCTTGCTAATGGCATAATAAGGGCATCAAAGTCGGGTCAAAAACTAAAATGAACGGTTATCGATTTCCGTAAGTTAAACAAAAAAAACAACGGATGATAAGTACCCAATCCCAACCATCCCGACAATTCTATCTAATATTGAACAACGTTATAATTTTTTCCAAAACCAAAGAAGACCATATCACAGACATTGAATGGGTCCTTAAGAACCTTCGTGACGCAGGAATAAGAGTGTCTCAAAAAAAGTCCAAGTTTTTCAAAAAAAGGGTGGAATATCTGGGGTTCACTGAGGGCATTTATCGATGAGCATAACGCAAATATGATTTACAAGCCTGGCAAAGAGAACTGTTTAGCTACTGAGCTGTTTCAGTAGCCCTTCTGCATAACCAAACATACTCCCCCCGTTGGAAGCTGTAAGCTTTCGACCTACTCCAGTTTGGTTTCAGGAGCAGATCCACGTATGCGTCATGGAGTTGGCGTCTTCTGCTGGCGTGGGTGGCATAGTTAATTGATGGTATTTTTTAATGAAGGGGCAGCTGAGATATGCCTTGGGGCATATCCGTTGGAGACTGTAGACCCTTGATGTCATCTTGTTTGGGTAACACGCACAACTTTCGGATGCTTCTCTTGATGAGTCCAGTGGCGGTTTTCAGCGTGACTACCCTTACTACCCCATCCTTTCCAGGGATCAGCTCAGTAACCCGAGCAAGCGGTCATTTTAACGGAGGTAGGTTCTCATCCTTTACGAGAACAATGTCGTTCTCGACAATATTTGGTTTATGAGCACGCCATTTCGAGCGCTGCTGCAGCAACGTGATGACTTCTTCGCGCCAGCGGGGCCAAAATATTTGCTGGAAATAAGATACGCGTTGCCAGCGATCGAGTTGGTTGTACGGCACTTCCTTTAAGTCTGGCTCGGGAAATAGGGTCAATGGCGCGAAACCTAAAAAGTGGGTCGCTGTTAAGACATCCAGATCTGCTGGGCTCTCGGAAAGCGGTACGAGAGGTCTCAAATTTATAATGGCCGCGATATGGCAGTCTAATGTGCGCAGCTCGTCGAACGATAGCACTGAGGGCCCAACGGCACGGTAAAAGTGATATTTTGCGGTTTTTACTGCTGCCTCCTAGAGTCCACCAAATTGGGGAGACCGGGGTGGTATGTATTTCCACTCAATACTTTCTGTGTTTGGCTACTGAGCTTTTTCAGTAGCCCTTTATTTAAAAGAAGATTAATTTTTATTATAATATATTATATACTCTACTATATATAAGCGCTGTGAATCGTGCTCCGGTTCCAAT
>JAWNNX010000002.1:0-12552 GCA_035044505.1 Zaprionus lineosus
CCTGGTCTTTTATCCGCGTCAGGTTTTAGTCTGTTCATATAATTAACCTGTCTAGTTTGGATGGTTCTGTCGATGTCCATTGGTTCTGGACTAGGTTGAGGTTTTGATCCTAATGGAGGTCCAGTGTTAATAATAGGTGGTCTTGGTTGTGGTGTGGATATGGGATGGTTTAGTTGTCTCTGAATAATGTTAGGATTTTGTTGTTGCGTAGGTCGAGGTGGAATTTGTGGTCTCGTCTGATAAGGTAAAATGATGAAAATGGCGTGGTGCTGGTATTGGCTTAGGGCCTAAGCTTTTGTAGTTTATCGGCTGGCTCTTCATAAATGCGTGATTGGACCTAAAGGCTTGGTTTTCTAGCTTAAGGCAAAGGTGTAAGGCTGAAGGAAGGTCGGTGGGTTCCTTCATGCCAAGTAGGCGTTATAAATCTCCACGGAGACCACGGACAAAGGTGTCAAGTGCTTTATCTGATTGTTCTGATTCTCGGCATAAATTCATGCAGCCAATTTTGTTTAATATTAGAGATAGGTGTTTGTAAACAGCTTGGTGGAATTCTTCCACCGATGGGTTTACCTCCTGGTAAGATTGTTGTCATTTGGTATTCCAGTGTACTCAAATCACGTTTATCTGCATAATGTAATGTAAGGCATTTCGAAATTGCATCCCAATTTAATGGACAGGTCTAAGATTCAAGTGCAGTCTGATGATCTGGCAAGATTTCCAGAGGATTTACATATGTAAAATCATATACTGGATTTTGTACTTGCCTCATTAATCCTGGCAATTGTTCGTTCACACCTTATATTTGCCAGATTGTGGCTTCTAAGTCATGCCCTTCGTTCATATTTCTATTAAGTTGGAAAATTTCCTGCCTCACTGCGTGTCTATTTTCCTGTTGTAAAACTAAAGGTTCTTCGGGGTTTCCTAACTGGTGATGTGGGTTTATTATCGCGGGCCTAATTAAATTTTTTGGGTTGGCCATCTGATTTTTAGTCGGAAATGATAGGTTGTTGATGTCACATTCTTATTTCTAAATTTATATTATTTTGTATATTAGGGTTAGTTTAGCTTAAATATAATCAAACTTGACAGTGAACTTTTAAATTTTCGGGTTGTATTTTTTTTTTTTTTATAAAAACTGTTTAGTTCTGTAAAAACCAGTTGATGGTTTCACTCTTTTATCTTGGAGGGTCCTTTGTATAGGATTCGCAAGATTGAGTTAAGTTATATTGCGTTAATCGTTTATTGATTTATTTTATTTAAACGATCGCAGTGTGTTTATTTTTTTATCGCTGGGGGATGGTGGTTTGTTTCTTCATTTCTTGTATTAGTTTCAGTAATCGTTTTATTTTCAATTGATCCAGTGATTAGCCGGGTGCAACCTATCCCAGAGATGGGGCTGCAATCTGACGGCGTCCGGGAATTTTTCAAACATGATATGTGTAATGGGTCCAGAAAAATCCATTAAACACATTATGCCGAAAAATAAACAGGTCATGAAAAAACTTCCATGAGTGGGTCTCGAACCCACGACCCCTCGCTTAGGGAGCAGTTACACTACCCACTAAGCTAAGGAGACCCCGTTTAATATAATTTAATTAAATTTAATTAATCAAAGGAAAAATTGAAAAAAATTTATATTCTATTTTGATTCACGCGGTTGGTCACTTTTATTTCGAATGTCCACTTTAAGGACTCACGACAAAACTGGTTTGAGACCAATGGAGTAGCTCAAAATTGTTTATTCGAAGCAACCGAATTTGCTTGAATGTCCTCGCGTTGGTCCCTGCGCGGGCGCCAATAAATAAACGCTTTGTTCCTTTCAAAAAAGGTACCGGCTTATTCAAGAATCTTCTTAAGACTAATTTACAAAAGTCATCGGAGTCCCTAATCTAGCTGTGGGTGCTTGGCAGCGACGTCAGCGTTGGCGGCAGAGGCTTCGATCGGTCGTCGATATTGCTGACACAGCGGCGTGATTGAAGTAGCTGCGCTTGCATTATTGGGCCTCCCACGCGAAGATGTTTATGTTTTTGCTTGAGTTCCCCGAACATTGTTGCAATGTTGTGATATTGGAACATCAGCTTATTTTGACTCTGGTTATTTATTGCTCAATTTTAAGATATTAAAATATGAGCTTTCAGCTGTTTTGATTTTGGCGACATTGTTTCTGGGTTTAGCAACATTGTTGCAGGGTTTGATAACATTGTTGTAGTGTGGGCTCTTGGGTGTAACGGTTAATAACTTTCCCTCCTCTAAATCCAACTGTGAGAGGTGGTACCAAAAGTACGGAATATTATTAAATTCCGGTAGCATATTGTTGCGTTATGTTCCATTGTTGTTTACTTTTAGATTATTGTTGAGGACTTGTGGTGTGTCATTGATCTGAAGAGTTATATACTCTTTTGGTCGAAGGGAGATTTTAGCTATTGCCGTGAATATTTAAATGATGGCAATGAGAAGGTAAATAGCCATTCTATTTACTGATGAATGTGCTGTCAATTGTTGTAGGTGTTTTACGTTTTTTATGTGCATCACTTGGAGGGCTTCCAATGATAATATGTGCAAACGCTCGGCTTCAACTGGGGTCATCTGGATGAGCGGTACTCCAGGTCTCATAATCGTTGCTTCTTTATTGTTGAATTCTTTGTTGTTGATTTTGATGGTGTAGTTCAAAAAGTGTATAGGATATGTTCCTTGTAGTTGTATATTTGAATTATTATGGTAGATGGTGCCGTTGAAGTTATTGAGTACGATGATGCTTCTGTCGATTTCTTCGATTTCTTCTATATGATCCATGTTGCTGAAGTCACACAGCACTTCCTTTCCCTGCACTAACTTAGATAAACACTTAGATTTACTTAAATTAACAATGTTGCTCTTATCGCATAGTTTTACATGATTTGCCGTTTTACAGTTTTCGGGTACTTTAAATATAATGTCTTTGTTAACAAATATTTCCTTAGTTTCTATATGGATGACAGAATTATTTCTTATTACAGGTTTTATAATTATATTTTTGTACGTTATAGTTTCAAGTTGTGGAATTTTAACAATATAAATTATAGCTGTTTTGTTATGCAGTACTAAGACATCAACAAATTCTAACATTTCTTCTATCGTTAACGTGCTTAAATTACTGTTTTGGAAATTCCTATTGATTTCATTTAATTCGTTTTCGTTTAGAAGAAGTGTGTTTATAATATTTGATTTTGCCCAGTGAACGGCATATTTAATATTGACTATTTCTTCCTTTAATAATCTAACTTGAGTCTGTAAACTTGTAGCTATTTCAATACTGAAATCGTTATCTGTTTTGATTGTATTCGTTAGCATATTAGAGACTGAAGTTAAATTGTTTATTCTATCCTGTAGCTGTTTGTTAATTATTATTTGATCATTGTTATTAGTAATCAGGTTATTGAGGTTGTTTCTTATCATAACTCAGTCGTTATGGTCTGGATTTCCGGCAACATACTATTTCCATGCGGAGCCTATCATATCTATCGATCTAGTATGTCTATCTTTAGTTGTTAATGTACTTAGTGCAGTCAATTGTATGCAATCTTATGTTAAGTAATTCTTGTTCTATTTTATTTATGTCAATGATGTGTATTAGTTTTGTGTAAGTTGTCCTTAGTTTTCCTGTTTCTTTGTAAATTGTTATAGTGTGTGCGTCAGTGAAGTTTGTGATTTCCATAGTGGCTAATGCCATTGGCACACACAGTAATATAAGTAAAATTCTGAAATGATAAACATTTGGACTTTACACACAGAGTTTTTGAACAGGTATGGGCCGATCCCTTCATGATCGGATTGATACCTGCAGGCGGACAAAAGCTATGTAGGTTAATGGTATTATTATTATTAAAAATTTCTTTTTTTTTTTTTTTGTCGGACATAACGGACAATGTTGATCTAGGAAGTTTCGGACGTGATTATTAGGTATTTTTGATATTACTTTTATGGACTACTCTTCCTGCTTGTGTAATTACTGTTGTGTTATTATTTTTTTTACTGTTTCTTCTTTATATCTAGGTGTTAGTTTAGAACCTAGTCTAGTGTTTTGTATTACAAATATTTTTTGTCCTGGTGTATAGGTTATAATGTCGTTACATCTCCTGTTGTGAGTTTGTAAGTCTTTGTATTGTTTTTGTTTTAGTTTGTCAATGTTGCTTTGTCTGCTGATATCGTATAGTTTTGGATTTGTTATAATATTTCTACCGAAGAACACTTCAAGTGGTCGCTTATTCGTGACCGAATGAATTGAATAATTGTATTCGTAAACTGCGGTATCTAATAAGTGGTCAAATGTTCGATGCACCTGTTTGTTTTTTAAGCATCTCATTATTTCTGCAAGAGTGGAGTGAAAACGTTCGATTTGTCCGTTGACTGTACTTTTGTAAGGTGGGGCCGTAAGCACACCGGGACACCGAAATAGAATAATATATCGTGAATAGGTTTTTCTATATCTTCAGTTGATTTGGATTTTATAATTTTTGCCTGTGCTAATTTTGAAAACGTATCTATTGCTGTTAGGACAAGTTTTCTTTCAGTTGAGAATATGTCGATGTGGATAGTGTGTCCAGGAAATTCTGGGATTGGTGTTTTTTTTATTTCTGGGTTTGACGGGTGTCTGTCATATTTTTGTATCTTGCAGACTTGACATTGCTTTACCAGTGTTTTAATGTTTTGTTTCATTTTGGAGAAATAGTGTTTTTTTATTAATTGTATTTTATTCTCTTGTGCGTTTCTCTGAGCTCTATTATGTGTGCGTAGTATAAGTTCGTCTTGTTCGTTTTCGTTTGTGACGTCTTCTACTTTTGTCTGTGTGAACCTAATTTTGTATGATTTAAAATATTGTGGGTAATGATTTTGTATCTTTCCCATTAAATCTTCGGTTGTATAGATTCTGTTAACTACAGAAGGGTTTAAATATTTCTTTAATATTGAAAGCAAGTCGTCATCTGTGAAATTTGATTGAGAAATAGAATGTCTATGGAATGTGGGGAATGGAATAGAAAATTTATAATCGGGTGGGTTTTCTTTATGTAAAAAAATTTGGTTTTTGAAGGCGTTTATGGGAATCAGCATACTAGGTATAAGGAGTATATAAGGAGCTGAGCTGAGCTTTGTGCACTGTGCTGTGTTGCTGTCATGGAGCTTATTTCATTTTGCTTTGGGACTTGGGATAATGCGTCAGCAACAACATTTTCTTTTCCTGGCTTATACAATAATTCTTTATTGTATTCGTCTAGGTAAGACTTTCATTTTCTAATTGCAACACCTGCTTTCCAGTTGTAGTCATGTGTGAGTGGTTTATGGTCAGTGTAGATCATAATTTTTGATCCACCATAAAGTTAACCTTTAAAGGATTTTACGGCCCAACATATAGCTAATATTTCCTTTTTTGCGGCTTCGTACCCTTCTTCTGTTTTTGAGAGTGTTCTTGATATGAAGGATATTGGTCGGTCGTTTTGGAACAGTACTGCTCCTATTGCGAAGTCTAAAGCGTCCGTTGTAAGCGTAAATGTTTTAGAAAAGTCTGGATAGTGGATAATAACGTCATCGCATATCAGTGTATTTTTTAATTTTTTAAATGCTTCTTGGGCTTCCTGATTTAAATTTATTAACTTTTTAGATGAGGCTCCCTTTGATATTCGTCCGTCTTCTCCTCTGAGTAGTGTCGTAAGTGGTTTGGCTATTGATGCATATCCCATTATGAATCTTCTATAGTATCCTGACAATCCAAGGAAGGATCTCTATTCTTTAAGAGTTTTGGGGCATGGATAGTTAGCTATAGCTTCTATTTTTGCTGGATTGGTTTCTATGTTTTTGTCTGAGATAAGAAATCCCAAGAATTCCACTTTGTTTTTGAAAAACTCGCATTTATCAAGTTGGCATTTAATATTTGCAGCATTGAGTGTTTCGAAAATAATGTCGAGATTTTTAAAATGTGATTTTTCGTCTCTACTGAACACGATAATATCGTCAATATAAATGTAGCAGATATTACCTATGTGTTCCCTGAGTATATCGTCAAGTGCACGTTGGAAAATGGAAGGGGCATTTTTCAGTCCAAAGGGGAGCCTAGTGAATTTTATTTTTCGTTGTTCACAGAAAATGTCATTTTTTCTACGTCGTTTTCTTTTAATATGATTTGATGGAACCCGCTTTTGAGGTCTAGGGCAGAAAAGAATTTATTATTCCCTAATTGTGCAAGTACTCCGTTAATGTCTGGTATTGGACATCTGTCCGCTATTGTCACACTATTCAATTTCCTGTAGTCAATGACCATTCTGTATTTTTTTTACATTAGAAGCGTCCAATTTCTTTGGTACAATCCACACAGGTGAATTGTAAGGTGATCTAGAGGGGCGTATTATGTCATTGTCTAAAAATTCTTGAATTTGCTTGTTAATTTCGCCTTTCAGAGACATGGGGTATTGGTGGAATTTCGAGTATAATGGTGATTCTGTATTCGTTCGTATTTCTGCTCTTACGTTGGTGGTGTAGGTCAGTTTTTCGTTGGGCTCTGCAAAGAGGTTGGGGTAATTTTTCAAAAGTTTGCTTAGTTTGAATTTTTGTCATATGTCGGCTCTTGGCACAATTATGTTTACTGCATCAAATTTTTTTTCTTTAATTGGAATTTGAATTCCATTTTTCAGAAACAAAACTTGGTTGGTTGTGTCAATAACGGCGCCTAGTTCTTAAAGGCTGTCATTTATCATTGCGTCGAACGTTCTTAGGGTAGGTAGTAAAAAGAATTTGACAATGGAATTTGGGTCATTAAACAAATTAGCCATTTTATGGTGGGTGATTTTTATATTGCTTCCAACAGAGACATCATGAAAGGGTTTTTCATTTAAACTTGTACATATTTGGGTTGGATGTAGTTTCTGTTTGATCCTGTATCTATTAAAATTTTTAGTATTTCTCCACTCCTTAACTTACATTCGAAATATGGTTAGGAGGAGTCAGCTATCCTAAAAAATTAAGGTAGTTATAGTTGTATAGGTATTCGTTATCGTCCTTTTCGATGTTCTCAATGTAATCTATTATTGTTTCACCGCATTTTTCATTTGTTTCTTGGTATGTTACAAGCTGTTCATATTCGGTCATTTCGCGATCTTCAATTTCTGCTGCTTTCTTTGTCGTTTATTGTTTTCGTTAATGGGTAAGCCTGGTCTTTTATCCGCGTCAGGTTTTAGTCTGTTCATATAATTAACCTGTCTAGTTTGGATGGTTCTGTCGATGTCCATTGGTTCTGGACTAGGTTGAGGTTTTGATCCTAATGGAGGTCCAGTGTTAATAATAGGTGGTCTTGGTTGTGGTGTGGATATGGGATGGTTTAGTTGTCTCTGAATAATGTTAGGATTTTGTTGTTGCGTAGGTCGAGGTGGAATTTGTGGTCTCGTCTGATAAGGTAAAATGAAGGGAGTATGAGCTTGGCGTGGTGCTGGTATTGGCTTAGGGCCTAAGCTTTTGTAGTTTATCGGCTGGCTCTTCATAAATGCGTGATTGGACCTAAAGGCTTGGTTTTCTAGCTTAAGGCAAAGGTGTAAGGCTGAAGGAAGGTCGGTGGGTTCCTTCATGCCAAGTAGGCGTTATAAATCTCCACGGAGACCACGGACAAAGGTGTCAAGTGCTTTATCTGATTGTTCTGATTCTCGGCATAAATTCATGCAGCCAATTTTGTTCAATATTAGAGATAGGTGTTTGTAAACAGCTTGGTGGAATTCTTCCACCGATTGGTTTACCTCCTGGTAAGATTGTTGTCATTTGGTATTCCAGTGTACTCAAATCACGTTTATCTGCATAATGTAATGTAAGGCATTTCGAAATTGCATCCCAATTTAATGGACAGGTCTAAGATTCAAGTGCAGTCTGATGATCTGGCAAGATTTCCAGAGGATTTACATATGTAAAATCATATACTGGATTTTGTACTTGCCTCATTAATCCTGGCAATTGTTCGTTCACACCTTATATTTGCCAGATTGTGGCTTCTAAGTCATGCCCTTCGTTCATATTTCTATTAAGTTGGAAAATTTCCTGCCTCACTGCGTGTCTATTTTCCTGTTGTAAAACTAAAGGTTCTTCGGGGTTTCCTAACTGGTGATGTGGGTTTATTATCGCGGGCCTAATTAAATTTTTTGGGTTGGCCATCTGATTTTTAGTCGGAAATGATAGGTTGTTGATGTCACATTCTTATTTCTAAATTTATATTATTTTGTATATTAGGGTTAGTTTAGCTTAAATATAATCAAACTTGACAGTGAACTTTTAAATTTTCGGGTTGTATTTTTTTTTTTTTTTATAAAAACTGTTTAGTTCTGTAAAAACCAGTTGATGGTTTCACTCTTTTATCTTGGAGGGTCCTTTGTATAGGATTCGCAAGATTGAGTTAAGTTATATTGCGTTAATCGTTTATTGATTTATTTTATTTAAACGATCGCAGTGTGTTTATTTTTTTATCGCTGGGGGATGGTGGTTTGTTTCTTCATTTCTTGTATTAGTTTCAGTAATCGTTTTATTTTCAATTGATCCAGTGATTAGCCGGGTGCAACCTATCCCAGAGATGGGGCTGCAATCTGACGGCGTCCGGGAATTTTTCAAACATGATATGTGTAATGGGTCCAGAAAAATCCATTAAACACATTATGCCGAAAAATAAACAGGTCATGAAAAAACTTCCATGAGTGGGTCTCGAACCCACGACCCCTCGCTTAGGGAGCAGTTACACTACCCACTAAGCTAAGGAGACCCCGTTTAATATAATTTAATTAAATTTAATTAATCAAAGGAAAAATTGAAAAAAATTTATATTCTATTTTGATTCACGCGGTTGGTCACTTTTATTTCGAATGTCCACTTTAAGGACTCACGACAAAACTGGTTTGAGACCAATGGAGTAGCTCAAAATTGTTTATTCGAAGCAACCGAATTTGCTTGAATGTCCTCGCGTTGGTCCCTGCGCGGGCGCCAATAAATAAACGCTTTGTTCCTTTCAAAAAAGGTACCGGCTTATTCAAGAATCTTCTTAAGACTAATTTACAAAAGTCATCGGAGTCCCTAATCTAGCTGTGGGTGCTTGGCAGCGACGTCAGCGTTGGCGGCAGAGGCTTCGATCGGTCGTCGATATTGCTGACACAGCGGCGTGATTGAAGTAGCTGCGCTTGCATTATTGGGCCTCCCACGCGAAGATGTTTATGTTTTTGCTTGAGTTCTCCGAACATTGTTGCAATGTTGTGATATTGGAACATCAGCTTATTTTGACTCTGGTTATTTATTGCTCAATTTTAAGATATTAAAATATGAGCTTTCAGCTGTTTTGATTTTGGCGACATTGTTTCTGGGTTTAGCAACATTGTTGCAGGGTTTGATAACATTGTTGTAGTGTGGGCTCTTGGGTGTGTGGGTCATTAACTTGTATGTGTTTCTGTAAATAGTATAGCATATTTATATTTGAAATTATCCTCCCCCAACCTCACGAAAAACTCTTTACTGTACATTTAATATAAGTTGGAGAAGCATCAAACATAGTTAAACAAATTAAGATTGAAACTTTAATTTTTATTTTGATTTGACAAAGACTTTTACGTCGCAATTGCGTTGCTACATTAGCGCTTAAACTGTGTAATAAAAACAAGACTGGGTGCTCAACTATTTACAGAACAATATTATATGAAATCGAACTTTCTTAATAAGTTATTGTGCACTGACACACAGTATGAGCTATTCAGAAGCAAGAATACAAACTGAAGATCTTTTCAAACATTGGTCACTGATAACAAGGTTATTGTATGCACAAAGCAATACGCAGACTGTTGATATTGCTGCCTTTCAAAGAACACAAAACTCTGCACAGGTACAGGTATAGTCACAATTTTGCCAATAGCCAAAAGATGTGTCGTTGCAAAACTTAAGTTCAAATAAAATCGACATTTTCGTGCGAAATGCGATATTCTTTCATCGGGAAAACACGTGAACAAAGTACTGTCACTCAATGCAATCTGAGTATTTTTTGAACAATCCAATCAACCATTTAGCTCAAGGGAAATTTTAAAATTGCGTATTATTTCATTATATAGTTTCATTGTTTTGAATCAAGCAGCAAGAATCACCTTTGATAGTTTTTAATAATGTAATATAGTTATTTGATTATGCAGCCCTATGTCTCATTCCGGCTGATCCCTCCAACTATATAATAGGAGCTCCCGCGCCAGCTCTAGCGGTCGAAGCAGCTAATTCGTGCGCTATCGGCGACTGCAAGATGGTTCTCCCTGTCAGCTGAAGCAGCTAAAGCTGCGGGCTGAACAACAGATCCCTCTCCTTAGTGTAAGAGACTGTAGCCGAAGCCGCCAATTTGGGCGGTGTAGTATCGACTGCCTCTACTTTGCCAGCTGGAACAGCCGAAGCTGCCAATTCGGGAAGCTTCCATGTGGCTGCGTGCTGAGCAGACACTTGTAATCGTGTGATCATGAGATCAATAGGAGGAAAGATGCAACTAGAATTTAAACTGTTACCTATATTTTTTTATTTTGATGAAAATCTTATCATTACATTGATCTATCACAGTTCTGATCATTATCACATAAAGTTTATGTGAATAAAAATATCAGAATAACAAATTTTATCGGTCTCACAAACTGGGTTACTTAAGGTAGATCAGCCAAAAAATAAAAAAAACATGGATTAAAATAATTTAAAATATCATCCACCGAAAAGACGAATAAAAATATAAATAATAATAATAAATATATATAATTATTTTAAAATTTTCAATGAAATGTTTGATTAACTTCTCCTTTGTGCAGTAAATGTATTCCGTTAATTATATTTAATCATCATAAGAAACCCCAGCTTAGTCATATCCGTTCTTCTATCCGTGTGGATGGAATTGCAGTGCTGATGTTTGTCGAACAATCAACTAGTTTTCGCGTTCAACTATTTAATTTCGTTATGTCAGCTCATATAACGCTTCTGGGTAAAATGGTACTTTGTTGTCCGAAGTTGCTTAATATCGTGACTGTTTTGTTATGCAGCCTTACATCCCATATCGGATGCGCCCTAAAATTATTAAGAAGAATAGTAAAAATAGGATAGTAAAAATAATACAATAAGTGCTCCCGCGCCAGCTCTTGCAGTTAAGCCCGATAATTCGGGCGCTCTCGGCGACTGAAAGTTGGCTCTCTTTGTCAGGTGGGGCAGCTGGATCTGTCAATTTGGGCAACCCCTTAGTAGCAGCTAGCTGAACATCTCTTCTCCTTGGTGCAAACAACTGTAGACGAATCGACCAATTCAAGCGGCGTGGAATCGACTGCCTTTCTTCTGCCAGCTCGATCAGCTGAAACTATTAAATTGGGTGGTTTCCACGTGGCGGGGTAGACACTGCTCGTTGGACCTTGAAGCAATTTAGAGGTGCACAACATGGAGACCAATAGGAGGAGCGGACAAGCATAGCACCATAATACATAAGCAATTAAATCATTATAATATTTGAAATTTATGATTATAATAAAGCCACTAAAAAAACTTAGTGACTATACATTTGGTGACCCCGACGTTAATATCTAATATTAATATTAGAAATCTGATATTATTATTTTTACGCAATCTTCCCGCACCTGCGCCCGTGTTATTTTATCTTGTTTTAGTATTGCTTAGTTCATTTAACTCTCCAACTCTCTCCTATGCATTCTCTCGACAACTCCTGTGCATTCAGTTTCAAAGTACTGTTCTGATTTTTTGTTGTTAAGCCGCTAATCAAAACTGTATTTTCAAACTGCTGTTTTACAGTTGTAGTCTCTAAACATTGTTCAAACCTGACCCAATAGAATTATGGATTTATGCTAGGTCATCAAAAAAAAAAAATTTTTTTTAAATATTGGTTAAATTTTGTGACGTCGACATATCTTTTCTTATCTCTTTCGGCAGTGAGAGCCGCACGTAGCGCATCCCTCATGTGATGCGCCGCCTGCACACATCGATAATAATTCTAATGCTTTTGGTTTTATGTACTCCGCATCCCTTTTCAGTTGTGACGTCCACAAGGTGCATATCTCTTTCGGCTGTGATTTTCGCACGTCGGGCATCCCCCATTTGATGCGAGGCCAACAAACAGTGAAGACGATTATAGTGCTATTGTTTTTGTGTACCCCGCACCCTTTTTTTAATTTGAGACGTTGACAAACTGCGAAGCGCAGCAACATTGCAATAGATCAGCTGATTTTCCAGCATAATCGGCTCTGTATACCCAATCGTATATGAAGCAATTTTAACCGAATTGATAAAAATATTATTCTTAATTTTGGTAATTTGTATAAAGTACCGTAACGGATCATAATGAAGTTTTTAACCAATCAAAACAGCCGCAAGAAATCGGTGGCTCATGCCGGACGCTATTTTCTAAAAGCACATGGTTCGCTGCAAAGAGCATTGATACAACTAGAGATAAATTAAGGGGTTGAACGATGGAAATGAATTGAAAACCGTTCGCCGACTTAAGCTCGGTAGGGCAAAGTGAAAACGAAACAAAAAATCAAAAGAAAAAAC
>JAWNNX010000003.1:0-492500 GCA_035044505.1 Zaprionus lineosus
TCCTTTCAAAATGGCGATCAATTTTACAAAATGGGGATCCTTTCGTTGCCCAACCGGCGATAACTTGACCAAATGATGTCTGATTTTGAAAGAATGGCTCTATTATTGAAGCTAGTTTAAAATCCTGTTAGTGGCGAGCACAGAAAAGTATGCTACAGCTAAGTGGGACATGTTGTGGCCGAGTTATCGCCGGTTGGGCAACGAAAGGATCCCCATTTTGTAAAATTGATTGCCATTTTGATAATCTGATCAGCCGTTTTAATGAAGTTAGTTTAATGGGATCTTATATATTTGGCGATCACAGAATAAGTATTGCAACTGTGATAAGTCGGTCACGTCGTGTCCGAGTTATCACTGTTGCAATACTTATTCTGTGATCGCCAACTATATAAGATCCCATTAAACTAACTTCATTAAAACGGCGATTCAGATTATCAAAATGGCAATCAATTTTACAAAATGGGGATCCTTTCGTTGCCCAACCGGCGATAACTCGGCCACAACATGTCCCACTTAGCTGTAGCATACTTTTCTGTGCTCGCCACTAACAGGATTTTAAACTAGCTTCAATAATACAGCAATTCTTTCAAAATCAGACATCATTTGGTCAAGTTATCGCCGGTTGGGCAACGAAAGGATCCCCATTTTGTAAAATTGATCGCCATTTTGAAAGGAAAAGCTGTATTATTGAAGCCAGTTTAATATCCTGTTAGTGGCAAGCACAGAAAAGTATGCTACAGTTAAGTGGGACATGTTGTGACCGAGTTATCGCAGTTGCAATACTGATTTGGATCCCAAATTTGTAAATTCGATTAAAATTTTGAAAATGGCTGATCAGATTATCATAAATGGCAATCAATTTTACAAAATTGGGATCCTTTAAGTTTGCCCAACTGGTGATAACTCGGCCACAACATGTCCCACTTAGCTGTAGCATACTTTTCTGTGCTCGCCACTAACAGGATATTAAACTAGCTTCAATAATACAGCTATTCTTTCAAAATGAGACATCATATTGTACAAGATTGGGATCGCTTTCGGTTGGGCAACGACGGCGATCCCAATCTTGTACCAAATTGATCGCCATTTTGAAAGGAAAAGCTGTATTATTGAAGCCAGTTTAATATCCTGTTAGTGGCGAGCACAGAAAAGTATGCTACAGTTAAGTGGGACATGTTGTGGCCGAGTTATCGCCGGTTGGGCAACGAAAGGATCCCCATTTTGTAAAATTGATTGCCATTTTGATAATCTGATCGCCGTTTTAATAATTTTTAATGGGATTTATATATTTGGGATCCAAATAAGTATTGCAACTGTGATAACTCGGTCACAACATGTCCCACTTAACTGTAGCATACTTTTCTGTGCTTGCCACTAACAGGATATTAAACTGGCTTCAATAATACAGCTTTTCCTTTCAAAATGGCGATCAATTTTACAAAATGGGGATCCTTTCGTTGCCCAACCGGCGATAACTTGACCAAATGATGTCTGATTTTGAAAGAATGGCTCTATTATTGAAGCTAGTTTAAAATCCTGTTAGTGGCGAGCACAGAAAAGTATGCTACAGCTAAGTGGGACATGTTGTGGCCGAGTTATCGCCGGTTGGGCAACGAAAGGATCCCCATTTTGTAAAATTGATTGCCATTTTGATAATCTGATCGCCGTTTTGATAATTTTTAATGGGATTTATATATTTGGGATCCAAATAAGTATTGCAACTGTGATAACTCGGTCACAACATGTCCCACTTAACTGTAGCATACTTTTCTGTGCTTGCCACTAACAGGATATTAAACTGGCTTCAATAATACAGCTTTTCCTTTCAAAATGGCGATCAATTTTACAAAATGGGGATCCTTTCGTTGCCCAACCGGCGATAACTTGACCAAATGATGTCTGATTTTGAAAGAATGGCTCTATTATTGAAGCTGGTTTAAAATTCTGTTAGTGGCGAGCACAGAAAAGTATGCTACAGCTAAGTGGGACATGTTGTGGCCGAATTATCGCCGGTTGGGCAACGAAAGGATCCCCATTTTGTAAAATTGATTGCCATTTTGATAATCTGATCGCCGTTTTGATAATTTTTAATGGGATTTATATATTTGGGATCCAAATAAGTATTGCAACTGTGATAACTCGGTCACAACATGTCCCACTTAACTGTAGCATACTTTTCTGTGCTTGCCACTAACAGGATATTAATCTGGCTTCAATAATACAGCTTTTCCTTTCAAAATGGCGATCAATTTTACAAAATAGGGATCCTTTCGTTGCCCAACCGGCGATAACTTGACCAAATGATGTCTGATTTTGAAAGAATGGCTCTATTATTGAAGCTGGTTTAAAATTCTGTTAGTGGCGAGCACAGAAAAGTATGCTACAGCTAAGTGGGACATGTTGTGGCCGAGTTATCGCCGGTTGGGCAACGAAAGGATCCCCATTTTGTAAAATTGATTGCCATTTTGATAATCTGATCGCCGTTTTAATAATTTTTAATGGGATTTATATATTTGGGATCCAAATAAGTATTGCAACTGTGATAACTCGGTCACAACATGTCCCACTTAACTGTAGCATACTTTTCTGTGCTTGCCACTAACAGGATATTAAACTGGCTTCAATAATACAGCTTTTCCTTTCAAAATGGCGATCAATTTTACAAAATAGGGATCCTTTCGTTGCCCAACCGGCGATAACTTGACCAAATGATGTCTGATTTTGAAAGAATGGCTCTATTATTGAAGCTGGTTTAAAATTCTGTTAGTGGCGAGCACAGAAAAGTATGCTACAGCTAAGTGGGACATGTTGTGGCCGAGTTATCGCCGGTTGGGCAACGAAAGGATCCCCATTTTGTAAAATTGATTGCCATTTTGATAATCTGATCGCCGTTTTGATAATTTTTAATGGGATTTATATATTTGGGATCCAAATAAGTATTGCAACTGTGATAACTCGGTCACAACATGTCCCACTTAACTGTAGCATACTTTTCTGTGCTTGCCACTAACAGGATATTAAACTGGCTTCAATAATACAGCTTTTCCTTTCAAAATGGCGATCAATTTTACAAAATGGGGATCCTTTCGTTGCCCAACCGGCGATAACTTGACCAAATGATGTCTGATTTTGAAAGAATGGCTCTATTATTGAAGCTAGTTTAAAATTCTGTTAGTGGCGAGCACAGAAAAGTATGCTACAGTTAAGTGGGACATGTTGTGGCCGAGTTATCGCCGGTTGGGCAACGAAAGGATCCCCATTTTGTAAAATTGATTGCCATTTTGATAATCTGATCGCCGTTTTGATAATTTTTAATGGGATTTATATATTTGGGATCCAAATAAGTATTGCAACTGTGATAACTCGGCCACAACATGTCCCACTTAACTGTAGCATACTTTTCTGTGCTTGCCACTAACAGGATATTAAACTGGCTTCAATAATACAGCTTTTCCTTTCAAAATGGCGATCAATTTTACAAAATGGGGATCCTTTCGTTGCCCAACCGGCGATAACTTGACCAAATGATGTCTGATTTTGAAAGAATGGCTCTATTATTGAAGCTGGTTTAAAATTCTGTTAGTGGCGAGCACAGAAAAGTATGCTACAGCTAAGTGGGACATGTTGTGGCCGAGTTATCGCCGGTTGGGCAACGAAAGGATCCCCATTTTGTAAAATTGATCGCCATTTTGATAATCTGATCGCCGTTTTAATAATTTTTAATGGGATTTATATATTTGGGATCCAAATAAGTATTGCAACTGTGATAACTCGGTCACAACATGTCCCACTTAACTGTAGCATACTTTTCTGTGCTTGCCACTAACAGGATATTAAACTGGCTTCAATAATACAGCTTTTCCTTTCAAAATGGCGATCAATTTTACAAAATGGGGATCCTTTCGTTGCCCAACCGGCGATAACTTGACCAAATGATGTCTGATTTTGAAAGAATGGCTCTATTATTGAAGCTGGTTTAAAATTCTGTTAGTGGCGAGCACAGAAAAGTATGCTACAGCTAAGTGGGACATGTTGTGGCCGAGTTATCGCCGGTTGGGCAACGAAAGGATCCCCATTTTGTAAAATTGATTGCCATTTTGATAATCTGATCGCCGTTTTAATAATTTTTAATGGGATTTATATATTTGGGATCCAAATAAGTATTGCAACTGTGATAACTCGGTCACAACATGTCCCACTTAACTGTAGCATACTTTTCTGTGCTTGCCACTAACAGGATATTAAACTGGCTTCAATAATACAGCTTTTCCTTTCAAAATGGCGATCAATTTTACAAAATGGGGATCCTTTCGTTGCCCAACCGGCGATAACTCGGCCAAACATGTCCCACTTAGCGTAGCTCTTTTTGTGCTGCCCTACAAATTTTACGGCTTCAATAATAAGCATCTCAAATCGACATTTGGCCGAGTTATCGCCGGTTGGGCAACGAAAGGATCCCCATTTTGTAAAATTGATCGCCATTTTGAAAGGAAAAGCTGTATTATTGAAGCCAGTTTAATATCCTGTTAGTGGCAAGCACAGAAAAGTATGCTACAGTTAAGTGGGACATGTTGTGACCGAGTTATCACAGTTGCAATACTTATTTGGATCCCAAATATATAAATCCCATTAAAAATTATTAAAACGGCGATCAGATTATCAAAATGGCAATCAATTTTACAAAATGGGGATCCTTTCGTTGCCCAACCGGCGATAACTCGGCCACAACATGTCCCACTTAGCTGTAGCATACTTTTCTGTGCTCGCCACTAACAGAATTTTAAACCAGCTTCAATAATAGAGCAATTCTTTCAAAATCAGACATCATTTGGTCAAGTTATCGCCGGTTGGGCAACGAAAGGATCCCCATTTTGTAAAATTGATCGCCATTTTGAAAGGAAAAGCTGTATTATTGAAGCCAGTTTAATATCCTGTTAGTGGCAAGCACAGAAAAGTATGCTACAGTTAAGTGGGACATGTTGTGACCGAGTTATCACAGTTGCAATACTTATTTGGATCCCAAATATATAAATCCCATTAAAAATTATTAAAACGGCGATCAGATTATCAAAATGGCAATCAATTTTACAAAATGGGGATCCTTTCGTTGCCCAACCGGCGATAACTCGGCCACAACATGTCCCACTTAGCTGTAGCATACTTTTCTGTGCTCGCCACTAACAGAATTTTAAACTAGCTTCAATAATAGAGCAATTCTTTCAAAATCAGACATCATTTGGTCAAGTTATCGCCGGTTGGGCAACGAAAGGATCCCCATTTTGTAAAATTGATCGCCATTTTGAAAGGAAAAGCTGTATTATTGAAGCCAGTTTAATATCCTGTTAGTGGCAAGCACAGAAAAGTATGCTACCGTTAAGTGGGACATGTTGTGACCGAGTTATCACAGTTGCAATACTTATTTGGATCCCAAATATATAAATCCCATTAAAAATTATTAAAACGGCGATCAGATTATCAAAATGGCAATCAATTTTACAAAATGGGGATCCTTTCGTTGCCCAACCGGCGATAACTCGGCCACAACATGTCCCACTTAGCTGTAGCATACTTTTCTGTGCTCGCCACTAACAGAATTTTAAACCAGCTTCAATAATAGAGCAATTCTTTCAAAATCAGACATCATTTGGTCAAGTTATCGCCGGTTGGGCAACGAAAGGATCCCCATTTTGTAAAATTGATCGCCATTTTGAAAGGAAAAGCTGTATTATTGAAGCCAGTTTAATATCCTGTTAGTGGCAAGCACAGAAAAGTATGCTACCGTTAAGTGGGACATGTTGTGACCGAGTTATCACAGTTGCAATACTTATTTGGATCCCAAATATATAAATCCCATTAAAAATTATCAAAACGGCGATCAGATTATCAAAATGGCAATCAATTTTACAAAATGGGGATCCTTTCGTTGCCCAACCGGCGATAACTCGGCCACAACATGTCCCACTTAGCTGTAGCATACTTTTCTGTGCTCGCCACTAACAGGATTTTAAACTAGCTTCAATAATAGAGCAATTCTTTCAAAATCAGACATCATTTGGTCAAGTTATCGCCGGTTGGGCAACGAAAGGATCCCCATTTTGTAAAATTGATCGCCATTTTGAAAGGAAAAGCTGTATTATTGAAGCCAGATTAATATCCTGTTAGTGGCAAGCACAGAAAAGTATGCTACAGTTAAGTGGGACATGTTGTGACCGAGTTATCACAGTTGCAATACTTATTTGGATCCCAAATATATAAATCCCATTAAAAATTATCAAAACGGCGATCAGATTATCAAAATGGCAATCAATTTTACAAAATGGGGATCCTTTCGTTGCCCAACCGGCGATAACTCGGCCACAACATGTCCCACTTAGCTGTAGCATACTTTTCTGTGCTCGCCACTAACAGAATTTTAAACCAGCTTCAATAATAGAGCCATTCTTTCAAAATCAGACATCATATGGTCAAGTTATCGCCGGTTGGGCAACGAAAGGATCCCCATTTTGTAAAATTGATCGCCATTTTGAAAGGAAAAGCTGTATTATTGAAGCCAGTTTAATATCCTGTTAGTGGCAAGCACAGAAAAGTATGCTACAGTTAAGTGGGACATGTTGTGACCGAGTTATCACAGTTGCAATACTTATTTGGATCCCAAATATATAAATCCCATTAAAAATTATCAAAACGGCGATCAGATTATCAAAATGGCAATCAATTTTACAAAATGGGGATCCTTTCGTTGCCCAACCGGCGATAACTCGGCCACAACATGTCCCACTTAGCTGTAGCATACTTTTCTGTGCTCGCCACTAACAGAATTTTAAACCAGCTTCAATAATAGAGCCATTCTTTCAAAATCAGACATCATATGGTCAAGTTATCGCCGGTTGGGCAACGAAAGGATCCCCATTTTGTAAAATTGATCGCCATTTTGAAAGGAAAAGCTGTATTATTGAAGCCAGTTTAATATCCTGTTAGTGGCAAGCACAGAAAAGTATGCTACAGTTAAGTGGGACATGTTGTGACCGAGTTATCACAGTTGCAATACTTATTTGGATCCCAAATATATAAATCCCATTAAAAATTATGAAAACGGCGATCAGATTATCAAAATGGCAATCAATTTTACAAAATGGGGATCCTTTCGTTGCCCAACCGGCGATAACTCGGCCACAACATGTCCCACTTAGCTGTAGCATACTTTTCTGTGCTCGCCACTAACAGGATTTTAAACTAGCTTCAATAATAGAGCCATTCTTTCAAAATCAGACATCATTTGGTCAAGTTATCGCCGGTTGGGCAACGAAAGGATCCCCATTTTGTAAAATTGATCGCCATTTTGAAAGGAAAAGCTGTATTATTGAAGCCAGTTTAATATCCTGTTAGTGGCAAGCACAGAAAAGTATGCTACCGTTAAGTGGGACATGTTGTGACCGAGTTATCACAGTTGCAATACTTATTTGGATCCCAAATATATAAATCCCATTAAAAATTATCAAAACGGCGATCAGATTATCAAAATGGCAATCAATTTTACAAAATGGGGATCCTTTCGTTGCCCAACCGGCGATAACTCGGCCACAACATGTCCCACTTAGCTGTAGCATACTTTTCTGTGCTCGCCACTAACAGGATTTTAAACTAGCTTCAATAATAGAGCAATTCTTTCAAAATCAGACATCATTTGGTCAAGTTATCGCCGGTTGGGCAACGAAAGGATCCCCATTTTGTAAAATTGATCGCCATTTTGAAAGGAAAAGCTGTATTATTGAAGCCAGATTAATATCCTGTTAGTGGCAAGCACAGAAAAGTATGCTACAGTTAAGTGGGACATGTTGTGACCGAGTTATCACAGTTGCAATACTTATTTGGATCCCAAATATATAAATCCCATTAAAAATTATGAAAACGGCGATCAGATTATCAAAATGGCAATCAATTTTACAAAATGGGGATCCTTTCGTTGCCCAACCGGCGATAACTCGGCCACAACATGTCCCACTTAGCTGTAGCATACTTTTCTGTGCTCGCCACTAACAGAATTTTAAACCAGCTTCAATAATAGAGCCATTCTTTCAAAATCAGACATCATTTGGTCAAGTTATCGCCGGTTGGGCAACGAAAGGATCCCCATTTTGTAAAATTGATCGCCATTTTGAAAGGAAAAGCTGTATTATTGAAGCCAGATTAATATCCTGTTAGTGGCAAGCACAGAAAAGTATGCTACAGCTAAGTGGGACATGTTGTGGCCGAGTTATCGCCGGTTGGGCAACGAAAGGATCCCCATTTTGTAAAATTGATCGCCATTTTGAAAGGAAAAGCTGTATTATTGAAGCCAGTTTAATATCCTGTTAGTGGCAAGCACAGAAAAGTATGCTACAGTTAAGTGGGACATGTTGTGACCGAGTTATCACAGTTGCAATACTTATTTGGATCCCAAATATATAAATCCCATTAAAAATTATGAAAACGGCGATCAGATTATCAAAATGGCAATCAATTTTACAAAATGGGGATCCTTTCGTTGCCCAACCGGCGATAACTCGGCCACAACATGTCCCACTTAGCTGTAGCATACTTTTCTGTGCTCGCCACTAACAGGATTTTAAACTAGCTTCAATAATAGAGCCATTCTTTCAAAATCAGACATCATTTGGTCAAGTTATCGCCGGTTGGGCAACGAAAGGATCCCCATTTTGTAAAATTGATCGCCATTTTGAAAGGAAAAGCTGTATTATTGAAGCCAGTTTAATATCCTGTTAGTGGCAAGCACAGAAAAGTATGCTACCGTTAAGTGGGACATGTTGTGACCGAGTTATCACAGTTGCAATACTTATTTGGATCCCAAATATATAAATCCCATTAAAAATTATCAAAACGGCGATCAGATTATCAAAATGGCAATCAATTTTACAAAATGGGGATCCTTTCGTTGCCCAACCGGCGATAACTCGGCCACAACATGTCCCACTTAGCTGTAGCATACTTTTCTGTGCTCGCCACTAACAGGATTTTAAACTAGCTTCAATAATAGAGCAATTCTTTCAAAATCAGACATCATTTGGTCAAGTTATCGCCGGTTGGGCAACGAAAGGATCCCCATTTTGTAAAATTGATCGCCATTTTGAAAGGAAAAGCTGTATTATTGAAGCCAGATTAATATCCTGTTAGTGGCAAGCACAGAAAAGTATGCTACAGTTAAGTGGGACATGTTGTGACCGAGTTATCACAGTTGCAATACTTATTTGGATCCCAAATATATAAATCCCATTAAAAATTATGAAAACGGCGATCAGATTATCAAAATGGCAATCAATTTTACAAAATGGGGATCCTTTCGTTGCCCAACCGGCGATAACTCGGCCACAACATGTCCCACTTAGCTGTAGCATACTTTTCTGTGCTCGCCACTAACAGAATTTTAAACCAGCTTCAATAATAGAGCCATTCTTTCAAAATCAGACATCATTTGGTCAAGTTATCGCCGGTTGGGCAACGAAAGGATCCCCATTTTGTAAAATTGATCGCCATTTTGAAAGGAAAAGCTGTATTATTGAAGCCAGTTTAATATCCTGTTAGTGGCAAGCACAGAAAAGTATGCTACCGTTAAGTGGGACATGTTGTGACCGAGTTATCACAGTTGCAATACTTATTTGGATCCCAAATATATAAATCCCATTAAAAATTATGAAAACGGCGATCAGATTATCAAAATGGCAATCAATTTTACAAAATGGGGATCCTTTCGTTGCCCAACCGGCGATAACTCGGCCACAACATGTCCCACTTAGCTGTAGCATACTTTTCTGTGCTCGCCACTAACAGGATTTTAAACTAGCTTCAATAATAGAGCAATTCTTTCAAAATCAGACATCATTTGGTCAAGTTATCGCCGGTTGGGCAACGAAAGGATCCCCATTTTGTAAAATTGATCGCCATTTTGAAAGGAAAAGCTGTATTATTGAAGCCAGTTTAATATCCTGTTAGTGGCAAGCACAGAAAAGTATGCTACAGTTAAGTGGGACATGTTGTGACCGAGTTATCACAGTTGCAATACTTATTTGGATCCCAAATATATAAATCCCATTAAAAATTATTAAAACGGCGATCAGATTATCAAAATGGCAATCAATTTTACAAAATGGGGATCCTTTCGTTGCCCAACCGGCGATAACTCGGCCACAACATGTCCCACTTAGCTGTAGCATACTTTTCTGTGCTCGCCACTAACAGAATTTTAAACCAGCTTCAATAATAGAGCCATTCTTTCAAAATCAGACATCATATGGTCAAGTTATCGCCGGTTGGGCAACGAAAGGATCCCCATTTTGTAAAATTGATCGCCATTTTGAAAGGAAAAGCTGTATTATTGAAGCCAGTTTAATATCCTGTTAGTGGCAAGCACAGAAAAGTATGCTACCGTTAAGTGGGACATGTTGTGACCGAGTTATCACAGTTGCAATACTTATTTGGATCCCAAATATATAAATCCCATTAAAAATTATTAAAACGGCGATCAGATTATCAAAATGGCAATCAATTTTACAAAATGGGGATCCTTTCGTTGCCCAACCGGCGATAACTCGGCCACAACATGTCCCACTTAGCTGTAGCATACTTTTCTGTGCTCGCCACTAACAGAATTTTAAACCAGCTTCAATAATAGAGCCATTCTTTCAAAATCAGACATCATTTGGTCAAGTTATCGCCGGTTGGGCAACGAAAGGATCCCCATTTTGTAAAATTGATCGCCATTTTGAAAGGAAAAGCTGTATTATTGAAGCCAGTTTAATATCCTGTTAGTGGCAAGCACAGAAAAGTATGCTACCGTTAAGTGGGACATGTTGTGACCGAGTTATCACAGTTGCAATACTTATTTGGATCCCAAATATATAAATCCCATTAAAAATTATCAAAACGGCGATCAGATTATCAAAATGGCAATCAATTTTACAAAATGGGGATCCTTTCGTTGCCCAACCGGCGATAACTCGGCCACAACATGTCCCACTTAGCTGTAGCATACTTTTCTGTGCTCGCCACTAACAGGATTTTAAACTAGCTTCAATAATAGAGCAATTCTTTCAAAATCAGACATCATTTGGTCAAGTTATCGCCGGTTGGGCAACGAAAGGATCCCCATTTTGTAAAATTGATCGCCATTTTGAAAGGAAAAGCTGTATTATTGAAGCCAGTTTAATATCCTGTTATTGGCAAGCACAGAAAAGTATGCTACCGTTAAGTGGGACATGTTGTGACCGAGTTATCACAGTTGCAATACTTATTTGGATCCCAAATATATAAATCCCATTAAAAATTATCAAAACGGCGATCAGATTATCAAAATGGCAATCAATTTTACAAAATGGGGATCCTTTCGTTGCCCAACCGGCGATAACTCGGCCACAACATGTCCCACTTAGCTGTAGCATACTTTTCTGTGCTCGCCACTAACAGGATTTTAAACCAGCTTCAATAATAGAGCAATTCTTTCAAAATCAGACATCATTTGGTCAAGTTATCGCCGGTTGGGCAACGAAAGGATCCCCATTTTGTAAAATTGATCGCCATTTTGAAAGGAAAAGCTGTATTATTGAAGCCAGATTAATATCCTGTTAGTGGCAAGCACAGAAAAGTATGCTACAGTTAAGTGGGACATGTTGTGACCGAGTTATCACAGTTGCAATACTTATTTGGATCCCAAATATATAAATCCCATTAAAAATTATTAAAACGGCGATCAGATTATCAAAATGGCAATCAATTTTACAAAATGGGGATCCTTTCGTTGCCCAACCGGCGATAACTCGGCCACAACATGTCCCACTTAGCTGTAGCATACTTTTCTGTGCTCGCCACTAACAGAATTTTAAACCAGCTTCAATAATAGAGCCATTCTTTCAAAATCAGACATCATATGGTCAAGTTATCGCCGGTTGGGCAACGAAAGGATCCCTATTTTGTAAAATTGATCGCCATTTTGAAAGGAAAAGCTGTATTATTGAAGCCAGATTAATATCCTGTTAGTGGCAAGCACAGAAAAGTATGCTACAGTTAAGTGGGACATGTTGTGACCGAGTTATCACAGTTGCAATACTTATTTGGATCCCAAATATATAAATCCCATTACAAATTATCAAAACGGCGATCAGATTATCAAAATGGCAATCAATTTTACAAAATGGGGATCCTTTCGTTGCCCAACCGGCGATAACTCGGCCACAACATGTCCCACTTAGCTGTAGCATACTTTTCTGTGCTCGCCACTAACAGAATTTTAAACCAGCTTCAATAATAGAGCCATTCTTTCAAAATCAGACATCATATGGTCAAGTTATCGCCGGTTGGGCAACGAAAGGATCCCCATTTTGTAAAATTGATCGCCATTTTGAAAGGAAAAGCTGTATTATTGAAGCCAGTTTAATATCCTGTTAGTGGCAAGCACAGAAAAGTATGCTACCGTTAAGTGGGACATGTTGTGACCGAGTTATCACAGTTGCAATACTTATTTGGATCCCAAATATATAAATCCCATTAAAAATTATTAAAACGGCGATCAGATTATCAAAATGGCAATCAATTTTACAAAATGGGGATCCTTTCGTTGCCCAACCGGCGATAACTCGGCCACAACATGTCCCACTTAGCTGTAGCATACTTTTCTGTGCTCGCCACTAACAGAATTTTAAACTAGCTTCAATAATAGAGCCATTCTTTCAAAATCAGACATCATTTGGTCAAGTTATCGCCGGTTGGGCAACGAAAGGATCCCCATTTTGTAAAATTGATCGCCATTTTGAAAGGAAAAGCTGTATTATTGAAGCCAGTTTAATATCCTGTTAGTGGCAAGCACAGAAAAGTATGCTACCGTTAAGTGGGACATGTTGTGACCGAGTTATCACAGTTGCAATACTTATTTGGATCCCAAATATATAAATCCCATTAAAAATTATTAAAACGGCGATCAGATTATCAAAATGGCAATCAATTTTACAAAATGGGGATCCTTTCGTTGCCCAACCGGCGATAACTCGGCCACAACATGTCCCACTTAGCTGTAGCATACTTTTCTGTGCTTGCCACTAACAGAATTTTAAACCAGCTTCAATAATAGAGCCATTCTTTCAAAATCAGACATCATATGGTCAAGTTATCGCCGGTTGGGCAACGAAAGGATCCCTATTTTGTAAAATTTATCGCCATTTTGAAAGGAAAAGCTGTATTATTGAAGCCAGATTAATATCCTGTTAGTGGCAAGCACAGAAAAGTATGCTACAGTTAAGTGGGACATGTTGTGACCGAGTTATCACAGTTGCAATACTTATTTGGATCCCAAATATATAAATCCCATTAAAAATTATCAAAACGGCGATCAGATTATCAAAATGGCAATCAATTTTACAAAATGGGGATCCTTTCGTTGCCCAACCGGCGATAACTCGGCCACAACATGTCCCACTTAGCTGTAGCATACTTTTCTGTGCTCGCCACTAACAGAATTTTAAACCAGCTTCAATAATAGAGCCATTCTTTCAAAATCAGACATCATATGGTCAAGTTATCGCCGGTTGGGCAACGAAAGGATCCCTATTTTGTAAAATTGATCGCCATTTTGAAAGGAAAAGCTGTATTATTGAAGCCAGATTAATATCCTGTTAGTGGCAAGCACAGAAAAGTATGCTACCGTTAAGTGGGACATGTTGTGACCGAGTTATCACAGTTGCAATACTTATTTGGATCCCAAATATATAAATCCCATTAAAAATTATCAAAACGGCGATCAGATTATCGAAATGGCAATCAATTTTACAAAATGGGGATCCTTTCGCTGCCCAACCGGCGATAACTTGACCAAGTGATATCTGATTTTGAAAGAATTGCTCTATTATTGATACCATTTCAATGTCCTGATAATGACGAGCACAGAAAATTGTTAAAATGGCTATCAGATTTTCAAAATGCTAAATTTATTTTTACCGGAGCCCAGCAAATATTTACGCTTTCATATTTAATTTATATACATACATAAATTTACAAAAAAAATTTTAAAAAATATGCATACATAAATTTACAATAAACAAACTGAAGGGCATAGATAAAATTTTAAATACAAATTTATATATAAGAAAAAAAAAATAATTACATAAAGCCGCAACATACATGTGTAATTAATAATATACAAATATTTGTGTTCAAAACATACGATGAAAGCGTATGAAAAAAATGAAAACAAATAAAATGCTTTAGAAGAAATTTTAGTGAGTTTTTTTTAACAGTTTTTAATGCAGTATAACTAGAATCCATGAATCCATGAATCCATGTTGGTGTCCTTGAAAAAGCACATTTTACCAATTGGAATCAAATTTGCGTAATTTTGAAACTTTTTGAAAATTTTCAATTTTTGTTAATTTGCGTGATGGTACCCCTTGACAAAATTGCAAAAACTAAAGAAATGTAAATTCTGAGAAATCCGAAATTTTTGAATGTCCTTCGATAGTTCTGCTTAAAACGAACTGAAAAAGGTCTACCATCCTTAAAAAGTACATTTTTTGACTGAACTAACGCGCTACAAAGTGGTAATTAATTTACTAACATATCTTGCTAGAGAATTGCTCATTTTAGATATTTACATAAATAGTAGAAATATACTAATTATTTAAACATGTTATTTTTTTATTTTTTTAAAAGAAAAATAATTTTGTTTTTTTCGAATTTCATTAAAATACCTAAAACAACCGAAATAACAGACCGGCAGTAGCTCTAGTGCAGCTCTTAGCTGATGCTTCTTCTTCTTCGAATTGCATTTTTATTTGTGGCCTCCAAATCTGCCGTTTCACGATTTGAGGTACCAGGCGCACAGAAATGCTGCACTCGCTACAGACCAAATAGTGCTGCATACTTTCAGAGTACACATTTTGCCTCTATGGAATTAAACGCCCAACTGCAAATACTGCAGGCGCTTGCTGCACTCAAGCCACAAATGCCATAACGGGGCCACTACGCTTCGCTGAGTGCAACGCTGATGGCGTCTCTACGAAACTGCAACATGGGATAGATGCACTCTTTTTAAACAAGTCTCACTGCCATCAGTACACCAAATATGAACGGCATTTAGTCATACCCAGCTAATGACCCAAGTACGTACAACACAAGAGATGGAGCAGCGATTCCGGCGAAATCTAATTTAGTCCACTTCCCGCTAATGCCAGTGACTACAAAAAGAGTTCAGATGGCTTCTCTACTATCAACTTTGGTGGTATTTACTGCCCACCAAGATTTACTGGAACGACGGATAGCATGGTAAAATTAAGTGCGATTACTGAGATTACTTCCTCACGTTTAAATTTGTGTGATTGATTGGAATTGATTGAAAATAACGTTTATTTCAAAACTATAATATTCGGGCCATTTACATTATCTTAACCTTCTTAAAAATTTTCAACGAATCGATAAATAAAGTGTACTTTTTATACTTTATATCCGTCCGCACAACTTAAAAGCTTTCTGTATTTATATTTAAAATAATTTCTTTAAGTGACTTTCAAAAAAAAATAAAATATAAATATTATACAAATATCATCGCACCAACTAGCTATAAAACTGTATTAAACAGGAAGAAAAGTAGAGAAACCGCATTTTTATAAATTCTGTATTAGTATTAGTCAGTTTTAAAATTTTTTAGAAGTTAATTTAATTTTCCAAAGAATGTTGATTTGTATTGTTTTGAATATACGTATATCATATAAAATATATTTTAAAATTGATAAATGGAAAGTTAATAAACACACAGCCGTAAGCATCATATTTCCCTTACAAAAGGATATTGTAACATTTTAATTTTGTAGATTTGTATTGAAAATTTTTTTAAATTATTAAACAAAATTGAATCCTTTATAAAAAACGGTAGCCTTTATATTTGTAATTTGTTTGTGGCATTTATTGTGTATTTAGCCGATTCGTTCATAAATTAGAATATATTACTAGTATATATAATCATTATAATTGTTGCTTAGCTCTTTGTTTAGTCTTAAGAAATATACATATATATATTCACAAATTGAAGGCGCAATTGTTAGCTAGCTATAAGCTGTAAGCTGTAGTATACAAAATGTTTAGGAATATATTCGAGTTTGAGTGTAAATAAAATACATAAATAGAATATATATATTAATATTTTGATTGTTTGCTCCTCTATTAATGGGAAGCCTTTTATCTTGGACGTAATGACCATACACTTCTGTATGTGTATACACATAAGTACTTATGTATACTAAATAATCTGAATTCGAACAGTTTCCATTTTTAGTCTCTCATTTTCTGTTTCTTATTATTATAACTATATCTCTACAAAATGTATATAATACAAATTAAATCTAACTGTAAAACATAACGTATACAATAAACATTAAATATATAATATAATAATATATATATAAATATATATGTGTATATATAACACCACACTCTTTTCATTCCGCTATGGATGGGTGTGTTTTAAGGCAAATCATAGCATTTAAGAAGCACTTAGCACGTTGTTCTTTTAAGCTAAAGGCATAAATTCGTTACTTTCTAAACGCAATAATACTTCGGTACTAGCAAATGCGGTAGGTTTTAAATCTAGGGGCTATTGCAATAAGGATATTAAGACTGGAGACGACAACTGCCTACACGCAACCGTATTCATACCAAACACTATTACTTTTATCCTCGGTTCGTTTACGTAGTGTTTTGTCATCTGTGGTACTGGTAGCATTGGCGCTAGCCTGTAACAATGGACTTGTTTCACTGGTGGTAGAAATATTTCCAATAGTTGTGTTTATTCTATTATACATAAGAAACGTTGCTGGACTGTCGTTCTTCTGTGGAGTTTGTGGCTCAGCGGCGGCAGCACTGCTGCCTGGTATGGGCGTCGAACAGGACTGCGGTAGTTGCGATGGCTGTGGTGAACCCATGGAGCCATCCGGCAACTTTTGATGTTCATCAATTAGATAAACAGTGCGACGCGAGCCCGCAGTGCCAAGCGTTAAGCTGCTACCAGTTACGTCAGGTGCTTCCAGACTGCTAAAAGCAAATAACCATCAACTCATATACATACAAAATTTGTTCAAAAGAAGCAAGTTATAAGAAAAGAGCGATTGACTAAACGCAAACTTAACTTTGCATAGCGTTGCATTAGTGGATGAAGGGATTTGGGAAAAAGGTTTTATATTTGTATTTTGTTTAAGGGGAAAGAAAGTATGTTACACAATTAAAAGCGCATACCCGTGCACGCTATTTCTACGTGAGTTATTTAAATCCGTACGTTTCTGTGCCTGCAGGCTGCTTCGCACAGTTCCACCGCGTTGTATGGAGCTATCCATCAAATCTCTATATACATACATGATCATGTGTGTAAAATTGTGTGCATATGTGAACGTAGTGCGTAATTTGATGTTATGTATTTACATGTAAATAGAATAAGAACAAGAACCATATACCACACTAAGTTTATAGCTTAGGAAAAATCAAAAAAAATTTGGCAAAGCCAAAAATTATTTTTATTCTAAACACAGTAAGATATTTACTTTCAACAGCGAAAGCTTTAAATTCACCATAAAAAAAAATTTTGTATTTAACTGCATTCATGTTCTTACCGTTGTAGACTCTGACGCAATGGGATACTTCGCTGAAGTAGATGTGCATCAGATGTAGTCGATTGTTCCTCATTGCTATTATCTGACTCGTTACCTCCTGACTCGGAGCCAATGACCAATTGAGAGCTAGGGCGCGGATCATCTACCCAAGTTCGACGACTCTGCATTTGCACAATTTAGCATATAAGTCAAAATCTTTTTCAAGGGCTTAAAACACAACTTACCCGATTTGGAACTTTATTCATCAATTCTACGCCGGCCTTCTTAACACACTTGACTAATTTTTTCCCAAATGCTTTTCTGTAAAATGAAAAAATATAAATACAGTCTATAGAGCTACATTCAAAAATAACATACTTCTTTTGAACTGTATTCTCAGATTTTTTGTAATGCTCCATAATTTTTTCTTCGAGTTTCTCCTTCTGCCGCTTGAGCTCATGCAAACGTTCCGTGTAATTTTTCTCTTCCTCATGATGTTGCTGGTTATTATGTATAGAATTGAAAAAAATCTGGTGATACTGCGACAAAAGCTGTGTCATGTTATCCATCAGTGCTTTTCGCTCAGAGTCCAGTTCAGCATTATTTTCCATTAGCATCTGAGACGTTAAAAAAAAAATAGGCAGGTGAAAATTAAAATACCGTGGCCAAAAAAAAAGTAAGACTTACGTCGCAATGTTGGTGCACCTTAGCATTTTCAATCTGAAGCAAACGAACTTCATCTTGTTTTGTATTTAGCTCAACAATTAACTCTGTATTCTTTAATTTAAGACCACTGTGCTCCACGCGTATCATCTTGTATTGCTCCTGCATGTTTTTATATTCGTTCTTAAACCGATCACTAGTCGCAAATAGATTGCGAAAATCATCAGTTAGCTTAGAGTGTTCTGTGCGCATAATGGTGAGATCTTCGTGGCAGGTTTTCATAGTATTTGCTTGTGCAGTGAGCTCTTCGATACGTTGTTCTTGGGATTGGATAGTCTCCCGTGTGTCACGTGTTTCCTGACGCAAATCCCGCACGACAGCTTTTAATTGTTCCTTGTCTTTGTTAAGTGATTCGTATTCGGCGGATAATTGATCGTGGAGGCATTGTAGAGTCACTTGATCTTGCAGTGCATGTCTGTGCTCCTGCTGCAAAGAATCGATTTCCTTGAGCAAAGTATCCTTCTCAGCAGCCAACTGGGAATTAGCTAGTTGAAGTGCTACATGCTGTGTATTAAGCGATGTAATTTGTGATCCAAGCGCTGCCACATCCACACTGAGTCGAGCGTTTTCCGTTTGCAATTGTGTGTTGCAATCTTGAAGATGGGAGAACTCTGCTGAATCACGCGCAGGACTCAAGCGCAGCTTGTGCTCAAAACGTAATTCCTGCGCTGTTGGTGTTTTGGAAGTAGCTGACAACTCAATATTCTTTTCAACGGTGAAGATTTCCTGGCGGTGACACAATACACACATATCCGATTTCAAGCCACCCTCCTGCTGTTGTTCCCGATTGACATTCAACATAATTTCACGCACAGTTTTAAAGGTCTCTGGATTGCGAACCAATTTTTCAACAACATGCTCCACGTTTAGCTCCGTTTGCTCTCCATCAACTTCGTTGACGTCAAGACCAAGTTTTTCCAGATTGTGACGAACCTTCTTAGTAACTAGTGTGCCGTTAACTAGATCGTTGCGTAGCGTGCTTATCATATCCTGATCTATTTCACGCTGTGAGCTAAGCTCTTGATTTTGTTTTTCCAATTCGATAAGCTTTTGCTGTGCTTGATCAGCCTTTTCCTGCATCTTAGCCAAGCACGACAACTCCTTACATTGTGCGTCAAGTTGCTTTTTGCTATCGTCTAATTGCACGGATTTTTGCTCACTACTTTCTTTTACTTTTATTACCTCCTTAAGAAGACTGGCATTTTCGCGCTCAAAGGTGCACACCTTAGTTTCCAATTCATAAAGCTTTTGCTTTGCTTGTTCGTACTGCTGGGCTTTCTCTGTATACTGTTCTAGTTCCTTAGTTTTGCTCTCTGCCAGACGTTCTAAATCATCGGCACGTCGCTGTATGCTTTCGTTAAGCGTTAGAATGCGTTGCTTTTCCTTGTTAAGGGTCTCCACATGTTGTTCAGCATCGGATAGCTTTTGGCGATCCGCCTCACGTTCCAGACTTTGGCGGTCGTAACTTTTCTGACGATTATCAACAGCATCTTGCAGTTTTCGGTTCTCCTCCAATGCGTTTTTGAATACACTTTCCAGCTCCACATTTTGTTGATTCAATCTTTGTATATTTTCCTGCATTTGATCAATTTTAAGTGACAACTTCTTTTTTTCCTTTTCTAGCTCCAGCATTTTATTGGTTGACTCATGAAAACTGCTTTCCTTTAATTGTTCCAAAGTAGCGGTGAGACGGCGATTTTCTAGTTCTAACTTTAAAGCCCGTGTTTGGGCATTGTTTGTAAGCTGCTTCGATAAACTATTTTCACCGGAGTGGCTTTCCAAATCGTAGTCCGAAAATGATTTATCAACATTTATGCTCGAGTTTACGTTCTTAACGACAAGTTGTAGTTGTGTATTCTCTTCCAGTAGCTCCTCCAATTTAGCTCTATCAGCATCACGTTCCAGTGCCATGTCATTTATTACTTGCTTGTATTTTATGATTTCCGATTCCAAGATGATGACATTCTCTGCACGTTTGCGTAGGCGCTGCAATTGCTCTTCCAGCATTTCTCTGTTAAATAATAAAAATGTACATAAAATTTTTTCTGTTACAATTTAAAATTTAATTTGAAACAAACTTGGATTCTAGTAGAACACGACTATCTTCACGCAGTTCCTCCATGCGAGATTTATAAAATTCCGAATCTCCCATCTTTTCACGGAATTTTTGAACTTCAATCTCCAAGAGATGAACTCGCTCGGCACGTTCCCTTAATATATCCACTTCATCCCGAAAGGCCGCAGTTTTTTTCGCTTCCACTAACCAATATTGGCTCTTGAGGTTAAATACAAAATATAATTTACTTTCGAATTCAAAATTAATAATATAAAAACTCTTACTTCTTGTCGCAACTTGTCATAACGAAGATTCTTGTCTTCCAACTCCTCCCGAAGCTCGAGCAAATTTTCGGATTTTTCCTCACTGAAAAAATAAGAGATATTACAACAGTAAAGATATTTACACGGAACAACTTACAGTTCTTGGCGCAATTTGCGATTTTTTGATTTTAGATCGGCGCATTCAACGGCCAAATGAGTACTTTCTGAGCTCGATGATGAGGAGAGTGTTGATGTATTGATACTACCAGAAGCAGAACGTGGTTCGACACATACCGTTTCAATCCACTTTAAGTATATGTTATCACGTTCCTTGGTAAGTTGCATAATGTGACTATACATGTTTTTGGGTGTAAGGCGTTCCAATGAGTCTTCGGTAAGCACCAGACTATGGCTGTCTGTGACCTGTTTAATAAGCGCTACAATCGCATGCTGCGTTCCAACATCAAGCTCCTTTATTCGCGCTATAAACAGCTCCTTGTTGGGGCACTGCACCGCTGCACCCAGCAGCAACGTAAGTAGTGTTTTCATCTGCTCTAATCCATGCCTGCTTTCTGGATAATAGCCTAACAAATATACGTCAGGAAGCACCAGTATGGTTTGACCCAATTCTTCCTCAAAGAGCGATTTAAGGTTTCGTACAATGCACTCAAAGTTTTTGGCACGAGCGATGCTCAACGAGTTGCCACTGAGATCGCCCAATAGTTCGTTGGGATTGTTTTGAGGCTCGGGATCGATTTGTAGCCAAACGCTATGAATTATGATGCCATCCAGCAGTGAGGTATAACCAGCAAGCAATTCGGCGCGTGGTAGACATGACTCCAACTGGAAAAAAATTTTAAAAATTATAATGTATTGGCAGTAACTTCTATAAAAAAAAAAGAAATCGCAGTAATTTTTCATCTTGGAAGACTCTTAATTTGCAGTAAGCACTAATTGATGTGGCAAGGTGTTTGACTTTCAAGTAATTTGTGTGGTAATAAAGAACGCCGCTAGAAGCCACAAGAAAACGATAAGTATCCGACTTTAAACTCTTCAAAATTAACTGGTAAGTAAAAGAAATCCACATACCGTATTCAAGTATTACTAACATTTTTTTAACAAAAATATTGCGCTACTATTATTTTTTAAATTCATAGTCAGAATAAACGTGATTTATGAGGAAAAATAACGCTTGCATAAAACAAAATACAACTGTTTGATATACATTAAGATGTATTGAAAGCCGGTCGAACAAAACCTTTGAATTTTAGCAATTGGCAAACAAAAAGCTGCCGACGGACCGCTGTTAATGACAACATAAAAAGTAATAGTTGTTGTTATTGTACCGTACACGGTGGCGGTAGCGGAGGTAGCCATAACGCCACAGTTACAATGACCTTGGAGCTGTGCTGCGGAAATCTACATAGTCTTATATGTACATACATATATGCTATGTGTGTACATTTTAATGGATTTTCTATATGAGTGCTATGTGCGGGCGCATGGTGAATTGAACACTTGAACAATATTTATGCCAATCACGTTGTCCGTCCAGTTGCCCTCTTATAATCATGTCGAGCATGTTTACGCACTCACCCAAGTAACGAGCGCTCCATTTATGAATTCCTCAATTTCCATTGGTGTTGCGGTTGCTGAGCCAGCCATTGTTGTTGTTGCTGTTTTGATGTTTTCCTGTATGTGTGTTCGTGTGCGTAAGGCGAGGCCGCTACTGCACCTGCACCTGCCGCAAACTCAAATACAGCTGCACTGGCAACAACAACGGCGGCCAGTTGTCGTCTTGTTTTGTTTCTTTTATAAATGTCGCCGCATCAGCCTTAGAATTTCTAAATTATTTCACTTGCACGCACACTGTTACAATAACACACATATAGTTGACTTACAACACATAAACAAATACAGAAACAAGAAAAACAAAGCCTACAGTTTCACTTTCTCTATTAAAACATGCACCGTTTGCAGGCTTTTAACTTAATAAAACTTTGTTAATTATTGTAAATTATTAGAAACAATTAATTTTCTATATATTTTTTTAGCAAAGCACCTGCGTTGCGCTTGCTGTAAATTGGAGATGTAACTTTTAAACAGATAATATATATCGAATATAAACATATCGAAATTTGCACAGCTGCTTGAACTAATAAACATATATATATCGATAACAGAAAAAATTACTTTTCATTTTGTTGATTACTTTATAACGCATTAAATAAAATGTATTAAAAAATACGTTTAAATTTATATACTACTTTAAATTTAATTTTTATAAAATAAATATGAATTAATTTATTTATCGATCTTATAATTTGGATCTAGAGCGATAAGAATATCTTACAGTATTTTCCGTTATGGGCAACCCTGTACGTTAGTTGCCGTTGACATTTCTTAGCGCCTAAAGCTTATTTGTATAAAATGGCTTCGTGCTACAATAACGAACGGATTATTTAACGCTCCGTAAAAATGGCTACGGTTGCAAATCAAAATTGTAATCGAAAATTATATTGTTAATAGTGGTAGTTTAAAAAAAGCATTCGAAAGTATTAGAAACGAATTAAAACGACGTGTACGCAATCGAGATCGTGTGAAGTTTAAAGCGGCTGACTATATATAGAAACTTCTATATATGCACAAATAATTGCAAATAGGTTAAATATTAAGTATTCGACATGGGCAATCAACCGGGTAAACTGCAGACACCACAAAGTGGACGGCCCAAAAAGAATGTGCATTGGAAATCTGCAGGCAAGTTTATAGGACAATAAACGGGCTGTTCCAAAATATTAAGTAAAATTTTAAGTATTCCTGATATCCCCATTGAAAAGATTTCTAATTGGCTGTGAGAGCGCACATTGTTCACGTAGTTTGTGGGAGCGCTAGAAATGTGGCTATTTTTAGCTACTCGCACACTCAAGTGGTTGCTGTGGCCATCTATTGCCGCGACGGCGTCCGTCTGGCCATTTTCTTTCTATGTGAATCTTTGCCCCAAAATCTTAAGACAGCAAAGTAATGTTTTCGAAATGGTTTTCAAATGCGTCAGGCGCAAGCGTGAGAGTCTATATACCCTGAACCATAAAATTCTTTTAAAAGAGTATATTGCACCTGTACATTTTTACATACATATAAAAAGAAAACTGAAAAATTTTAAATTGTTCATGAACTTATTGTAAATTTGAATTACTAGTTGATCAACATAATTTCAAAATAACGGCCACCAAAAAAATTATGTTGATACAATTGCTATCCATTTATATAATTTTACTGTCTTCATGTACACAGATCACACTAGATTAATTTTTGCCCCTTATTTTTGGTAAAATGACATAATACTTGAAAAGTACACCCAGGAGATATTTCTAAATGTATTAGATGTGGGTATGTATACAAATAAGGTCAAATGGATCTTAAGATACTTTAAATGCTAGGGTATCTTTTAGTCTATTGTTTTCGACTGAAACAATTTTTAGATTCACTGCATTATTTACCTGCCATTTGTGCTTTTTTCAGAACGACCCTCTCCGCCGGGCCGTCCGATATTGACGCCACTGGCACTCTCTGAGCAACAGCCCGATGTTGTTAACTTACGCTGGGATCGTCCGATTCTGGATGGTGGCTCTCCCATAACAGGCTACACTGTTGAACAGCGCCGAGTCGGTTCACCTCATTGGGTTCGTGCAACGCCAACGCCAATATCTCGCTGTGAGATTCAAATAAGTGGGCTGGAGCCCGGCTGGCGATACGAATTCCGTTGCTTTGCTGAAAATATTGTTGGTCGCTCGGATCCCAGTGAATTATCCGATGCTTTAACAGTTACCCTTCAAAGAAACGCAATAAGTGTGCCTCGGTTTATTGAGGAGCTGGTGGACATGAATGCTGTTGAGGATGAGCGCATTGAGTTTCGCGTACGAATTTTGGGCGAACCACCCCCAGAGATTAGCTGGTTTAAGGATGGCTATGAAATCTTCAGCAGTCGTCGCACAAAAATTGTCAATGAGAATAACGCTAGTGTTTTAATAATACATCAAGTGGCTTTAACCGACGAAGGAGAAATAAAGTGTTCCGCTACGAATCGAGCTGGTCATGTAGTAACAAAGAGTCGGCTACTGGTACAAGCACCTCCAAAGATACGTCTTCCACGTACCTATGAGGATGGTCTAATTGTAGAGGCGGATGAGGTTGTACGCCTGAAGGTGGGTGTTGCTGGACAACCACCACCAACCATTACCTGGTGGCATGAAGGTGATATTGTAGAATCTGTTGGCCGCTTTGAAGTGACAAACACTGAGAAGAATTCTTTATTAAAAATTGACAACGTTCAACGTGTGGATCGTGGAGAGTACATGGTACGTGCATGGAATAAGCTTGGCGAGGATATCACTTCGTTTCTAGTTACTGTCACTGCCCGTCCAAACGCTCCAGGTGCGCCACGTCTTAATATGTCCTTTGGCAAGTCAGCTACGTTATCGTGGACGGCACCATTGGATGACGGTGGCTGCAAGATTGGCAATTACATCGTTGAATACTTTCGCATAGGCTGGAACGTTTGGCTTAAGGCAGCTACGACTCGCGCTCTTAGCACCACGCTTCATGATCTTATTGAAGGATCGGAGTACAAGTTTCGCGTAAAGGCTGAAAATCCCTATGGTCTAAGCGAACCATCTCAGGAATCGGAGCTGCTTTTTATACCAGATCCCAAACGTGGTATAACCAAACCCAAGTCGGCGTCAAAAATTGCAGATGGTAAAGACAGCGATAAAAATGGTCAAAAGGATAGGGACACAGCGAAACCTATACCACCGCGTCGCAAGACGCTTTCCCCACCACGTCCACATGCAGATGCGGCGACAAGTATGTCGGCTTCGCCTAAGCAATCGCCTCGTAGCACACGCAAACCAATGCCACAGTTAGTTGATAGTGAGCAGTTGCATCATGAGATGTCCTATGGCACTTCCGATCAAGCACTTAAGATGAATGTACGAAAGAGTCCATCGCTAAGCAGTGCTGATTCCGCAGCACAACACGCTCAAATAAACAAGACTGGTTCCAATCCCAAACTTAACCTAACGGTTATTACGACGACTGCCTTGGTGGATAAGTCTTCAGAGCCAACAAGACAGGAAAAACCATCAAAGTTATCAAGCTCTGTCTCGCCGCTTAGAATTTTAAATCCCAAGCCTCCTTCTGGTCAAATAGACAAATCGCCAGTTCGTACATCGACAATATCCGTGAAGCCACAGCCACTGCCTCCACCACCTTCAGCTCAATTTGAATTTTCGCCAAATCAGGAGGTCGGGCACCGTCAACATCTACCATTACGAAAAAGCCCAACACCACCGAAACCCATCAAATCCACACCCGCACTTCAGCGCAGTGCCGAACCCGTGGAATTGGGCGTTAATCAGCATGTGCGGCGCTTCTCTGGTCACGCACTTAGTCCAGCCAAGAATGTGCCCTCTTTAGCTATAGCGATTGCCACAACCGCCAATGTTGGTGAGAAGCTTCCTACAATTGAGATCAGTGCACCGCCACCACCAGAAACAGAGGCGATTATTGCCGAAAATCATTTTAAGGAGCCTTCATCACCAGTGGGTAGGAGGCGGTCACAGAAGCCAACGGAAAAACACGATGAGGTACACACAAGCAACGAGTTTATGCTGGTGGTCTTCGACAAGAACAGCAGAGTCAAGGATAAAGACAGTGAGTATTCTTAGACTCAGCCTTAATTATAAGCCATACATTGACTCTTTTTCCAATCTTGCAGAGCAAGATTCCTTTGAGCTTGAACTGGAGGACGCCATACAGCCCCCACCAATTTCTATTTCTGCCCCAGATTTGGCCTTTTTGGAGTTTACAAATTTACACACAACGTTCCCACTTCGACGTTCAGTTAGTTCCACGGAACTGCTTTATGAACGTGCCATGGCGCGTTTCTATGAAGCTGTGGAATTGGAACAAGCAACTAAGACGAAAGTGAAGAGTTCATCACGCGAAAAGGTTGCTCCCGCCATTAGTGCTCCAGCATCAAATACTTTCAGAAAGCGTCTGGGATCGATGACAGAGGCAGAACGAGCCTCCTTTGAGCGAAGAAGTGAGCTAAGACGACAATCAGCCGATATGGTGCCAATGGGACGTAAATGGGATTCACGAGAAAATATTAGCGAAATGAAGAATCTTTCACGGGCAACCACTGGTATGCTATCCCAGTTTGAAAGAGAAAGGGATAATCGAGAAGAAGATGAGGAGGAGCGCACGGAGAGCACAGCTGAAGACAGCGAGGACATGGAATTGGATGAGGAACAGCAACAGGGCTATGATTTGGGTAGTGACTATACCGAGAGCACTGCTTCATCTGAACAAGATTCCATTGAAAAATTCAAAATGGAGCTAATGGCGCGTACGCGTTCACCCAGTCCTCGTGACTTAGAGACTTATCACCCGCGTAATATGGGTGCTGGAACGTTCACACCTTATCGTGCACCAACACCAGAGCAGGCAGCAGTGGTTCTTAACCGACCTGTACCACTTCCCAGTCCAGACTTTGTGCCGAAGCCCATATTGAAACGGTCATCAAATGAGCATGTGGAGCTATCATCAAGTGTTCCGAGTAGCCCAGGGCAATCAAACAATCAAGATAATAAAAATGGCAGTGTCACGAATGCAGCAAGTTCCACTGCTCAAAATCCCAGCACTTTAAAACTGGATCTGGCTAAAGGTATTAAGTCATTTTTCAATCGCGATAAACGCACCGCCACTGAAAAGAATACCGAAGCCAATGAGGAGATATCCAATCCGTTGGAAAAGACTAATGCAGCTGTAATTGCTGCTGAATTGGAGACTAAACGTAAGACCAAGGAGGAAGAAGAAATACGACGCCAAGAGGAGGAACGACTTATGCAGGAGGAGGCACATGCTGCTGTGGACCACTACAGTGATATTGTGCGCCAAGTGAGTAGCACCCACAAATATCACAAGCCAATTTACCTCGATCGCGATGAGCTGAAACGTGCCGCTGCCCATGCGGCAGCAGAGAGCAATGAGGATGACGATGAAGGTGCCGCGGAAGAGCACAAACAACGCCGCGCTCAAAGTCCAGACCAAGATCATCTGTTTTTGGTGCCACCAACCATGAACCGGGAACGTCGTTTATCCATTACAGAGCGTGAACAGCTCGTTCATGTGCGAGATGCGGCTAGCAGCCATGCAATGCCTAGAGCTCCCAGTAAAGCACCTGAAACGCCTGCCAGTGAGCAGTTACAGCAAGAGGAACCAGAATATCCGGCTGTTCTGGTTGTACCACCACCAAAAACGAAGAACAAATCCAACAATGAATCGGAGGAGATCAACGAAAGTGTGATGAGCGAAATGGTCGAGGCCCGTCCTGATGCACGAGGACGCACTCGTCTGGTCAAAGTCAAAAGAGTGATTAAACGACGTGTACCCTCAAGCACACGTTCACGAGATGCTTCCCTAAGCAGACCACCGCTCACTGTAGCTACTTCAAGTGCTTTATCCGTGGAAAGAACCTCGGAAACTGCTCTTATATTATCGGCTGCTGATCGGGAACTATTGGAGAAAGCAGCGGCTTTAGCAGTGTTGCAAACACGCTCCGAAGAGCAGACACATGAGAAAGTGCGGTCAGCGCTTAGTTACTCGACGGACCTGGTGCTCTTTCTGGTTGCCTGCTATGTGTATCTTTTTAAGGATGCGCGTCTGGTGCTACCCATACTTGCGCTAATGATCTACCGGCAACTGGGAGAGGCTCTCCGTGGCTACATGCCGAGCTGGCTGCGACGCAAGGGCACTGACGGTGGGGTCTAAACGGAACGATCCCTAACGGCAATGCGTTTATCAGTTAAGTTAGAATTTACCAATTTATCGACTTGTACACTCGTATGTATTTTAAGATTAAGTTTTAGAAGCTCGGATCTATGACGAGCTTCATATGGTTACCCTACGTGTACACCCTTGCAAGGGATTAGTTGACCGATCCTCAAGTTGTACAGATCTGCGTTTGCACATAGTATTTGTCCGATGGAAGAAAGAAACATCTTCTCTTTCACTTTCTTCAGTTTAAACAAAGACATGAATATCATTATCATCCAGGCTGATCCCAGCAGTGAATTGGACTGAGTATCTTAAATTTTTGCATTTGTCCAATAGAAAGCCAACAGATCATCTGTTGCTCTTCATAAGGTATAAACAAGATCATGGTTGTTTCCACTTAAAACCCAAATCTGTCCATTGAGGATCGGTTCTCTAAATACATATACTTTTATATACTTACGTAAGCTTCCTTTTTGTTGTGTGTTTAAGTATCCCCCGTGCCTAGGCCTAATGTTATATTGTGTTCGTTTGAGGTTTATTGTCGATCTTCTGGATTGTTGGTCATTTACTTTGAAAATAAAGCACACAAAAATTTACTCATCCGATTGTTCCCGGGGGGGCCTTAAGGAAGACATATGATAATAATCAGCTACGACGTCAGCTGCTGTGTCAACAGAGATGCTGCGACAAATTCTTGAATCATTTCGAGCTTATCTTGTCGGCAAATAAGAAGGGAGAAAATTGTAAGTATAAAAGTCCGGTGCTTCCATGAAAGATCACAGAGATTCTACAGACATTGGCCATGAGGGTAACATATTCCTGTCTCTTGTTGGTTTGCTTGGGCAGCGTTCTTTGCACTGCCGCTCTGGTGCCGGAGGAGACAACGAAAGATGGCAACGCAGGGTCTGGCGGCGTGGGACCAGTTGTGCCTCCACCAAACTTAGCCCAGGACTTGATGGAAATTTATAGCTTGATTCAATTGAAGCCAATTAATCAATTGTTTGTGCGCTACCTTCTAAATGATGCACAGTTCCAAGCATTTGTGCGTATCTTGAACAGCAATGATGGATTCACTGCACGTTGGCGTCTGTTATCTCAGCCGGAGGTGATAATGTTCCAACAATGGATTAATCAGCAATTGGTAGCTTCACGCTCCAAGCTTAAATACAAAGAGATGGAGATGTGTGTAAGTCCTCTCAATCGCTTCCCGTACTGGTCGGGAACTGTATACGGCTGGCAAGGGTTCCTTAATGAGCTGGACATGTACTTTCCCCGATTTGCCATACAAGCACATATCCAATCCAAGGTACAACAACAAGGCATCTTCGCCCAGTTCTGGACGCGAATGCAGTCATTGCAGATTGTCTACGAACGCTGGTCACTAACGCCTGCGACTCAGAGCGTCTTAACACAACTTCAGACCGCGGGCATTGATACCGCTCATCTGGATATGATGGTGCGCGAGCTATTTGGATGGAATGCAACGAGTGGAACAACTCCAGCACCGGCTGTATCCCAGCCCCCAATGCCATTCGCTGCTATGGTGCCGCCCGTAATGTAGATTTGGGCTTCTTATATGTATTGTCAATATATCTAATATATATTTGTATAATCTTTGAACTATAAGGTTTAACAGCTTAACAATTTAGAACTTAAGCTTTCCCATCGTGTCGGACACCTTTGTGGTGTTGGCTGCTGGCTTTTTGCTGTTTTTAATAGGCGTAGCTGCTGGTTTTTGCTTCTTCACAACTAACTCCTTGTGTAAAACTTTTAAGCTAGCATCTACCTTTTCCTGCTTGGCCTTCACAGACTCTTTGATCTGAAAAATGTTCATTGTATTTGTGTTCAATTTAATTGCAGGTGTTTTAATTTCCCGTCTCACCTGCTTGAGTTTGCCCTGCACTTCCTTGGGCTTCTTTTTGCCCTTGTTGTTAGCCACTTTGAATACATTTTTAGACTTTTTAGATTTGTTTAAAGCCGGTTTCGCAGATGCTTTACCTGCAGCTGCTCCAGCACCCGCTCCCGGGCCATTCTTAGCATTGTTCTTGTTTCGAACCATGTCGTGGCTGCAAGTATAAAGAAGATACACATTTTGTTTATATTTTTAATAGAGTCTTTATTGTAAACATTTTTAAACACATTTCACTTTTGTTGCTCCTGCTTCCAAGTTGTCTTCTGGGTCAGTACATGATCGTTTGAGTATCACCTGTTTTGGTGTTGTCAAAAGCTTTTTCGTCAGTGTAAAGGATACCCTGTACATATCCTTGTTTGGGGCTACATTACGCACAAAGCTTATGCCCTGTAGCTCCTCATCCAAAGACGCACCCAAATTGGTTTCTACTAGTTGTCGCACTATCCTTTTGGTGTCCTCGCCTTTAGCAAAAGAATAAAGATGTACTTGCGGGTAATTGAAATTTTCAGGTAGGTCTGCAAGCTCTTCAACTGTGAATAGAGCACGAAAAGCATTCAAGAACTCTACTGCCAATCCTGGTAAATTCATGGTGATGTGCGTGTTATAAGGTGTGTTCTGTTTCGATTGCCACCGTTGCAGCAAGTCCTCACGCATCTCATGCAATATAAAGTCTCGTCCATCTTTGTTATACATTTTTATATGTGAAAGGCACTTATTGCGTGCAGCATTATGTTTTAACCAGTGAAAACTTTCAGGATTCAGGTCATTGGCAAAAACATGACAACGTTTTTTAGCCGCTGGCACAGAAAATGGACCGACGCCAGCAAACACATCGTAGAGAACGTCGTCCGGCTGCAAAAGTTTTACAATACGTTCGTGCTCAGTAGAAAGACGTGGATTCCAATACACTTTCGAAAAATCAAACTCAAAAGGCACACCATTCTCCTTAATGCTCACTTGATACTGTGGATCACCATGTACGAGCTCCAATTCGAAGTTACGATAGGTATTATCTATATTTGCCGTTTTATTAACTACTGTGCGACAATTGGGTACCTTATCATGGAGAACTTCACCGATGAGCTGCTTGTAAGGCAGCAGATGGTCGCGCAAATTTATATGCACAATGTGGCCAATACAAGAAAATGAAGTGAGTCCCTCATCCTCAGCTGGCAGCACACTTTTTAATATTTCGGTTGTGCTCCAGTTATTATAGCCCAAATCAATTTCCGTGTGACAGAAGTTATCTTCCGTCACATGTGCTTGTTCCAGCTCTTGTGTTGGAAGAGTTTGCCAATTTTTGACAGGTAACGGATGTAGTAGGATTTCGCGGGCGTTCTCTATTACACGTACTGGGTGTAGATGTTCCATTTTAAGTTTTAGCTTTTTAACAATTTGCAAAACACGCTGTACGTGTGCGTCAGGTATTCTTAGGCAAGGAACATTTACACGTCGTTGAAAATCCTCACGTTGGAGAACGGTCATCCCCCGCACAGAAGCGGGTGGTTGTAGTTCTGGGCAATCCATGTTTCGGTAATAGTGCCGTGAACGTTTGCTTATTAATAAGCTTAAATTGTTGGAAAGCAGGCGAGGCCTTATGACCACAAATAGCATTAAAAAACGTGCATGTAAGCAAGGTGCCTCCGTAAATGCAGTTATTCCGGGTTTTCGAGTTGATATATTTAAGCCAACAGTAGTACTTCGAAGGTAATGTTCAGTCACTTTAAAATGTTGCAGAAAAACTTTATATTTATATAAATAACACAATTTACCTTAGCTCTTACAAATCTCAGCAACAGCTAAATTAAGTGAACTGTGTGCACGTTCCAGGTGAACCAGTTCCGTTCAAGCATGGCATATATAATCGATCTGGCAACACAACAGCTGATTATTGTTTATGGAAAAATGAGCGGCGCGCCAGTGAAAACAATTGAAATTATACCAAAATGCAAATATTTAAGGTATGTTGTGAATTAAATTATTATTAAATATTAAATAAATGTAGAGTTTCGTAATTATACTGATTAAAGCGCTGCTGAGCTAGTCGCTCAACGACATTATGATGTGGAACCATCGCGCATGGGTTTAAAAAGAACCGTAGCTGAAGGAAGCGCTGCTGAGCAGGAGGATCTTCGAGTTGCTTATGGTAATTATAATCAAAATGTAAAATGCTGCAATAATTAAATAACATTAAATGAACTGATTTCTGTTCTGTAGCTAACTTGCGCCGCCAGCTGTCTGCCAGACGTATTGAGCGCTGCAGTAAACGTGCTATTGCCGTATGGAACAATGATCTTCAGGCAGCCGAAGTGTTGCGCAAAGATGGCAAATTTACATACTTTGGACATAATATGCAAGGCAAACTATTTTTGGACTATTGTGAGACTTTATTTTTGCTAGAATTGGTTTGTACAATATGTATAATTTGATAGTAAATTATTATATTAATAAGTTTCCTCTTTAGAACCGACTACAACTGGAGTACAACGACACCATTGTCTCTGTGGAGCAAGCCTATGTTTTATTGTTTGGTGAATCGGCAAGTGAAAAGTTTAGAAATTATTTGGCTTATTCCGTTCTGTCACGTGCTGGTTACATTGTTATCAAACATCAGGCACCTCACATTGAACATGTTGACGATTTCACACTATCGAAATCCGTTACCAAAGAAGATTGCATTTGGGCTCTTTTCGACGAAGCCGTCTATAATAAACCAGTGCCCACACATATTAAGTGCTGTAGGTATTATAATGATACACACACACGTATGACTGACTTTAAAATGCAAATACTGCATCCTACCTCTTCAAAAGAGAATAAAGAGTTGAGCGGAGATGATAGTCTACAAGATAATTTTAAATTTGATACCCGCAAACGTCGAGCTCAATCTGAACAGGACGATGAAGTATCTTACAAAAGATTGTGCACAGATTCAAACATATGTATTGTAGATGTATTAAAAGAAGAACTCATTTACCTTAAGTTCAAGCAAATATTCGAAAGTTTGGATATAGTGCGGATACGACGTGCATCTTATGACAACAAAATTAATAGTGCCTTACGTAATTTTAAGATTAGCTTTGATTTACATATGCATAACGATGGCTTTAAGCTCAGTGTGCCTAAAATACCGATATTTTCTGTAATTGTTTTGCCAACTGATGAACCATTTCCTACACACGATGAAATGGTCAAATGCCAGCAAAAGCTGCTACCGCATGCAGCGCCACTACTCGTCATATCCATTAACGAAGCAAAGCAAATACAGGCGTTTCTTTATTATATCACCTGATGATTTTTGTGATCGCTCATTTAATTGTATAAATAAATGTTGCTAATTTATATGCGTGTCAATAAAACGAGCAGTAATTATACAAATGACGTACAATGCGTGTATGGACATATAAACATTTTTGGAATCTTTTCCGTTGTTGAAATATTTGTCATTATTTGAATTTCATCAACGTACAGTTTTTCAGTACACAATAATACAACATACACACACACACACAGTTATGGTAAAATTTTAAAAATTTTTAAAAAATATAAAATTTATTTAGGAAGTTTTTTAAATCCACAGAATGAGCCAATCGTGTGGATTACCGGTGGCCCAGGTAGTGGCAAGAGCACACTATGTAAAAACATTGTCCAGAAATATGGCTACAGGCATTTAGATTTTAACGCCATAATAGACAAAGAGGTAAATAAAAAGTCGCCTAACAAAATTAGATATAATATAACAACATACTACCAGATTAAGGACGAGACAAATAAAGGGATTCAATTTTCTACAATTCTCAATGATGGCCAGCAAGTACCCTTATCCGATTTCATTGATCTGATCGAGCAGATTATTGGTAAACAAAACAAGACTCAAGGAAAAATCATTGATGGGTAATAGAAAATGCGATAGAGTATTAAACCTCATATATGGTTTAATTTTGTATACAGCTATCCACTGAATAAGGCAGACGCAAATGTTTTGGAAGAGAGTATCGGAGTACCAGATTTGATTATCTCTATCGAGGTTTGCCAGGAAACACTTCTCAGTCGTGGATCAGGTCCACGCACCAGTCTAACAGCTAGCTTGTATAGCGAGAATATTAAACCGGTGCTCGACCAATACTCAAATAAATCTATGCAAATTGATGGGGACCGCGATGCCAAAGTAGTTTTCGATGATATTCAACACAATATGAATGTTTTGATAAAGAATCGCATCAATCGTATGCACGCCGAAAATTATCCAAGCAATATCATCAGTCATTATGCCCGGCAAAATCACTCAAAATTTTCATTTTAAAATACAAATAACAAGCAGCACGTAACAAAATTTATAGAAATTTCGTTAGCACCTCATATTTATTTTTTAGTTTATATGTTTTTAAATTTTCTCAAAACTACACACATAGGTCCAAGTGGTAAACATAAAGCTTTGGAAAGCTGTCTAAGCTTTCTGAAACCGTTAGTCTCATATTGAAAGCGTTCCATTCAGTCGCTCTCGACACTTGCTGCATTAAGGGTAAATTTGCCTCAACGGGAAATCGTATCACGCAAGTGAAGCAGAAGTGTGAAAATTATTTAAAACAAAAAGCTCGTCAAGTGAATCTTAAACCAAAGGCGTATCACGATTAATTCAGTAAGAGGCTTGTAGCAACGCTGTGCATATCTACATATATATATCTTTATATATACATCATCATGGTGAGTGTATAATTTCGCATATTTTTTAATGTGTGTGTGTGTGAGTGTATGCTTGTGTGTGCGTGTATGTGTGATACGTATTTATATATTAGTTTATTTTTGTTTAAACAATTTATTGCTTTTGTTGAAATTGACGATTCACATCAACCAATGTGACGACAATTTTTGTATATTACCCAGATTTAAGTGTTGCAGTTCTCCACTCGACTTGACCTTGAAAGCTTGTAAGCCCCTTAAAGCTTCGGTGCAATCTAACCTGACCTTGTCTGAAGTGGCTATATTGCACTTACAAGTGTATGTTTGGTAGATATGTCTATAAATATATGTACATATGTATGTATATACTTATGTGTGTATATGTATATGTTGTTGTTTCTCCGCGATGTGTAAATACCCTCGGCATCAGCTGTTTATTATAAATAAAAGACGAACGTAATGCTGCCGAGAGCCAGCCGGTAACCGGTAATCGTGTAATGCCAGTGAAATTCCCACAATAACAACTATTGTCTGTTGTGATGAGCAGGGAGGGGATGTTTAAAACGCATACCGCCAAAAATTAACATCTTAAATGGCGAGAATTCCAGCAATAATATAAAAAACCAAAATTTCACATTCCAAAATAACAAATTTTGACGTCAAATTCAAACGATTTGCATTAATTTAACGACAGGTTACGGCTGGCGGCACAGGAATTTCTGGCGGGATTTGATTCATTAGCCGCTCGTCGGTGGGCGGTTGGAAGTGTGTTCATGGTGCTACCCCAACTAGTCAGTCATCATTACGTTGCTTCCATACCGGACTCTTTTTTTTTTGGCTTATTTTGGCTGGTTGTTTGGCGGGTTAGCTGATAGGTTGGTGGCCGGTCGGTCGGTTGGTCGGTTGGTCGGTTGGTTGGTTGATTGTTCGAATGGTTAGTTAAATCTGTTTAAACACATAAGTCGACACAATGTCGCGACGGATGGAATTTCTATATAAAAATGGTTAAATCAATAAAATTGCCGGCTATAATATAAATTTCTTCGATCTGGTAACTGCTCCGATATAAGTGAGGGTTTTTTTTAATGTGATTTTTTTTTGTTGATTGTTTTATTATTTTGTTTAAGTGCAAAGTGAGTGTTAATAATGGTTTTTACTGAGTTCTCACATGAGGATTCTCACTTACAGTCATGTCCTTGAGAATGACATTTACAAAGGTCACTGGAACGGTCGATCCATCTCAAAGGAAACTATTCCTAATGATTACGTAAAAGTTATGCTAAGTTGAAAATTGTAACATCAAAAAAAAAAAAATAAGTATAAAAATCAGATGAAAATTACCGTGCGAATAACACACAGAACTTAAACACGTCAAAACCACAACAACAACTTTATATTTATGAGAAAAACAACCTGTATATTATCAAACATGCCTGAAAATTCATTAATACCATTTAAATTTGTTGCTTTTATTTTTTCATTTTCAATATTTTAAACAAGAATCGTTCGTTTGTTGCGACAATGCGGAACACTCGGAACGACAATCGGACAGACATACATGTATATAATATGTATCGTATGTAGAGGGAGAAGAGATATATACCCATATCAACATCTGTATATGTATATATATATATATTTATATATATGTGTAGATATATCTAAGGTACATAATGGTGTGAGAACACAGAAAGTAGATCACACGAGCCTATTTAAAGGCAACAATAAAATCCATTTCATTTGTTTACAAATTTTGATTTGCTTGCCAAAAAAAAAAAAGAGGAAAAAAAAAAATTCAAGTGCGCAACCTGCCACCAGGTGGAAGGCCCAAGTGCTCATGGTTTATTGTTTTACGGAACGTTATATGAAGTGATAGGTAGGTTGTATGTATATTAAATAAATAATACCCTTTGCACATTTACAAGCACACACGCCCACACATGCACGCATACAATCACACACACACACACACACACACTTCATGGTAATTGAAAACGTTCAAGATCAATGTCATTTGGCAACTTACAAAATAAACATACAAACACACAAAAAAAAGTATGTGTAAATTAAATATATATATGTATGTATATATTTATGTATATTTTTGATACAGTCCAAATGTACTTAAATATTATAAAAACATATATATATATATTTGTATATATATATAGAATATTTTGAAGGCTGAACTAATTGTGTATTTTAAAGTTTGCGGCAAACAATTTAGTCGATTCTGATTTCTAAAGTCTGGCATAGTTCCAAAACATAAAAAAACCAAAAAAAAAAAAAAAAAAAAAAAATCCAAAAAAATAGAAAATAAAATAAATATACCATAGGAAGGTCCAAATATTTATTTATGACTACATGGCTTTATAATATGCTTGTCAGGCTATGAATGACCAATGGAAGGAACTAAAAATTGAATATTTCTTCATTTACTTTATTTGGGGATGTTCTTTGATAAACTTGTACTCATTTTGCTATTACAAATGGTATTATAGAATCAATCAATCACTCTTAAGTCAAACACGTATTACCTATTGAAATTCCGTTTGTGTAGTTATTTATATGCCACCAAAAGGTCATGAAGAAGGAGGCCGAAGAGAAAGCGCAGCTCAAAGCTCAACAGGTCCGTAAGGCACAACCTGCTGTAAGTAGCTACTTGGCGAATCCATTGGATATCTGCAAAATATTTCACTATATTCGATGTTGTACATCAATGGCATGTGTAATGTGAAGGCTGTAAAAACAAATTAAATGAATACAAAATATTTAATATAAAACAACAACAAAACCAAACGATAAAAAAAAAACATATACAATAACTTCTAAATTTGCTCCTAACTCTCGGCTAAGCTTGTGTCAAATCACTGAACCTCTTAACTTGGCTAATTGTAGCTGTGCCCGTGTGTGTATACCTATTTCTGTAACCTTACTAATAACTCCATGCTCTTTGTGGCTTTTTGTGTTTTCAGTCTGACATCCCCATCATTTGGGTTCTGGGCGGTCCCGGCTGTGGCAAGGGCACACAATGCGCCAAAATTGTCGAGAAGTTTGGATTCACACATTTGAGCAGCGGCGATTTATTGCGCGATGAGGTACGAAACGAAGTCCCATTCCCCATTTTTGTACTTCACACTCTTCTGGACTTGGATTTTACAGGTAGCTTCTGGCTCGGATAAGGGCCGCGAGTTGCAGGCAATTATGACGAGCGGTGCTCTGGTGCCCAATGAGGAGGTGCTCTCACTTTTGAATGCAGCCATTACACGCGCCAAGGGCAACTCAAAGGGTTTCCTCATCGATGGCTATCCACGTGAGAAAACCCAGGGCGTTGCCTTTGAAACACAAATTGGTCCTGCTGATTTGGCATTGTATTTCGACTGCTCAGAGGACACAATGTTGAAGCGTATTTTGGCACGTGCTGCCGCTGCCGATGTTAAGCGTGCGGATGATAATGAGGCGACAATCAGATCTCGACTTCAGACTTTCAAACAAAATACCAGTGCAATTCTTGAACTTTACAATGAGAAAACCCTAACGGTACATAAATAATACGAAATGCGATTTAAAAAATGTAATTAATTTTCAATTATCGCCTCTTATACACTTGCAGATCAATGCCGAGCGTGATGTGGATGTTATATTCCTCGAGGTGGAGCAGGCCATTAACTGCATGTTAACCAAGAAAGATAAAGCTGCCAAAGTTTGTTAGTAGGCTAGGCGCGAGAAGCCAAGCCTGTCAATTAAAGAAAGGCTTTCACATGGACCGACGTGATGGACGTTAAAAATTAATTTGAATGCACTTTTTAGATCTATACACACCCAACACCCAAGACCCAACACCCAACAATCAAGCACAAGATCTGCACAAATTATGGATTTAAACCAAAACCCAAATACCAAATATTTTAGTATATTAGAAAAATTGAACTCGTAATTGTTATTTAATTAAAAGAGGGACATGATTTTACCATGTCGCGAGAGCTTAAGCTTCAATTTAATTATAATATAAATTATTGTTTTTTTTTGGCACATTTAATGTGAAGTGCGTGCAAACTGAATAAATAAATATTTACACAATTATGTAACAAAACTCAAAAACCCAGAAGTTGTAAATTCTTTGTTCGTTAAGTTTAAACATTTTAAAATTCGACAATAAAATTTCCATTTAAAAAAAGAAATAACTCTTATTATTATCGTTATTGTGTTTAAGAGTGTTATTAATATATATTTTACGTTTGCCCAATATAATCAATAAAAAATTCAATTGCAATTTAATTAAATTGAACACAAAAGTATCGCCCATTAACTTTAAAAATGCAAATCATTTTTTTTTTTTTTGCCAGGTTTTTTTTTTTTTTTTTTTTGCCAGGGCTTTAATCACGAATTGCCATTAATTAGTTTATTATCTAGTTATTTGTAGGTTTTAATTGAAAACCCAAGGGCATTTCAATAAGAAAAAGAGACAAGATTTATATATAGAAATATAGAAAGCTGAACAATTCACTTAGTTACCTTGACTTCGGATCTCCACGTGCTAAATTCGAATCGGAAAACTACAAAGCGTTGAGGAGGAAAGGAGGTAACCAGTTTTCATTTCATGAATCTGAAACGAGATGAGAGTTTTGTTAATTTTAACGATGAATATGAAAACGTTCAAAGATCCTAAGATCTAATTCTTATAAATGTGATCTGGATACGTCGGCAAACTGTGATTGATATCTGTTTATAAATCAGGCGACGTCATCCTCAAAATAAGTTCCAGTTAGTGGATCTTTAGCATAAAATTGAACTGACATAATTTATGACAGAACAAAGCATGAAATAAAAAATAAAATCAGAAATCAGAAATCAGAAATAAACAAAAACTGAAAGTCATGTCAACAATCGCCAATTCTCAATATCGAATGGAATCATCTGCCTTTTATCACGGAACTGCGTCATCTGATCAAGTGGCCCAAAGCTGGAGTGGGCTCAAAAGTTCTCGGTCAAATTGTTCGTTGAGTGTAGAGTCAATAGGAAAGGAAGCCTAAACATGGATCATCTCAATTTTAAAATGAAACCCAAATTATGTAAAAACCCTTTTCAAACAATATTGAAAAAAAAAAAAATACATACATTAATTTAGTTACCTGGGTGAAAATTATCAGATGACAACGTAAAAGTTTTTATCTGATGATGATATCCGATTGCCAATCTCTGATCTCTGATCTCTGATCGGTGATCGGTGATCGGTGATCGGTGTTTGGTGATCTGGCGGGAATTCCAATTGCTAAAAAGCAGCTATAGAAACAAATGACAAACAAAGATCAGGCTTGGTTTTTTGTTTTTGATTTTGTTGTTGTTGTTGTTTTTGTTGTTTTGCTTTGTTTTTTATTCGATGGCATTTGATGTGCTTTCTTTTTGTTTGTCAGACTCACATTTTACATTGTTATTGCGGTTTTGCTTATGTTTCATGAGGAGTGAGACTTAACTTTGATGCTTACAATTAAAATAAATAAAGGATTTTTAAATAGATAAATTAAACTAAAACAAATTCATAGGAGCTTTAAAAATTAGCTAAGTAGAAAATAATAGGGAGTATTTACAAATATCACACGATCAAAACTAATGAACGAAACTAATTTTGATATCTACTATAAAGCTAGACACTTCAGTCAAGTTAAGGATCACAAGTACGGATGGCAGCCACTGCAGTAGCCTATATGCTATTATCATCCCGGTAGTAGAGGTGGTGCTGCAGCTGTTGCTGAGGTGGTGGCTGTGAGTGTGGATGTTGGTTTGAATATTGATGTTGATATTGGGGTTGATATTGTGGCTGGTATTGGGGCTGATATTGGGATTGATATGGGTGTTGATGTTGTTGTTGTTGTTGTTGATGTTGTTGTTGATGTTGTTGTTGGTGTTGGTGTTGGTGTTGATTGTGCTGAGGATATGTTTGCTGTACGGGATGGACGGGACCAATTTTGCTTTGAATCCAATCGAGGTAGTGGGTAACACGTGTGAAGCCAACGGGAATGTTGGTCCTTTCACAGCCACCGCCGGCTTCACCATCGGCGGGTCCAAAGCTTGTGATTCCCACCAAAAGTTGAGTACCTTTGAGCACGAGTGGTCCACCAGAATCGCCAGTACACACAGTCTCATCTTTAAGTCCTTTGGCACACATAACGCCAGCGGTGACCACATCATACTCCTCGGCGCATTCAGCCTCAGAGATCACCTTGAGCTCGGTATACTGCATTGCATCAGAGTTGGTCATTTCCACCATGGCACCCCAGCCGCTGGCTACCACGCTTGTGCCAGTAAACTGATTATGACGTTGGTTGTACGGCAACGAGGCTGGTTGAATCCGGGATGTGAATGTGACATCCTCAGGCAGCTTAACCAGTGCAATATCATTAGCTGCAGTTCCTGCATTAAAGCGTTCATGCACAATAAACTTATTGGAGCGCAATGTGAGACCGCCCAGTTGTTCTGTGTCCTCCACACTTCTGGTGCCCAAATAAACGTCAAAGTGTGTAACGCCCATCGTGCAGTGGCCAGCGGTCAGAATCCATCTACTGTTTAATAATGTGCCGCCGCAAAGGATTCGTTTGCGCCACAGCTGTTTGCCAATGAGCATCACTTGGTAGGGGAACTTTTCAATGTTGCCGAACTTGGACTGTCCAATGGCATATCCAGTGGTCGAGTCCATGTAACACATCATTATCAGCAGGATTAGGCCGAGACCAAAGCCTATACTCACACTTAGACTTTCTTTATGTGATTGCATTATGAGTAAGAGTTGGTTTTGGTTGCACTTGTCACTTGTTTTGGATGTAATTGTTGTTGTTGTTGTTTTTAATGTTGTTGTTGTCGTCACTTCACTTGACTTTTATATTATATTGTATGTATATAAAATAAATAATACGATTATCAAGTATTTAAAAAAAGCGCTTTGCGAATTCTGCTTCTGCACACCTCAAACGTTCGCTTCAATTTAAATTCATTCTGACGATGTCGTGATTTTTTATACGTCGTCTGAGTATCTGACTTTGCCGGTGTCATGAGCCGCATCGCCATGCTGAGAGATAAGCCGTGGAAACGCTGAGACCGTTCCGATCTTCATTGGAGTCTTGCTTAGTCGCGATCTTCGTCATTATATTTTATTTTTTTTTTTTTAAGTTTTGTTTTTGTGAATGTTGTATATGACGACGATAACAACGGCGACGACGACGACGACAACAACAACAACAACGACGACGACGACGACGTCTTTTGCGGTAGCTTATTATTATGACAGCAAACAAGTCGTTAGATCTCGTTTTAGAGTCTGTTTGAAAACATATATGGGCATATGGAAGAGCTCCTATCATTGGGCTGGGTTCATGTGTCGTCTTCCTGTGTTGTCTTTGGACGCGGTAATTGGAATTGAGATTTGATTGTGTGTGGCTTTTTATATTTTGTATTTTGCGTGAATTTCACAAATTCCATGGAAATGATGTGGCATACAATAGACGTGGTATTTCGGCTGGTGCCATCCAGCCGGAGCATTTGTAATGTGCCGCCGCCTCAGTGGGAAAATACGATCTTAATTATGCATATGGAGCTTTGGTATTCTGAACTCACAGTTTATATTCAAATAAAAATATGACAGTTTATTTATGTTTGTTTTGTTGTATTTCTTTTATATTTTTGCTTTTATTGTTTTCGGTTATTGGTTTTTCGCTTATATTTTATAGTATTTTTGTTTATGTTTTTGTTTTTGTTTTTGTTTTTTTTTTAAATTTTATCTTTTTTCATTTTTTCTTTTAAAGTTTTGTTTTATTTTTATTTTGTGTTTTTTTTTTTGTGTTTCTTCTAGTTTTTGAAAGTGGCTTCTTTTGCGCATCTTGCGTTTATAAACAACGGGGACTCCGATCAATATTAATATTGTTTTTATTGGCGCCATTTAAATTTTTTATTTATAAATTATTAATTTACGCCTTAGTCTAAATCGGAGCTGGTGAGAAATGTTGATAATTTTGGGCGAAACTTTCATACGAATTTCAGTTGAATGCGAATGATGAATCAATATTCGCGGCTTGTTACTAAGTATAAACAAATGTGTATGCAAATTTAGTTATAGATTTAACTAGTATCTCAAAAGGGGCTGACTCAGTGAATATTATTGTTTGAATTCTCGATTTTCAGAAACTTTTCCAGTTTCTTGTTATTTATCAGCGCATTTTAAAAATTTCAAAAATAAAAGATCGAATTGGTAGCTAATTGATATGGCGCCAGCCTGGAATGTTGTTAATGAGAGGATCGTCGACTTCGATTGTATTAATTAAATGTTAAAATGAACACAAATATATAAAAACAATATTAAAGTGTAACTGCTAAAGGGGCGCATTAGAAATTTGCTTAATTTTTTTTTATTTTTTTTTCGAAGCTTCGAAGCTAATTGTCATTGAAAACCAAACTAATCATTTTATATATTCGCACCTCTTAAAGTAACTGATGCCCATTTTTCAAATTCCATAAAACTCAATTGGGTATAAGGTGTGAAAATTGTTTTCATTTGTTTATAAACAGTCAGAGTTTTTGACCTCTCCACACACACACACACACACACATGCATACACACGCAATATTTCTTTTAAATATATAAAATATTCAAAATTTTAATAGAATTTAAAATTAAGAAGCTGAAGCTAAAATCTAAAATCTGGAATCTAGAATCATCAAATCTAGAAGCTAGAATTTCACTTCCCGTTTCAATCGGATTGGCGGGTCAATGCAAAGTCCAATTAGTTTTTGGCACATCATAAAAGTTATAGCTTTTGATTTGCCTAGACATTATTCATTTTGTTATGAACGTGAAACAGGTTATCGGAGGTGCAATAAAAATTTACATTTAAAAGATTTTGAATTAAACCAATTTAAATCGTGTGCTTAACAATAAATGGTATATGTGATTTGATCTTTGGGGCAATTGTGTGCAAATGCCAGAGACACAGGAGCTTAAGATTTATTTGAAAACTCATTTAAATGGTATGTAAATAAATGCAAATTTGATATTTGGGGAAACACCCAAGCAGCATTTTTGTGCTTTTGTCAGTAAAGTTCAGCGGCTTGAAGATTGGAACTTTGTTGGCGCCATAAATGTTGTTTACCTTGGGCGCGAAAGTAGTTGACCTTGAATGATATAGCTTTTTGGACATTCCAGACTAAAAAGTGGAACAATCGATGCAATTTAGATTAATGGCGGTTATATTTGAAAAAGTTAAATAGAATTTTTGGAACTGAGAGTGCAATAACCTTAGCAGTTTCAAAATTCAAATAATTAAAGGCGACGGGAATTGACCCGCCCCCAAAAGTTAGCTTAACAAATTGTACGTTTACGTCAGGTTATAGCCATTAATTTGATAAAAGCTAAATAAATTCATTAAAAACATACAAAACGAATGTAAATGATAAGCAGTAGCTATCGCGTAGAACCAGTAGTCGACATGACAGCAATTTGGAATATCTCTTTCTCTCTCTCTCTCTTTCTCTCTCTCCGTTGCCCCCGTTTCCAAGATCAAGAGAAGACAGTGTGCTTTCAAAAAGTGTTTAAATACGATTTGCCAAATTAGATCCGGTTAGGTCGGTTTCATTTTATGCCCAAGATCCAAAAGCTAAGTCGTTAACTAAAAGAAAAGAAATGAAAAGACACAAAAACAATAACAAAAACAAAAACAGAAAAATCAAAAACCAAAAACCAACAGTCAACAACAAAAATCAAAGCCAAAAGAAAGGAAAGCAAAAAAAAAAAAATTAAATCAAGAAAAAGCCGCTAAAGCTAAGAAGATGGCAACAGTAACAAACAAGTCATCCGCCATAGCAGAAATCTAAAAACGATTGGGAATTCCCAAAAACTAAAATACTGGGCCAAAAGTCCATAGCAAACTCCCATGACGATCCCGCTTTATGTATGTAACAAACAATCTATTATTTTATTTTTTATTTATATATTGGTTTTTGTTTTTGTTTATCGTTTCTTCTTTACTGTTTTTTTGTTATTGTTTTTTTAGGTTTCTTGCTTGCGGTCATCAGACTGAGACGCATTTATCATTAGTCAAAAATGATGATAGCCCCAAAGGCAAAGAAATTGATTGGCGCCAGACGACAGCAGTTATTGTCTTTTGAGTGGTATTTCCCAAGAATATGTGTAAATTGCTTATCCTAATAATAATCAATTGGAGCTAAAGGAAAGTAGTTAAAATAAATCATTAAAATTGATTTGTATTCTGTTAAATTTAAATGAAGCGTTTCGACTCTGATTCTGTTTAAATTTTATCAGTGGTGTCCGCTTTTGACAAGAAACTTGATATTATTTGATATTATACAAACATTTAGTTGGAAGATCGTCTTAGTCGCTAAACGTGTGCTAGTAAAACAAATTCTGATGTTTATAGTCGGAGTGGAATTTTTGTGTAAACTGTGTTCTCGTTTGATCGGGTTTTGTTGCGTCGATGGCAAATTGGCGCCGTCAAATGGCAATCTGTACGGGAATAATTAATTATCTATCTCAATGAATATGCCTTTTAAAATTTGCATTTAAATTAGAACTGTCACAATAATCGACAAATCTGCCAATAGAACAACAAAAACAAGACTATTAGCCAAAAAGTCCGCATTAAACAAATTAAATTATATAGCTTAAAAGTCATGACAAATCGAATTATCATACATATTGACACATAAATGGAGAATTGTAGCTTAAAATCCTTTTAAAATGGTGCGATTTGAGCGCATTTTAGTCATTATCTAAATGGACTGTTTACAAAATAAAACATATACTTAGTTGAATAAACTTCCTCAAGCTACTGCGAATATAAAACAATTGGCGTCTCACCTTTGTAAGCGTTTGCCATGTCACTGAACTTAATTCCAAAACAGAAGCGTATTTTTTCGGAACTGGATTTGAAAATTTATGAACTTAATCGCAAAATATCTTGCAACTGTCGGCAACTGCATCAACTGTCAGTAGATTGTATATTTTATGCATAATATAAATATGAAAGATGTATAACGAAGTATCCACATTGGCATGCGTCACATTGAATATTCTTACATTTTTTATATGAAAATTATCACTGAAATTTTTTATTTATCGTAAATCAACCTTAACTCGGCATTATAAATTCTTCCTTAATGTTGTACTTTAAGGGAAATTTATATTTAAAAGTATTGACGCCAGCGAAAATTTTTACACAAAAATTTGTAAGTTATCGAAGCATTCAAATTTATACACACAGCTGTTCGCGTGTTGGTGGCTATCGATACTTTTTTTTCGATACTGGCAGTATCGAATTTTCTGCGTAAACAACGCATTTTGTTTTTAAGTGAAGTGAAAATAAATAAATAAAGATATGAAAGACAGAGACTTAAAGCAAGCTTACAACAATGTGTTGGCTCAAGTTATATCATCGTCCCAGAACTATTTATTTGCTGGTAACCTATTTGGTGATATATTCGTTCTCAGGTATGTGGGATGCTCCATAATCAACCTGAAGTGTTTAAAATATCTGTATTTTCTTTTAGAATAAAGGACTTGGAAAGAGGCTCAGAAGAGGCAGCTCCTACTAAACTAAAAGTATTTCCACAAGGCAGTGATGTAGACATTAATTGTCTTTCCTTTCATCGAGACTTTTTAATAGTCGGAGCAATCGGAGTCATATATGGCCTTCGATGGAATGAGGAAAACGAAACTTTAAGTAATAACCGTTTATGGGAAATTAGAATTCCAATGAAATCAGATGCTGTTGAGGTACCAGATGTGAACTATCTTTGGCTACGTTCTGAAACGGATAAACTTTATGCTGGTTGTGGCGACGGTGTTGTTTATAAAATAAATTTGGACGACGGAAGCATTGAGCGGGATTTTCGTGAGCACACGGACTACGTACATAGCGTCGTTGGTAACTTAGATGGACAAATTTTCTCAAGCTCCGAAGATGGTACTGTCCGTTGTTGGAGTGATAATCAAAGAGAATCACTATCTACACTGGAACCACATACAAATCCGAAGTTAGCTAGATTAGATTGGGGCAAATGGATTGGAGCTGTGGCTGTTAACGATGATTGGCTACTATGTGGTGGTGGTCCTCGAGCAGCTATTTGGCATCTACGCTCAATGAAATTTGCTCGTGCCATTGACTTTCCAGGTCGAGTCCACGTGTGTGAATTTGTCGACGATTCAGTTCTCATTGGCGGCGAACACAATCACGTGCAATTTTATTCACTCAATGGCGATCTGCAGGCAAACATTCCCGTAGAGCACACAGCCTCCTACTCGTCGGTCTGGCAATTAAGTCCATTTAAATTTATGTCTATTGCAGGCTTTAGCAACAAGTTGCACATTCTCAAAGATTTTCGTTTTGTGGACAGCAAAATCGATTTGTACGGCAATTTACAAGATGAAAAGGAAGATAGTGAAGACGAAGACGAAGATGAGTACGATGACGAAGCTGAAGATGATGAAGCTTCAGTGTAAATAACTTAAATTAACTATATATTTTGATCTAATTTTCATTTAAAAATCTTGCGACGTTACCGAACTTTATTTAAAACCTTTTTAAAGTTTTCGCACCTAAGAACTAAGAAATTAAATCTTATCCTTATTAAGCTGAAAATCTAAAAATATGTTATTGTACCTGAAACATTAGTCCAAACTGGTCAAATGAATCCGACATCTTCGCTATCGCCCAGGGGTATAAATGCGGGAAGCGTTCCAATAGTAGGTCGCTGATTGCTAGCAACCGCTGAATCATCATTTTCTACATCGTCGTCATCATCATCATTATCAAATTGTTCCTTCTTCAACTGACTGGACAACGGCAATGGATTATTCTTTTCATCTTTACATCTAAAATATCGTGAACTGCTGGATGTATCCGTTTTAATTGAACCTTCAACAGTAGTTGTCTCAGGGACAGGCACACTGGGCTTCAGTTTTTTGTTGTTTTTCGTAGCCGGAGGTTTTTGTTTCATTTGCTTACAAAAGGTGCATTTGGTCAGATTGCACTTACCGCAACGAGCAAGTTCTGGACACAGGAACTCGTGGCGCATATTGCACTTAAATTAGCAGAGGATTTAATATTACTTTCAAAACATTAACGAACAACTTACATTTGCTGCACGGGAACAGTAACCACGTAAAAAATCAATACATATACTGGTCTTCTGACTGAGTTTTTTATGCAGATATGGACAATCCTCTCGAACACAAACACCTCGAAGAAAATAACGACACACTGGCATCTTTTCCAATGTTACGTTATGGGAAAGCGTGCAGTTGGATTTTGTGCACTCTCCACGCAAGAAACTGAAAATAACAAGAAACCAATTTTGGGCTTAATTCACTAAGCAATTCCTAACTAACCTTGGACATATTGCCACTTGTCGCTTATCGTGCAATTTTCGACATTTGTCGCGACTATGTGCCATGCATTTTCCCAATCGCTGGAAAATAGGACAGGGTATATTGGTTTTAACCAACGACCGATTAAGCAGCTGCAAGCTACGCTGCTTCGCAGTCATTAAATGTGCACGCGACACATGATTTGTGTTCCGTATAAAGACATTCTTCGATTTTGAAGAGGAAACATATGTAAGACCACCAATATCAATTCGGAGACGTTGAATTTTGTTAAGGCTAAGTTGAGAAGTGCTGGCAGGAACACGTGTTAAACGGCAACCCGAAGGGTCCAACACAAACTTGGTGCCTCGTACAAATAAAGTTCGACCCGTGGAGCTAGGGTTTTGTTGAAGTTTGGTTTTTGTTTCCGTGCTTGTGGAATCGCTTGTGTTTAATTTGGTGAGCTTATTTTTTGCAGACTTCTTGTACATAACACCGTGTATGCTGACCATGCTTATAGATTTGTTAACACTTGGCTTCAATAAATGTGAACTTTGCCTGAAACGTAGGTAAAAACTGTATATATCAGTCTATTAACAAACAATATATATAACAATATATTTACTTTGGTTCTTTACTGGTGGAAGCAATATTGGTCCGCCTCAAAGCATATCGTGCTACAAAGTCCAGAGTGCGACGCTTTTTAACTAGAGGTATACTTTTGTTTGACGATAGAGAAATCGCACGTACCAGCTTGTACCTGGTGCGTTTTGTTGCTGCAGATGCTAGAGTTCTTGTTGTGGCAGTTGGTGTAGAAGAAGTAGTTGTTTTTAATGCAGCTGTCGTTGTTGTTGTTTTTGCTATGCTAGTGCCTTTTCTAACAAGCTTACGCTTTGATATGCTAATTATGGGGGCCTGCACTCTTACATTAACCATAGGTATCGTCTTAACAATTTGTTTTCTTACAAGACAAGTACTTGCTTTGCTTATAATTTTTGCTGGAGGTGACGTTGTATTAGTAGCAACAGTTTGCTGATAATATGTAACAAGTTGTTGTTGTTGTTGCTGCTGCTGCAGTTGTTGTTGTTGCTGCAGTTGTTGTTGCTGTTGTAGCTGATATTCCTGTTGACGTTGCAGAAACTGAGGATTGATGTGTATAGCAGGTCGTTCCCAGGTATTTGATTGACCTTGAGCAAGCTGTAAGTTTCCAATTTGGCTATGAAAATTTGGATTTACATAGACTTTTCGGCCAACAGGCGGAATGTTATCTTCAATGCTTGTAAGTGGTACCATTTTTATTTTTTTTCTATCATATATAATATTACAATAAGTTACTATACTTAAATTACGTATTTCTCATTGCTTGACGTGTTTGTGCTCTTTATATTTTATAACAAATGCTGTCAACAAAGCCACTGCTACTAGGGATGGCAAACTATCGATCGACCTATCGATATATTATGTGCTCACATGTGAATAGTTCCCCACTTAAAACGTGGGTATAAGTATTATTTAAGTTCATTACAGAAATATATAGTGCTAAATTAAAATGGGAAAGGACAGAGGACGAGGACAAGGGCGTCGACACTTTAATACAAAACCATATAGTAGGCAAATTGGACGCAATAAATCAAAGGAATATGTAAAACATGGCAACGAAAGCGGACATTCGCACAACCGCAACAGGTAGAGTTTGGATTTTCCAGGTGAAAACGTTTTTATGAGAACAATTAACTTTTTTTTCGAAAAGAACGCCACATCCAAAATGTACACTGCGGGAAAATCAAGTTGGCATAACCGAATTTACCAACGAAAAACTAGCTGGATTTACAGGAATTTTAAAGTCCCGGTTCTCCGATTTTCATGTTAACGAAATCGATACAGAAGGAAACGTGCTACAACTTAACGACCTTAAAGTACCGGAGGTGGAAATTGAACGTTAGTAATCACAGTTTCTATATAATAATTCATTAACACCAATATTTTATTTTACTGATGATATGCAGCTATTGATCCTGCTCTACTAAAGGAATGGCGTGAAAAACTCGATCATATTATAAAGGAAAATGAATGGCAAGAGATTGAGACACTGTCTGCGGCCAAATATGACCATAAAATTGATCAAAAGATTGAAATTGACATTAGTAGCCTCAACAAGGAACAGCGTACACAAATTCATCAGCTCATCAAGCAGTTGTACAAGGGAAAACTTATATCTACAACTCTTGATCAGCAAACTCCAGATCAGAAAGATCAAGATGTGACAGCTGCTGAGAAGAAAAGATTTATACGCATTTTAAAACCAAAGCCTGGACACTGTAAGTAGCTCAAAGAAAAAAGAATAAAATAATATAACATATATCTTTATAGCTGATAATCGGTGGAACTTTCCGGGAGACTTTGTTACTTTTGTAATACATAAAGTTAATATGGATACAAGCGAAATAGTTTCAACAATAGCCAACAATTTAAGGTAAGAGTCAAGCAGATATTTAAAACATAGGAAATTTTTAATATTTGCAAAACCTCATTTAGTTATATTTTATTAATGTGCCGTTTTTCAGTCTTAAACCTTCCCAAGTAAACTACAGTGGAACCAAAGACAAACGCGCCAAAACCACACAAAAGTTTAGCATCAAGCGTCGTTCACCAAAAGCAATTGCCAATGCTGTTCGTTACATACGTAATGTGTACATTGGAAATTTTACCTTCCGACAAAACACACTTAAACTGGGCGATCTTCAGGGGAATAAATTTCGGATCGCATTGCGACACATTACTGAATCACGAGATCACATTGAACTTGCATTGCAGTCGTTAAAGGAACGTGGATTTATTAACTATTATGGTCTACAGAGATTTGGAAACAGTGCTAGTGTACCTACTTATGAAGTAGGAGTGGCATTGCTTAAAAACGATTATAAGCTGGCGTGTGAGCTTATACTAAAGCCGCGTGACAATGATGTGGAATTTATGCGGGCAATACGCGAAGCTTGGTGGGAAAACCGAGATTCTGCTGCCGCAGCTGCTAAATTTTATGGAGATAAGTTTATTGAAAAAAGATTACTAGATGGCCTAGCACAATTTGGAGAAACTGATTACGCAGCAGCGCTGCGACGGTTACCACGAAACATGCTTCTGTTGTATCCTCATGCGTACCAAAGTTTGATTTTCAATCGGGTTGCTTCACGTCGTATTAAGGAATTTGGATTGAAGTTAATACCCGGCGACTTGGTGTATGTGGAGGAAGAAAATTCCGCGACAGCTGAAGAATCGGAGGAAACCACTGCGGAAAAGGAAGAAACAGTCAAAGATGAACTTGAAGGCGATAACGATGCTTTGTTAGAAGAGGAGTCAATATTTAAGCGTAAAGTGAGACCACTTAGCATCGATGACATTAATAGCAATAAATATAAGCTATCCGACGTCGTGTTGCCATTGCCTGGGTACGATATAACCTATCCGCAGAACGAATGTGCTGTATGGTATGAAGAAATGCTGGCCGAGGTTGGCCTATCCTCCGAGTTACTGAAGCATAAGGAAAAAACGTATGCCCTTGCTGGCGCATATCGTAAATTAATAATACAACCAAATGATCTAAAATGGAGTTTTCGTCGATATAACTTGCCTGAAGATACTTTAATAGCATCCGATTGGGAACAATTGAAAGCCATCGAAATAACGCCAGAGCCCGACGAAACTGATGCCAAATATTTGGCATTGATTCTTGAGTTTTCACTGCCAACAGCAGCTTATGCTACAATGTTTCTTAGAGAACTTTTTAAAAAGGATACATCGACAGCATCACAAATGCAGCTGGAGCAGGAGGAAATCAGTAAGATAGCTGTTCCAGCAGAAGTTCCATCGATTGTTGAGGAGGCGCAGCCGCAGCCAATTTAAAAGTAACGCTCTTCTATACATAAAAATCAATATCAAAATCAATTTATGTGCGCTAGTTTTATGTGTGTGTATGAATGCAATTCCAACAAGCAACCACAACAATAACATTGTGCACGTGAGTGTACGCGCGTGATTTCAGTCTCTCTCTCTCTATCTCTCTCCGTTTGTTGTTGCTCTCTGGCCCTTTGTCCGGCGCTCTTTGATAGTCAGGACAAGCTTTGAAGTCCTATTCCGTGGCCATTAGTACGCTGACAAGCGAAAGCTTTGGACGCGCTGCGCAGTAACCAATTGCCGACGTGCGTGTGTGTGTGTGTGAGTGCGTGAGTGAGTCTACATTAATGTTGTAAAAAAACAATAACAATAACATAAACAAATAACACAAGTTTTGTTATTAAGTAAGATCTTATAAACTCCTTTACAAGTAATCAAAATAAAAGAAAATCTAAGGTGAATCATTTAGATATTTACTCAAATACATTTGACATTTAGGCGCGTATTTAAAAACAAACAAAAAAAAAAAACCAAAATAACAAAAACTTATTAGCAATAAATAACAGCTATATACATTAAAGTGATTCGTGTAAGACATTGTAAAAGGCTTAACAAATGAAACGTACATTATTTCGCATTGACTTTGCATGCTTATCGATTTTTGTGCGTGCTTTTGCCCAAATCAATCGATAATGTGGTGTTAATGCGCTACAGCTACTACACCACCTAAACTTTAGAAAGGTGGCGGGCGCTAGTCGCCGCTTATAGAGGGTTAGGTTGTAGTTGATATTAGCTATAGGGTAAGGTAAGGTAGGGAAGGGTAGGGTAGTTGTTTCTTGGGTTGAGAGCCAAAGAGAGGAACATTACTTAAATTTGACTGCCTTATTTTGCAGGACTAAGTCATCAAAATTAATAAACTAAATGTTTGTTTGGCGTCGCTGACCCCACCTGACTTCATTATATAGCCTCGCCTAGCCATGTCTTTTTCCGCTTTGTATCGTCTACCCCATCTCTTAATAATCAGTAAGCCAGTCAGACATGAATATTGGGCATTCCTTGCGCGCGCACTCCTTGACCAACGCTTTAACTAACTGCGTCATAGTAGAAGTTGTTTTTGGTGTGGTCATAGCTATGGGTTTTAGTCTCGCGCCCAACCCAAAATTCAAATGCTTGACTCAAAGAACACACACTATGTTTTAATATATATCAGTTACTTTTCTTCATTAAATGTTTATGTTATCAATTTGCTCATTCCCAAGCACTGCTAAGTTGCATTTACACAAATAGGCCAAAATTTTTCGTTCAGCCTTAATACGGTTTGGGCCCAAGCCCATTAGTAAAGTTTCCACTCGCTCCATAAAATTCCTGCTGGTTGAAGCAGCAAATTCATCTGTTTCGAAAGCTGCCGATGCTTGCGATGTTGAAGGATAAACAACTGTGTTTTGACCTCTTAAATCTATGATGGAATTTAGTTGTTGACTGTTTGATGCCATTCTGTATGGCATTTCAATAACATTTTGGTATTGCGGTTTAAAATGGTGAATATTATCTTTACTTTCAGTTAGAAAACTCATAGTTGGTAGAAAATTCCAGGTGGAGTGCTCATTGAGAAGCTCGCTTTTTAATTTGTCCCGTAAATAGTTCCAGCGTCTTACACATTTACATACTGAGTTATATGAACATCAGTTCGGGTTATTGAAAGGTGAAAGGTTATAATAAATACGCTTACCATCTGTATTTAGAGAAGTTGCAATGCTGTGCCACAATTCCAGTTTCATTTTTTTGAGCGCTTTGTATGGTGTGGTCCTTATATCCTTTTGATATATTTTTGGATTTGCGCGAACTAATTCAATGAGGCGTCTATCAAAATCTGCAATCGACGCCATTATAATTTTATAAAACTATTTTATTCTAAGCAATATCAATATCGTGCAACTTGTTAAAATTGTAACACACAACTAAAAAGTCGATAGACAGTCAGTAAAATATCGAGCTATAGTGTTGCATGTCGACTATTTTATATTTTATTTTTGCGCGCCACTTATCGATTTAATTATTGATTTTGTTTTTATGAACCAACAGTACGATAGGGGACAGCAGTTGCGTTCAAGGCGCTTCCGGCCAAAAAGATGGCCGCCGAAAACTACCATCTTAAATGGGACTCACATTTGTCCTATTTGAATACTTCCATAGCAACGCTTTATAAGTTAGTAGATCTTAAAAAATATAAAATTTAAAAATACTAACCAATTTCTATGCAGGAATGAGAAGTTCGCCGATGTTATGCTTTACAGTTCGTATAGCAATAGTGGTGTTAACTCAGATATTCCCACGGTGGGAATATCAGCGCACAAATTTATATTAAGCTCCTGCAGTCAGTTTTTTGCAACCATGTTTGAGACAGCGCCAATTACCGCCCCCAACGGTGTCCTTTATATTGTGCTTCCACCGGATCTGAGTCATCGTGCCATACAAATACTAGTGCAGTACATGTACAGCGGTGAGGCCACCGTCTCCAATGATATTCTCAATGAAGTGTTACGTGGTGGCGAGATTTTAAAGATACGTGGTCTTTGCCGTACCAGTACTTCCAATAGCGGCAATAGCAGTGCGTCTGGCCACGCACATGGACACCACCTACATCATCAGCGAGAGTCCAGCGCTTTGTATGTATCAAACGGTACGCGCTCTTCACTTGCGCCACCACCACCACCGCCCATGTCTACACAACTTTCTGGTGATATGTATAACAGCAAGCCCAGCAGCAGCAGCAACAACAGCAATAGTACGGCGCGATACACTCTAGATCATCACCATACGCATTCGCACTCACATCCACATCATCAGCACCATCATCAACAACCACAGTTTCGCGGCTTAGGCGCTTCCGTAATGCCAAAAGATAGTCCGGTAATTGTGAAATCCCCGAAGATGGCAACTCATGCGGGTTTGCTAAGTGTGGCTAGCAGTAGCAAGCTGCATGTTAGCGGAGTTGGTGGAATTTCTGTTAATAAAGAAGTTGCCATTGATCCTGAGGATAAGTGCTGCTATGCAGCATCCAGTCAAGTTGAAAGTCTACCGCAGCCTTCGGCAGCAACTGCAACAGTTGCACCTCCACCACCACCCACAATGTCCATATGCACAGAAGTTGGTTGTAACAGCTGCCCGTTAGCTGCTCCATCCATCGAACCAGCGGACTCATCTTTGCGTCGATCAGACTATGGGGAGCGAGAGCGTCTTATTGAAGAGCCCTTATGTGACCGTGAACGGGACGATGTGGGCTTAGTCTATGAGCGTCGCCTGCGACGTGAGAGATCCTGTGAGAGAGGTAAGCATTGAGTATTTATTGACAGCTTCTTTTACAATATTTATTTGACAGGACCTGCACATGAGTATTTTTCGCATGATGGGTCACATTATGACCATGTAGTCAAGTCCTATGAGGTACCAGCTGCAGTTGCGTCTCGTCTGGGCACACCTCCGCATCCGCATAGCTTTTTAACCATCAAGCAGGAGCCAACCGATTGGACAAACAATCCACCAGCTACACTCACCAACGAGAACAATCATGAGTTAAGCCAAGAAGCGCCGCATTCACCCAAGCAGCCGCTGGACTTCAAGATGAATGCTGTTAAGCTAGAAGCAAATATAACGCCGCAGGACGAGTCCGAGGAGCATACATTGCGCGATTACAACAACTTTAAGCTGCTTGTCTGTGAAATTTGCCAGAAATCCTTTGAGGACACCAAGACGCTTGTGCGCCACCTAGGCACACACGCCGCTGAGCCAGCATCAAACGTGATGACCAGTAGTGCCGGTGGCACTGGGAGTAGCGGTAGCGCATCGGCAAACAGCAATCTTGCGCTGAGAGCGCTTAAAACCTATGTGCCAAAAAAGCGACGCAGAGTGTCGGTGAGTGCCGTTGGAGCAGCAGTATTGGACAAGCCCTTATCTCTTCCCATCCCTCATTCGCATTCACAGCAACAGGAGAACAATATGGATCATGTGACACTGCTTTGCGACCTCTGCTCCACGTAAGACCTATTGCTATTTACAATGATTAAGCTATAAATAAATAAATTCACATTGCATATTTCTTATTACAGTTCCTTTGAAACACCTGCGGAATGGGTGCGTCACATGAACAATCAACACACCGAGATTGAACTGGCCATGTTTAATAGCAAAAAGGATGGCGAGCAGAAGGGGTGTGTGTCGTAAAGCCCTTGCTTAACCAAGCAAATGATGAACTCTGTTCATTTGTCCACAGCAGCAGCAGCAGCAGCTACAGCAACAGCAGAAGTGATAGCTCACCAGCAGCCTCTGTCAGCCAAATCCAACATTCAGTCGGTGCTGCGGGAGGAGCTATGGCACATCATCAGAAGTACATAAATGCTAACCGGCAGGCTGCTCAAACACTTGGTAGCAGGAGAAATGCCAGTAATCGCATTGGCATAACATCAGGATCGCCAGGACTGGCGGTGATGACCAACTCGTCGCCGGTGTGAGGAATGATGCTGCATAAATTTTAAGATTGGGCACAAGCAGAACTTCTGTACCAGCTGACAAAATTTCCAAAGTTATGAAGTCAAAGATTAACAAGAACAAAACAGCACCACCAGAGAGGCCACGAGTGAGAAGCAATAATATGAAATTTTTTTGATAAAATCAAGTCGTTCCATTAATCAAAAGAGAAATATTTATATAAAACAGCAAGAACCGTGATCAAAATGCAGCAAACACAGCATATTTTATAGAGCAACAATTGTAAAACTAAAACTAATAATTATAACTAAACTAAAGATAAAGGTAAAACTAAAACTAAAACTAAAACTAAAACTAAAAAAAAAAAGAAAAAACTATAACTAAAAACGAAACTGTAAACGAAACTTAAAAAATGGGATCGTCAGGCAACGATGCGAAAAGCAAAGCAAAGAAACAAACCATAAACTAAAAACAAAAACAAATCGAAAATCAAAAACAAACACAAACACAAAAACAAAAACAAAAACAAAAAAAAAACGAACAAAAAAACAAAGACAAAAAAGTAAGGTTAACGATTAACAATTTAACACTGTAGTATTTTTAAATCTATGTAGTTATAAACTTTATTCCACACCTGCGTATCCCGCCGATGCGCAGTTAAACGATACAAAAATTGAACAATTTACAATTTAAGAGAATATCAATGAAATATTCTGGAAGGCATTGAGATTAGTGATAAAAATTGGTAAAATTATATAGAATAAGTTGAATTCATATTAACTATTCTTTTGGAATAGTCATCGCTAGTCTTGAAGATTTCCAGAAGGGATTTTACCACATTTGATGTCCATATATATTTTTTTTTTTTCTAATTGGTAAAAGTAATTTTAAAAAATATATTTATTAATATTTTAATTATTATTATGACACTGCAAACACAGATGACAAATTGATAATTATTTTATTTATAAACAAGAGATTTTATTTTAATGTTTTTGTTTGTGTGCCTGCAAAATGTGTGTACGTATGCGTGTGTACGTGTGTACGTGTGTGTGTTTGTGTATTTTGTATTTGCCGTGTTGTACTTATATTTTTTATACTTATTTTTATATAAATTGATTTGTTTGTAATAAACTTTTTGAGAATTTTGTAAATAGAATAAGTTGAAATTTCTTACGGCCGCCGAAGACAGAAAGTATTTCCAGATTTGAAAAGAATAAGAAAACTACTTATCTATATGTGTGAAATTAGTAGTTGACAAATCAATTATAATCGTAACAATTGTAAAAACGAACTCTCCTCTCCCCCCACCACACCCCCAACAAAAGTCTAGTACATACATACATTCATATATATATATACATACATATATATATATATATATATACATATATATCCCTACATACATTCAAGCAAATGTGTACAGACACATGCATATATTAGATATAGATATACATATATACATATACATATACATATGTATATATATATGCATATGCATATGTATTATACATATATATTACAAATCAGCGTGATTCTCAAAAACCTAACAGAGTACGTATATATATATATATATATACATACATATATGTATATAGGAGTGTGCATATGTTTAATCGGCGACAAACATTAATACATGAAAAACAAAAGCCCGATATGCATACTCACATTTGTGCAACTAACGATTGAATATGTAGAAAAAGCGTTTTAATCGCAAAATAAAACACAGATGATGAATCGTTTTTAAACAACAACAAAAAGTTTAAAATTCAAGAGCGTCAATTCAAGCGCAATGAAAAGCTTCGGCTCTTCGATTACCTGAAGAAAATGCCAAAAGAGAGCTTTTTCGGACTGGCATAAAAAGAGAAAATCGAACGTAACCAACAAACTGTGGTTAGTCGGCATTTGGCATTCCAACGTAAACGATATTTCAGGAGTTCGTTTATACATACATATTTATAATTTAAGATCATTTTGGTTATCAATACGAGCTTCTTTCGTCGAATCTATTGTTTACAATCAATTGCCATGAGTGCTGGTAAACATTTGGCCAAAGGTAAGTCGTTTAACAGGCGTCCCCATCACAAGTGCCTGCGCCCTTGACTCAAAACAAGTTCATGATATTCATAATTTTAAACGTCTGTAATTGCGACATAAATTGTTATCGGGAAAAACGCCTAATCATGGTCTATCACCGCTTTTTATAGGTTCATCAAAGCCTGCCCTGCCCGATGACGGAGTGCCACGCCTTTACTCTATGCGGTTTTGTCCATATGCGCATCGGGCTCATTTGGCATTGAATGCCAAGAACGTCACCCATCATAGCATTTATGTTAATCTGACAGAAAAGCCCGAATGGTTGGTGGATGTGAGTCCTTTGCTGAAGGTTCCAGCCTTGCAATTGCCTGCCGAAAAGGATCAGCCGTCGTTGATCGAGTCCCTGATCATTGCCGAGTATTTGGATGAGCAGTATCCGCAGAACCCATTGCTGCCAAAGGATCCTTTGAAGCGTGCCCAGGATAAAATTTTGTTAGAGCGTTTCAGTGCTGTCACAACCGCCTTCATGAAAATCATTTTCCGTAATGAAATTACTGATGAACTCTGGAATTCCCTTGATCCATTTGAGACAGAGCTGGCCAACCGAGGTACACCCTACTTCAGCGGGGAGAAGCCAGCATTTGTGGACTACATGATTTGGCCATGGTTCGAGCGTTTTGGCCTCATCAAGCACCTTGTGAAGGAGACCTATGCCTTTGATGATCAGAGATTTCCCAAACTAAATGCTTGGGTTGAACTCCTTGACAAGGACGTTGTTGTACAATCCTTCTACGCCACAACCGAACAACATATTGAGTTTCTACGTACCCGCAGAGAGGGCAATGCCAACTATGATTTGCTTGCCTAGGTCAAAAATCAATCGTAATTAATTGCCATTTAGAATTTACTTTCGGCCATTTCGAATTTAATTTACATATTAATCAATAAACGCCATACATTTTTTTAATCAAAGTGGTTAACGATTCTTTTACTTTTTAGCTGATAACAATTTTTAGCACTTCATAAAAAACAAAAAAAACTTCGTCAATTTAAAACACATTAGAAAAAAATATTGAAAATGTAGGCTTCAACTTCCAACGATAGAGAACCGACTGTTCTGTGGAGAAATCTGACTTGGATGTTATAGATGGGTATATAGTTACTCACACTATAACAAATATCAGCATATAGACAGGTTTAAGAGCCATGGAATGCCGCCCACCACAAGGCGGCCTCAAAGGTTAGTGTTGACAAGGCTTCCAAGTTCAGTGGAGTAATACAAGCGTTCAGTGAAGGGCGTTCATATGATGTGCCTTATAAAGTGGCTGGACTGAGTCGTTCTGTTCAACAGTTGGTTCAGACACATCATGAGCAGCGGCAGACACTTGGCTAAAGGTACGAAAAAAGTCTAAGATATTCAGTTGGTAAACTAATCCATGTTACAGGCTCACCCATGCCCGATGTGCCGGAGGATGGAATTCTTCGCCTTTATTCGATGAGGTTCTGTCCATTTGCACAGCGCGTTCATCTGGTCTTGGATGCCAAACAGATTCCGTACCATATTATCTATATTAATTTGACAGAGAAACCAGACTGGCTGTTGGATAAGAATCCGCAGGGCAAGGTGCCAGCATTGGAGCTGGTGCGGGAGCCAGGGCCGCCAGTGCTAACTGAATCGTTGCTTATTTGCGAGTACCTGGATGAACAATACCCGCTGCGGCCATTGTATCCCCGGGATCCGTTGAAAAAGGTACAGGAGAAGTTACTTATTGAACGATTTGGTTCCGTTTTGGGAGCCTTCTTCAAGGCTTCGGACGGTGGCGAAATTGAGCCCTTCTGGTGCGGCTTGGACATCTATGAAAAGGAGCTAAGCAGACGTGAAACGCCGTTTTTTGGAGGCGAACAGACGGGAATACTGGATTATACTATTTGGCCATGGTGCGAACGGTTAGAGCTCCTTAAGCTGCAGCGTGGTGAGGACTACAATTATGATGAGGAGCGTTTTCCACAGCTGGTAAGCTACAGGGATTCATTGAAGTAATTCAAATGTCTTCTACTTATTTGGAATGATTATGCAGACACAGTGGTTGGAGCGTATGAAACGTGATCCCGCAGTGATGACCTTCTATATGGAAGCTGAGGTGCAAGCAGAGTTTTTGCGCACGCGCAGCGCTGGAAAACCAAACTACAATCTGTTGGTGAAAGATGCCTGATTTGTTGCTTTGATTGATTCTTTTTAATGCCATGAATAAAGTATGTCAATTCATCCTAGAAAGCAAGAACAAAACATATCAGATTTATACGAGATTTATTTTCCATAATCGAGACTAGAAGTTACTTTATGTTAATCTGACAGAAACATTTGAATTTTTAAGCTTCAAAAGCTAAATCATAATTGGGACTTCCATTGCGGTGAGTGAGCATGAATTTTGCGTGCACTTGGCTATCCAATGCCGTTGTTTTAATAGCTTCATCCTGGTTAACCAAATCCATCCACGCACATAGTTTTGGGTAACGTGCCCTGTCCAATTCGTACTTTCCGCTGGGCACATGTTTTAAAGCCTGTAGACGTTCGAACCAGGGCCAGATCATATAGTCTACTATGCCAATTTGTTGGCCACCGAAAAAGGGAGTATCCCGATGGCTCATTTCCTGCTCAAAAACATCTAAGCCCTTTTCAAAAGTCTCCTGCGCATCTGCAGGTGGATCAGTTTTAAAGAAAACTGGATAAAGAGCGCTTGCGACAGGTGCCAGGCGTTCAATAAGAATTTTATCTTTAGCTTTTTGCAACGGATCCGTTGGAAATAGACGTCGTCCAGGGTATTGCTCATCTAGATATTCAGCAATGACTAGAGATTCGACCAGAGTAGGTTTGCCATCCACTGCAGTCAATTGAATGGCCGGCACTTTTCCTAGGGGACTATAATCGGTATACCAATCAGGTTTTTCGCTGAGATCAATGTAAATTTTATGGTGAGGAACATTTTTTGCCGCCAGCACCAATGCGGCACGCTCTGAATAAGGACAGAAGATCATTGTATACAACCTCAATACTTCATCGTCCGGTAGATCTGGTTTGGGCGTACCTATAAAGAAAATTGTTAGAAATTCATTTTCTATTGTTAGGAACCACAGTGATTGGGTAAAGTTTCAATAGAATTTATATATTATGAATCAATTTTGCAAAATGTTTTTTCTTTTTCCCAATTTTAATATATAATTCCGGTTTGTAAGTGAGTCACTTGCGAGGCTTTAAAGCTAATAATTACCTTGCTTAAAGTGTTTTAGTGGAATACTCATTTTGGCAATACTTTGTTTTGCCAACTGAACTGATGCACGTATAATATTCGTGTTTATCTAAATTATATTATATAATACTATTGATTTAATATCTTTTTCTCCCGAACAACTTGTTGTTTTCAAGAAACTTATTCTGCAAGTGAAGCTGTCTGTTTTTTAAACTACCTTTTGCTCTTTTTTCCGATTGCTCAATAAGGTTAACAGTCTGTTAAGCTTAACATTATCGATGTTACATTTTAATATCGATAAATTACTTAAATTGCGTTTGCGCTCCCAACGACATTTTTGAAATTAGATGTTCAATAAAATATGTTTTATTTTATAATAGGATTCTGTCAGTGTATATATAGTAATAGGATTTTTAGTTTTGAATTTATGGAGAATTTATTTATTTCTAACCCAACCCCATAGATTATTCTATTAAGTGCGTTAACATATATTAATCAAAGAAAGGCATTGCAACTGACTTCTATAATTGATTTTTATTCTTAACGTGTATATAATAAAATAGTTTGGACATGTTCTATTTATTTTGAACAGCAATTCTATGCTCAAGCCGTTAATAATTTAAATTCGAGTTTCGAAATGTTTCCAAAAGCTTATTACGTATTTGCTGTCATGTGACAGTAAACGCACTTAGCAAAGATCACAACCATGGCTTTAAAATTTCTGGTTGGCTGACGAAGAAAGCGAAAATTGAAAGTAGAAAATCCCAAAGAAAACAAAGCAAATAAAAAACAACTTGAACATGAAATCTAGACTGTGATTTTCTTGAAAATAGGTGAATGATGCCAATTAACATTTACCAACACATATATAGCTGCTTAGGAACTGTATTAATTTGATGTCAAGAGGGTATTTTTAAATTTTAATTAGGTGTCAATAATATTTTATTTTTATTGATTACTCAGCATAGCCTTTTTGAACTTCTTATTCATTGTGAACAATACAAAGATGCTAATATTTATATTCCTTAGCACTTCCTTATCACTTCCTTATCAAAGGAGAACTCTACTTTTCATCTACTTTAGCATCTGAATAGTATAGAATATTGCCTTGCCTGCCAAAAAGCAGCAATATCTTACATCTCTTTCATACCCATGCAATAGAAGATTCAATAAAAAGAAAAGTTTTACACTTTAAACATAATTTATATTTCCATTAATTTCTTTTCGTATTTCTTTATATGACAAACTTATAAATTTATTTTGAATTTCAACTAAAATGTAACTACCACAGATAGGTTGCAATTATATATAAAATGTATAGATAACATATATTTGTATACATATATATATGTAACGTGTTTTCATCTGATACATACATAAAAACATACATAGTTTTTTTTAGATTTCGTATTTTGTGTGTACACTAAATGTTTTTTTTTTGTTAACATATTACACATTTATTTCGTATATATATATATATATAGAGAGATATACATTTCTTTGTATATATATCTATATATGCATTTGCATTTATATATATGCATTAATTAACTGTATAGAAGGTGTATTACAATGTATATATAGACAAATTCAATATAGAAATGCGATAGACTTTCGACTATAACGTTGAGATTTACACAAAAAGAATACAAGTTGACATCGCATTTGATATTGTTTACACGTACGTATTTTATATATCTCGACAGGCTGAGTGCTTTATAATTTTATATGAGGTTTCTTGGACTCGGATAGCGAGTCCAAAAATGCCACTTAACTAAATACATAACTCTTGCACTAGGCTAAAAAACTAGACAAAAAATAACTAATTAACAATTAAGGTAAACATTTACTGGAAATTTTGCAATGTGTATTTGTTTATCTCTCGGAGCAGTTTTCAAACTGTCGTATCAGGGGCTGGAGCTATTGGTTGCTTCGACTCCGATACATCTAGACGTGCGGCAGTTGCTGACGGTGCACCATCCTGTTGATCCGGCGCAATGTCAATGCGATGTGCCTTACGCCAAACGACCAGATCCATAAGGAACGCTAGAAACATTATTCCAGCCGTAATGCCTTTAATGGGGAAAGAGAAAAAGGAAAAGGAGTAACAGAAGAGGGGGAAAAGAGGATGGGAATATCAAATAATATTATTAATATAAATTTCATTAAATAAATCATTCTATTTATTGACTTACCCAAAAAGTATTGCCTAAAGGTATCCGCATCGTAGAGCGAGCAAGCGCCATGTGTTCCACAAACTGACTTCCATATGAGACAGGCCGAGTCCACAACAACGCCATAGATGATCGGACAAGGAACATTACCAAACAGGCCAATGGCTGACTGTATGACACCCATGGCCATGGCTTTATCTGTTGATGGCATTGATACATTCCATAATTTGAATAGAATGAATGAGATGAGAATGGGATGCCTTACCTTTAGGATGTGTACAGCGCATGACGAGCAGCATGCTGCCCACCTCGGAGGTGGAATGCATAAATACGCAAATGGCAAAAATCAAAATAAAGTAGATGAAGTTCTTGCAGTTATTATCACAGTAACCATTGACTGCCTCAGCAACTGGAATGGCAGGGAGAGTATAAAATTTATGAAGGATATAAGGAATACGCATTAAGAGGGATAACATACCATCTGGAATGCAAGCACAGTCGGAGTAGAGTGTGCGATTGTCGCTGGCACGCAGCGTGGAGCTGCTGCAGCCGGCATGGCAGGCCGAGATGTACATTTTGCCATCGGTGCCACAAATTGGCGCGAAACTTTCCGTATCACAGGTACAGTTGAGTACCGCGCTGCAGGCTTGCTCTATCTTGGCAGGACTATAAGGATATATATATATATGAATATATACTATATATATAACTCTTCAATTATTGATTGTATAATCACCTCTTGGAATCGCCAGATTTATAGCCCGCAAAGTCGTTGGTGCTGCAACCAATGAACATGAGTATGATCATTCCGGCGGAGTAGACGAGCGCCGTGAATGCAATCCAAGCGGCGACCCCCTTCGCCGTTGGCTTGCGTTTCAATATGAATAAACCTGAGATTACAATCCCGATGCCCATAACCAGGATGCCGCAGAAGGCGGCTATCATATTCGCATCGTAGGTGGCTAGCCGGAACTGTGTCTCCAGATACTTCGGCAGAAACGTGTACAATCCGGCAATGGGCAGCAGATGAAAGACGCACGAGGCCGTGCGGAACATGAGTATATCGTTGCTCAACTGGCGGCGTACAGTTTTCGGGAAATCTATTGGAGATTCAGGAGATTAGTTGAATTGCAAATGATGATGAATCCTTGAGGTTTTCACTTACCCTTCAGCTTGGGATTCTCCTCCAATTCAGGCGCTGCAGCTGCGGCGGTCGCCTGATTTTGCTGCTTACCACGTAGCTGCTTGGGGAACGAGAACATGGCAATTGAGGCAAGCAGCATGAGGCTGCCAATGCCCACTGGTCCCAGCCACCAGGCACCAATCCAGCGCGGATCACTGGCATCAAAGCCGGGATTGGCAAAGTTCACATACCAACGTGTACAAAAGCTGCCCACAATGAATCCCGAGGCAGGTCCCAGAATGCGCATGCCAATTGTTACCGCCATGTACATTGGAGATTGCTTGCTGCCCACATTGTCATCAATGTAGGGTATGCCGAGAGTGGCCACTGCGGTTTGCCCAATCCCGGAACTGAGCAGACTGCCAAAGAATATGCAGAGCACAATGATGGTTATTTTGGAGTGCGATGCCTGCTCCAACTGGCGCTGTTCATTGCACTCGCTGCCAGCCAGTGTGCCATTGCCGCCGAGCACGCAGAGATTCGGATCTGTGGCATTACTCCACATTTGATGCGGCAAGGATGAGGATAACGACAATGATGAGGGTGTCGATGTTAATGCTGTTGTCTGCGGCTTAAGGAAAACGCTAGACTGCATCAGCTGCTCGCCAAAGATGAAGTGCGGCAGGGCGCAGGCAAAGGCCGCTATGGAAAAGAGCACCATGCCGCATGCAATCCATCGTGGTCTGTGGCCACGCCCCGCAAAATATGTGAGCAGCATGGCGGTGCTTATCTGACCCATCTCACTGGCGCTGAGCAAGAGGCCGGTCGTTTTGGATTTGATCTGGAACAGCTTCTCAATGGTGGTGATCACAGACACAAAGTACGTCATGTACATGCCCTGGAGTATATAGGCCAGCAGGAACACCACCATGAATACGTGCGTCGATGCAAAGCGTCGTGACCAACGTGGCCGGCATCCGAAGAGGCCACAATTGGATCCATCATCGCCACCATTCAGATCCGAATCAAAATCAGACTCCTCCGATTCACTACCTCGCGCATGGCCACCACCGGGCAGCTTATAGCCACCGGTCAGTGGCGCCTGCTCGTGTGCATATTTCTCGCGGAGATTGTGTCCATTGCCATTGTTATTGCTGAGCAGCCCGTTCTTCAGATTATTGATATCCTCTGATGCCTTCCACTCGTTGTTGTTGCTCGGCGTACTCTCGTACAGCACTGTGGTGGGCGTTGTGGGCGTCAATGCGCCACCCTCACCATTTGTACTGTTGTGCTGGGCCAATAGCGGCGTGAACGCTTGCGTCGAGTCACGTCGTCCGCCACCGTTTGGATGGTAGCCGTTGCCGCTTCCATTCCCATTGCTATGCTGTTGTGTGGGCGTACCATGGGCGTGGCCATTGCTTGCCTTCTGCTGTTTTGACTGGCCATTTATAGCCACTGTCACTGGGGACGCCGGAGGCGCTTCAACATCGCTTATGCTCTTCACCATGTTGCACGTCTCGTATACGTAATGTGTTTGTAATTGTGTATGTGTATGTGTATGTGCGTGTGCGCGTGTGTGTGTGTGTATAATCCCTTATTCGGTATATATCCTGGTCCCGTTTCTGGGCAGAAATTAAAGCTGTTTTTACTAACTAACTTTTTATTTTATTTTGTTACTAGTTCCGTTGCTGTCCGTCCTCCTCTTTTTTGCCACACTGCCCTCTTGTCTCACGCTCGCTATCCTCCTTTCTCCCTCTCACACTTGCTTGCTGCTCAAGTCGCCTTGGAAATCTGTTGTTCCATTTTCCTAGCTACTGCTACTACATTGGAAATGCGTTAGATATGAATCCTTGCTTAGGCTCATAGGACGTCGACGTTGATGCAGTTCCTGATGTTGGCCTTAGGCAAATCACTTTCAACTCAACTGTGTGTGAATGTGTGTGTGTGTGGCTTGAGTGTGCTTAGAGGTGTGCTTTATGGTGTGCGTTAATGCGTTATTTGCGCTTGGCCAGCCAACGAGGTAGTTTCGGTTGTTCTTCTCCTTGTTGTGATCAGTTACTTCTTTGTTGCAATATGGCAGTTTTATCTAGAAATATAAAAGCATTTATTAAAATTAAAATTTGTACACTAATTTTTATCTTTAGTCTTATATTAATATGAGTAATAAAAATAATATTCATTTATATTTAAAACTTTCCATTCAAAATCTAAGCGAGCAGCCAAAGTCGCACCTTCGATTCACGTACAAAGTGCAGCGCCATGGTTGGAATATTCTTGGCAAACATTTACTAATACTTATGCAGCAATAATAAATTATTTAATTATTTTTGTATCTGTAAAAGCTCCCTAAATAAATATACCCCAAGATAATGGGCAATTTTATATAAGCCATGCGCCTGTTGGATAGGCAATGAAATATTTCATATTCTCTTTTCGACTGCGGATTGTAACTTTTTATGCTTTTCTTCAACTCACATATTGACAACCTGTTGAACGCATCAAGCAGTAAGCAGCAGGCAGCAGGCAGCAGGCAGCAGGCGTTGCTCACGGACTGATAAATGAAACTAAGCGAGCAAATTAAAACACAGACTGCAAAAAGCGCAATACAAAAATCGTAGCACAAAAAAAATACAAAAAAAAAGACGCCAATTAAAAACGCGTACAAAGTAAATACTGGGGAGGGCAGCAGCAACAACAACAGCAACAACAATAATAACAACAACAACAACAGCAGCAGCAGCAGCAGCAGTAGAGACAGGGTCTTATCAGTATATGCACACACGCACACACACCAACATACACGCAAGCGTCAACAAAACGCAGCCTACAGATACTAGTACACACACACACACACACACACACACACACACATGTGTATATTATATATGTATATAAAAGATTTGCGCTTGTGGCACTCACATATTATAAAAAATAAAAATCATTGCAAGCAATTTTTTTGGCAATAGAATTTTTGTTCTTTTTCGTGCTAAATTGATAACTATTCAAGGTTAATTGATTAAATGTTGTTTATAGAACGTTAAATATGCAATCTAAAAATAATAAAATATTGAAGGATTTGAAGCTTGATTTCTTTGATACACAGGACTGTGCTTGAAAAGAGAATGATGAAATCATTGACAAGGATTGCAATTAGTTAATATCTAGATAAAATTAATGTATCAATATATATGTACATACACACATATATACATGTACATATGAATGTATTAGTAACTATATACTGCACTTATTTGTGATGATCTCATGAGTGCGTATCTCCCCTCCCCATATAAAGATACTGCACACATAAGTTTTGTCATATAAGTGAAATAGATAAATATTAAAAAAAAGTGTTTTTTCTTTTCTAAATTTGTTGTTGTTGCTGTCTTTTATTATGTTGTGTGTCTTTCTCTTTCTCTTTTTTTTTTTTGCTCTTCACTTTTCAATGTCAGCCCCTAATTTTTCGCATTTTATTTTTGGGGCTTTTATTTGCTTTATTTTGTTTTTTTTTTTTTTTCTTTTCCCAAAAGCTACAACTTTTTATTGCGCCACTTCTACGGGATATGCGATATAGAGTATATTGTATATTCGGCTAACTATGTGTATCTGTATATAATATAGGTATATTTAATATTCGCATGTGTATAGCGATGACACAATAAAATTTGACTGTTGTGTATTCACCCCTTGCACCCTCCCCTCCCCTTTCTCTATGAACAAGTGCAAACGCAGCCGCTGCAGTCAAAAAATCTTATCAAAATTTTGTTAGCCTCGCTGATAATGAAAGTGAAATTGTTTTCAGAGAAGGGGGCGGGGCGGGTAAGAAGATGGCAAGCATGGAGCGGTGTTGAATGGAAAGAGAGGAAAGCAAAGAGAGAGAGTGAGAGAGGTGAGACAGTTGACGATAGGCGAAAACTGGTGAACTTGGTGAAATGCAATAAATAAATGGACTTTTATACTTCAAATAAACTGACCCTGAAAATTCTTCCTCTGCCAAGCATACCCTTTATAGATACCGCAAGCCCATGGGGTATATTCGCTATGTGATGAGTGCCCTTGCTTGATTTATGTATGTATATTGAGATACCGAGGGTATACATTTAGTTGTGCACTCATGAACTCCTCGAGGTCAATTAAGTGTGTGTATTTTAAAAAATTCTATTCAATTATTTCAAAAATTTTCGAATAAATTTCGAAATATTTGAAAATTGCACTCACGCGTGTTGTTTTGGAAATTCTCTAAAGTTTAGCAAAATTAATTACGTTCCAAGATCTGCGTCGTGATTATTTTTAATTATTTAAACTTTGTAGATCATCAATAATCTAATCTTTATTCTATGGAATCAGAAAATTGCTGAGATTGTTAAAATTTCCACGAATTCTTAAAACTATTTAAAAAAAAAAAAAATAATAATAAAATTATAATTTATTAAAGTAATATTATGTGTATAAAAAAAAAATTAATTAAATATAAAAAAATATTTTTTTTTACTTTGCTCTTTTTACTTTTTATTTATAAAAAATAATTTAATTAAATATAAAAAAAATATTTTTTTTTACTTTGCTCTTTTTACTTTTTATTTATAAAAAATAATTTAATTAAATATAAAAAAAATATTTTTTTTTACTTTGCTCTTTTTACTTTTTATTTATAAAAAATAATTTAATTAAATATAAAAAAAATATTTTTTTTTTTACTTTGCGTACTTTTATTAGATCATTTTGAAGTCTGAAAGAATTTCGAATTTCAAATTCGTCGATTTTTCCTATGGACAGGAAAATGTGAATCGTTTTTTTTTTTCGCTGATTTTGCGAAATATGCAAAGTGGATTTAAGTTTGTGCAAATGCATGTTGGCCTCTGTACTTGGCCAAGGGCTGACTGGTTGCCCAGTTGCTGGCGGCTGGCGGCTGGCGGCTGGCGGCTGGCGACTGGCGGCTGGCGGCTGCCCAGTTACCAGTTCTGGAAAAAGAACTGAAATAAAATAAAAAAAATGCTGCTAAGTACCTGACCACTGAGAGGACAGGTAAAGCACATTGAACCCACTTTGGTCACTGAACGGACATGGGGCATGTTGCCCGTTACCCGTTGCACGTTGCACGTTGCCCGCTGCCCCCATTGCCTATTGGCCCGATAGCCGCCACTCGCTGGCCACTAGCCACTAGCCACTAGCTACTAGCTACTAGCTACTAGCCACTAGCCACTAGCTACTAGCTACTAGCTGTTGGGTCTCTTCCATAGATGGCGTTTGATGGTCACATCGCGACCTGAGTGCCTATATTGATATTGTTTTAAATTTGGTTTAATAGATTGTTAATTGCTTCTCAATTTGTTGCTTACATAAGCAGCCCAAGTGTCCAAATGTCAGTTATGGCGATTGCTCTACATTAACGGCCTACCAAACTGTTGGGCCCCCGCTGCCCGTCCCGGCCACAAGGCAACGCACAAGATTTGCCAGTGTCAATCATAATAAATGCAATTAGTCCATTTACGAAACTGTCAACATATCCACCGAGGATGGTGGAGGTTTCCATTTCAATTGGGCTCGTGGCTATGGTAATAAATATTGACAAAAACTAAAAGTTATCAACGCCTAGAATCGTATCGATGCGGTGATGCAGGTGGTACCAGCGGTGACAGCGATGCCAGCGATGCCAGCGATGCCAGCGATGCCAGCGGTGACAGCGGTGACAGCGGTGTTAGCGGTGTTAGCGGTGTTAGCGGTGTTAGCGGTGCTAGCGGTGTTAGCGGTGCCAGCGGTGCCAGCGGCTGCCAGCAGTGTTAGTGTTGCCCGGGATGCTATTGGTGCAGTTGTTGGACAAGGTGTTGGGTGGAGACAATTGTTGGCTTTGTGAGTCTCTCAATGCGTGTCGTTTTTCCGGTTTTTCGGCCAAGTCGCCAGTTGTTGCCACATCTTCCGCCTTCCGTCTTGGCCAAGTCGACAACTGGCGACGTAACTGCTGTGGCTCTGCGACTGCGGCTGTGCCTGTTGTTGCTGCTGTTGCTACTGCTACTGCTACTGCTACTGCTACTGCTGCCGCTGCTGCTGCTGCTGCTGCTGCTGCTGCTGCTGCTGTTGTTGCTGCTGCTGGCTGTTGGTTGTTGGTTGTTGGTTGACTAAGTTATTACGCGATCTTGTTTGGCTTAAATGTATGTGTGTTTGCGTTTGTGTTTGTGTGCATTTGAATTGCGCAAGCGCAACTATTGCAAATTGCATACCAAGCAGCTCAGTTGCTGCATGCCAACATGCAACAAACTAGACACACAGGCAACGGGCCAACAACAGCAACAGCAACATTTGCCAAGTGTTGACTAGACGCTGACAGCAACAGCAGCAACAAGTGCAAAGCCACAGAAGAAAGCCACAGCAGCAACAGCAACAGCAACAGCAACAGCAACAGCAACAACAACAGCAACAGCAACAGCAATAGCAACGTCAACAACTCCAACAACAACAACACTTGAAGCAGCAGCAACAACAACAATTGTTGCTTAGAAGCAGCATTGAAAGTAAATTGTAGACTAGTACATGAAATGCCCCTCAACAGTTGAAGATCATCATAATAATGACAATCATCATCCTCATCATCATCATCATCATCATCATCATCATCATCATCATCATCATCGTAATGATGAGCACAACATGAAGCTCTCAAGAAGCACTTGGCCACATTACTATCATCGCGTTCTGATCCTCATGATGAGCTGGCAAAAAGCGGTTTGGCCACATTTCACTTTTAGCATAGAAATAATTTAGAACTTGTCTGCAACTGTTGCCTGATGTGGCTGTTTATTAGCCAAGAGCATGCAGGGTCTCTGAGCGAGAACTCTGGAATATATATTATACACATTTGTATGGGAAATAAACTAGATAAAAAACATTACTGCCTTAGTTTAAGAGCCCTTAAAGCAGAGCCTAAAGTTTCGAGAAAATCAATTTTTATATTTAATAAAAAAAATTATATTTTTAATTGGCTTTTATTTAGAGTTGACATCAGTAACAAAACATAGAATAATTTCGAATATTGTCGCTCTTTTTGAACTATTGTATATATTAATTACTTTGCACTCAGTTTTTGTTTTGAAATTTATTTACAACTTAATTCACTTTGCCTATGACTAAAAATTTTGGGCAGTCGTCGGCCATCGAAATCAGCGCAATTTGTTTGTACCCTCAGAGTCCCAAGGCCTTGACTTTGACCTTCACACGGAAAACCAAATTAAAGCCAAGCCAAACCACAAAAACAATAAACAGCAAAATCACACTAATAATAAAAATAATGATAATAATAAAAATAAATATAAAAATAATAATAATATTAATTATTATTATAATTATTATACAAAGAAGAGAAAAAACTGTGAATTGCGTTTTTTTCCTTCTGATAAACAAATTTTTAGACTGTTTGAACGTCAGAAATAACAGAAAATAAAAAACCCGCAAAAAACAAAAATTATACAAAATTTAACTAAATATAATATACTTTCATTTATATATATATATACTGAACTTGAATACGATAATATTTTTTGATTCAATTGAAGTTGCGTTTTAAGTCTGAAGTAAAGTTTATACCCAGTGAATGAGTAGCAGACGAAAAATGTTAATATATTTATAAGATATGTGATTAAATATATATATATATATATATATATATATAATTTTAATCTGAATCACACTTGCCTTGAATATGTCATATATTTATATTATTTAATTTCTTTTATACAGTGGAAGCCGAGGCTTGAATTCTTTCATCTCAACCTCAGACTTGGAGGGCGGATCAAATGAAGATCAGATATATTTTATATATCTTATGTATATATCTAGATAATTGTATATACTGGAGGATCAATCAAGCTACTAGGTATCTGTAAGTCAATCAGTTCTGATTAATATTCTCATACAAATGATTCATGATACTCTGCGGTTCTGTTCTGGTTTTTATCGCCTTTGCCTTACGCGGCGGCTTTGGCTTTGCTCTGGATTTGGGCTTTTAATTTTTTCGTAATCCTATTAGGGAGAAGAGAGAGATGAAAATGCGAGCGATAAAACATTTTACAATACATTTTGGTGGCTGTTTTGGTGGTGCCAGTGCCAAGCTGCCAAAATCAGAAATTACGGATTATAAAAATTATACCTGAACACTTTTGGATATGTACGATTACATTTACGATGTGACGCTTACCAGACTTACTTGCCATATACGTACATACATGTATATAAGTCCACACACACACATACATATATATATATATATATTAATATATATGTATATACAACTGTTTGTCTGTAAGTTTGGGGCTTTAAGTGGAACACGCATGTTTATATGGTCCGCCCATTGTATTTACATATGTATACATGATTCATAGCACGATGACAAAAGGTGCGGCACTAAGAAATTTAACAATAAAAACAACAACAACAACAGCAACAACGGCAACAACCATAAGAAGAACAACAACACTTACAACCACAATAAGTGAAAAAAAATATATATATAAAAAAAAAATAAAAAATATGCAAAAAATAATTATTACTCGGACGTATTGGTTTTTGAAATACACTTGACAAAAGAAAGTATTTTTCAAACTAAAATTTCATTATTTATTTTTTTTTTTTTTTTAATTTATTATTCCACAGACAATCCCCATTAGAGACAATTTGCTATTCGTAGCTGTGAGATGCCTTCAAAATTTGAAATAAATATCAGCCAAACGTAAGTAAAAAAAAAAATAAAAATTATAAATTATAAATTAAAAATAAAAAATAAAATATTAAATATTCAAGATATAAATGCTTAGATTAATAGAAAATCAAATAAAATTTAATTTCTCATTTTCTGCCATGTTGCCAAATCCTTTAAGCATGGCATATGCCCTGCCGCCAGTGGAGCAGAGTAAACAAAAACCAAACGATATCCAAAAGATATACAAAACACAAAGTTGAACCGTTTTTTGCACATGGCTTAAGTGTATATATTTTATTTATTTTGTGCGCCGCAGTTGCTTTTCTTTATGCGCACTTTCAACAAAGTAAAAAAAAAAAAATTTTAAAAAATACCGCCAAGAAAAAGTGAAAAAAAAGAGAAAAAAAACAAACTTCCTTTTTGACGGCGCTTGTTAAAAATGCCAAAAAGGTAAGAAATGAAGCAAAAAAAAAACATAAAATACAAAAACAAAAAAAACACAGAACCAGCAGCCAAGAGAAAAGAAACGAAAGCCAAAAAAAGTAAAATAAATAATACAAAAAATATATATATATATATATATATATAAAAAAAAATACCAAAAATTAGCAACCTCAAAATGGCAGCGGAGTGTGCATAAATTTTTGAAATGCCCGCAACAAGCGAAGCGACAGACAAAAACAAAAAAAAAAAAATAACCGAAAATAAAAAAAAAAAATGCCTTTAAAAATAAAAATAAGAAAACATCGAAGGAAGACCCCTAATGAAATGCAATCAAAAATGCATTTTAAGAGGACTGCATCAAGTCGGGAGCTGTGGCCATAGCTATGGGTATTTGTACCTGGTACTCTGTGTGTGTGTGTGTGTGTGTATCTGTATCTGTACCTGTACCTGCAGCAGTATCTGTTCGAAAGAAACGTTCCAATTCGGTTTTTGACTTTTTACTTTTTCATTTATTTTTTATTTTTATTTATTTTTTTTTGTATTTTTGTTTTGTATTTTTTTTGTATTTTTGTTTTAACATTTTGGTTCTTTTGTATCTGCCATGAAGATCAGAACCTGGCGCTGACGTGCGCTAAAACAGCCGAAAAAAAGATGTTCAAATTTATTTACGCATATTGCTGACCAAAGGTACACACAAATACACATACATACATATACGTGTGTATATGTATATATATATATATGTATATATATATATATAGCAAGAAGGAAAATACAAAATAAATTCATGCGATTACCTTTTGCTTTCCCGCCACAATTTACATTTGTCATTTTAGTTGACAGTGGGGCAAAGTGCATGGTAAGCCGACCAAAATTCACTACTCGAAGCTCAGTGCTTTTAATAAGTGACTTGTCTGCATTTTTTAATATCTCTTCATATTTTAATATTCAGAAGATTTATTTTTTTTATACATAATTTAATTTTTTAATTTTTTTTTTTCTGAATTTCTAAGCCGCCCTGAAGCAATTATTTAATTTTTAAATTCGATAATTAATTTCTTAAGAAAAACTTTCCATAGTATAACTTTAACTAATATAAAAAGAAAATTACACTCAAAAGGACATTATTGCTGTTTAAATTATATTTCACAGGACTTCTTTTGAAAATGTGAGTTCACTCATTTTTCCACATGATTGCCCCACTGTGCTGCGCATAAGGAGTCATCGCAAACGGGAGCGAACGTTACGGTTGGCATTTATAAGAAAAATTCTTAATTTAAACAGAACCTTACGTCTGATTGATTGAGCTGCTGATTTAAGCGGCTTTTTGCAGGTCCTGGTGACCAGGCCAGGTGACTGGGCCACAGTTTGGCCATCGCTCGAGCCTGGCCAAGGCAGACGCAATGTTGGTGCGTTGAGGTGTTAACTTGCCTTAAATGTTCAGCCGGCGGTACCGTTATACCGCTAATTGAAGTCTTATAAATGGTTTGTCCCAGCCGACATATCTTTCTTCTTACTTTTCAGTTCTTTTCCATATTTTTGTTTTTTTCATTTTTTCATTTTTTCATTTTCATGTTTTTTTCTTTGTTTCTCTCTCTTTTATCCTTTTCCCCTCTTTTTTTTCTGGCTGCTGCGGCTAATTTAGCAACAAAATTTATGTAAATTTTAGTTCATGATTTGCATTGATTTTTACAATTAACGCCTAATTTCATGCAGATACACTCATGCATGTGTATGTGTGTTTGTGTGCCTGTGTGTGTGTGTGTATGTATATCTTTATTTGTATTTGTGTTAGTCATGCCCAAGAGTTACGCATATTCGCATTATATCAAGAGCCGCATAGCCAAGTCCACAGTTGTTCTGCCCGCTCACCCCTTCATTTGGCCATTCCGGCAACCACTCAAAGAGTCAAGTGGTTGCCCAGCCATAGGATTGGCCCACAGTTAGAAGTTCGGCTGTGTGTACATAGGTCTGTCTTTAGTTCCAGTTTGGATTGTTAAAGTCTCTTATTCATCATCATTATTATATTTGTTTATGAAAGTACTTAGCAGCTTTTTGCGCCGCAGCTTTTTTGGCTGATCTCCCGCCCCCTACGTTCCCCCTGCCACCACCTTCCACCTTCTACAGCATCAGCTTCAGTCTCAGTCTCAGTCTCAGCCTTAGCCCCAGTCCCAGCCCCAGTGACAGCCTCAGCTGCGGTTTTCAACAATATTTTCAATTGTTTAAAATTCTGTGCATAATTTTCAGTGTGCGTGAGTATGATAATTATTGTTGTTGTTTTCATCATTTATTTTTTTATTATTTGTTTTTTAATTTTTTTGTTATTTTTTTTTTTATTTGTGTTTTCTTTTGTTGTTGAGGGCTTTGTTTTTGTTGTCTTGAGTCTGTTTTGTGAATTTCCACCGAACTCCAAGCGCCAAGTGACTTTTTTGGCGTTACATTTTAAATGAAGTGTTTATTTAAGGCTGGGCCCTGTTCATCGAGTTTTTTATTTATATTTTTTTTATTCACTCAAATGGCATTTACTTACTTATTGTTTGTCTTAGTCGAAGTTTGCATAAGTTGCTTAGGATCCGTAACTGCAAATAGAAATTAAAGAACAATTAGTAAAATATTCAAAGAAGCTCGTCACGTTCATGGAAGAGAGAGGGGGAGAGGGGTGTGCATAATATATTTATGCAAATATCAATAAATAAATTATACATAAAGACACTTATCTTTATTTGTCTATATGAGCGAAAATATAAACTCAAGCTTAAAGCTAACCAAAATTCTAAGTCAAAGTCTCTGAAAAACTTTGCCTTGAATGTCCTATAAAAAGTCCCATATGATTTGTGCCTTAAAGAGAAATCAATTTAATTGATCTTATTAAAAATAAGACAAAGCTTATCTTGGATATGTACTGAGCTTTTAATTTTAAAATTAACTGTAATAGTTTACAGAAATTCCTTTAATGTTTAGCTTTTAAATTTCAATCATCGTAAATTTGTGGGCGTGCAGAGCATCGCAATGGCTTGTTAAGAATTAACATGTAACAAACGATGCCATAAAAAGTAACAGCAACAATAATGACAATAAGAACAATAATTATGACAGGAGCAACAAACACAAAAACATAAACATAACAAGCTTCACATTTAGTTGGCTCATAACAACAGTTACAACAAAAGTGATCAGCAACAAGAACAACAACAACAACAACAACAACAACAACAACACTAACAACAACACTAACAACAACACCAGCAACAACACTAACAACAACACTAGCAACAAGCTGGCAACAACACCAACAACATGAAGTACATGCACTATGCAAAGTTGTTAAAGAATTGATAAATGATTGACTACGTAATACCCTACATTTTGTCAGGTACTCAAGCCTAGGGAGACTCTCTTCATAGAATAAGTTATGTTATTAAAGAAATGATAAATGATTGACTACGTAATACCCTACATTTTTTCAGGTACTCAAGCCTAGGGAGACTCTCTTCATAGACTGCAAATATACTCCAAATATTTCCCAAATATTTCCCAAATATTTCCCAAATATTTCCCAATTATTAAAATATGACATCCCTAGACATGTGGGGAATGCATTGTGTTATCCCTAAATCTCAGGCAGCCCTTCGACTGATTTACAGGGTATCACAAGAACTTGAGCTGCTCGGCCAAACAAGTTCGTCGTCGCGTTGCGTGTGAAAACAATTTATGGACGAGCATTTAAGCAGCATTTTTATTAACTTTGTTTTTTGCGTTTTTATGTATTTCTTATTTCTTATTTCTTATTTCTTATTTCGTGTTTTCATTGCATTGCAACAAACAAAGAGGAAAACAAGAAAAAAAAACACAAAAAAAAAACAAATAATATGCAATAAAAAAGCGCATTACAAGGGGGCAAAGTGTACAATGAATGCAAATGTTGTCTACGGGGGCTACAACAACAATGAAAATCGATGTGAACGGGCAGCGACAATAGGTGTACGTCAGCAACAACTACAGCTGCAACTACAACTATCACAATAATAAAAAGCTACAACAACAACAACTACAGGGGCAGCAGCAACAACAACAACAACAACAACAATTGAGTGTATAAAAATAAAAGATAAATGAGCGCAACTGTCTGCCAGTCTCTCTGTCATATATAAATGCATGTGTGTGAGTGTGTGAGCTGTTGTTGTTCTTGTTGTTATTATTGTTGTGTGCATATGTGTGTCCACGAGTGTGTGCATAACAAAAGCAACAGCTCAAGTAGCTTTGCATTGAGATAGGTCAGTCACATACAAAAACACAGATACACACACAAACACACAAACACACAAACATACAAAACACACACGAACACACACACACATACACACACATACACATGAATATACCCGAACAGTCGCACACGAATGCAACGCTGCACTCGCTGCCAAAGCTTAATATGCAGTTCAACTTGCAGCGCTGCCGCAGCGACGCCAACGATAACGTCAACGCAAACGCAAATGTTAACGTGAACGCCAACGGCGACGTCAACTGCTCTAATTACTCTGCACGTAAATTGTGGCTAGGAGTGAGCCTGACATTCCACACTCCATGCCCCTCAATCAACAGCTACAGCAGCAGCAGCAGCAGCAGCGGCGGCAGTGGCAGTGGCAGAGAGCCCTTCTCATTCCTATATTGCTAAACATTATGTTTACAATTATAATTATAATAATAATAAAAACAACAACAACAACAACAATAACAAGAATAACAACTAGCAGCATAAAACAAGTTTTCTTTGAGTTAATCTCAGCCTCAGTCTCAGCCTCAGCCTCAGTCTCAGTCTCAGTCTCAGTTTCAGTCTCAGAGTCCGTTGCTGTTGCTGCTTTGCCTGCTGCCACTAGTCTGGCTGATGCTGTTATTGTTGTTGTTACTACTGCTGTAAAAACTTACACAATCGCCGCAGCGTGCACGCACGCACACACGCATACAAATGCAATAGCATCTGTGCTGAGCTTCCCGCTCAACGATTCACTTTTCTTTGTGCAATTTCAATAATTTACCCACCGAGAGAGTGAGAGAGAGGGCAAAAGCAAAACAAAGAACTAGAGAGTGAGAGCGAGAACGAGATAGCGAGATAAGTGTAAAGAGAGAATGAGTTAAGAGAGCGTGAGCATAATAAATATAAAAAAAAAAAAAATAACAAAAGCTACAGCGTTGCAGTCAACGTCAGCAGCGCAGTCACTAACTTGCACTTTCTGCTGCACTTTTTTTGGGCTTTGCATAGAAACCATAAATAGAAATAAACTCAAACGTTTCCACAATTAATGTTCTAATAGCAGTAGAGTTTTTCAGCGAATTTTCACATAACACACAAAGTTATAATTTCACTATTACCGTTCGGCTTTGTATTCGCTTTAAAGATGAATCAATACCGTTATGTTGAGGCCAGCAGGATGAGACCTACGACAACAAAATAAATAGTATGCCGCAAAGCTTACGACGCAATAAAACGCCAGACGCCCTACTTAACTTCAACCCCTATTTTTTTGGTACACATACACACACACACGAACACATACACAAACACAGGCAAAGCTTTTTCTTGTTCTCCTGTTCTCCCTTTGCCTCTTGCACTGTTACTCTCCCAGTGGTTTCCGTGGTGACGGGTAGAATGGACTGGGATCTGCCCGTCAGTCTCTGTGTTACAGACGAAATTAAGTGCGTTGAGTAACTGCCAAAAATAGAAGTTAGATCCCAGACATTTGGCTAGACAGTTCTTAAATGAGGGGCGTGGCGAGGACGAGGGTATGACTGTAAGTGTGAGTGTGAGTGAGGACGGAGTGATTGCATATAAGCATAGATCCGCCATGCAATAATGCTAATCAATGATAATAATCATTAAGGCGATTTACCGTTTGCTTTTATTGTGACATAATTAGTGAAAGTGAAATTGATCAGCAAATTGCAGTGGCCGCAGCGCCAACAACAGTCGTAGTCTCAGTCGCAGTCTCAGTCTCAGCCGCAGCCTCAGCCTCAGCCTCAGTCGCAGTCGCAGTCGTAGTAACAATCGCAGCTGCATTCAAAACCACAGTCACAGCGACAGCTGCAATTGCAGTAGCAGTAGCAGCCGCAGCAGCAGCGGCAGCAGCAGCAGCAAAAGCAGCGCAGCAACAACTGCATTTCGTATTTTTAGCCTCTCGTCTCTGCACTGTCAATAGACAAAAAAGCAGCACAGCGTGACGCCAACATCGCCATCGACATCAACATCGACATCGACATCGGCATCGGCATCGACATCGACATCGCCGTCATCGTGCTGTGAGTGTGCGCGCAGCGAAATGAAAATGAAATTAAAATTCAAAATGAAAATGAAAATGAAAATGAAAAATATTGCAAAACTTAAACACGAACACGGATAAGGCAACAGGCTCTCTGAGTGTGCCTCTGTATGTGTGTCTGTGTGAAAGTACATTGACTTGTTCGCTTATTGACGTGCCTACCTTGAATGTATGTGAGTGTGCGTCTCTGCGTATGCGTGTTTCTGTACACTCGAGTGTGTGCGTGTGTGTGTGTGTGTGTGTGTGCGATGAGTGTAAGTGGTGCTTTGTATGCATGTGTGTGTGTGTGTGTGTGTAATTGAATGTGTGTGGCATCGACCAACCCACATTTACCAGTGCCAATTTGTATTTTAAAGCGTTCGCTGTTGCATTTTGTTGATGTTGTCTTTTTGTGTTACCCTGTAAAAAGTTGATATAGAGACTGTGCGTATGACTGCACTTTAAAGATGCGTGTGATATTTATGTTTTTTCTCTTGCAGGGTATACACAATTCGAGTCGATTGGTTTCTTGGTCTTGAAAAACTCCAAAAGGCCTTAAGCTTAAATTCCCTCCCCAAGTTTAGATTCTTCTTCCATCTGCGACCCAGTAAAATGTTAAATTCATTTTTATATTAACAGGGTATTTCGAGGTCTATGCAGTTTTTTTTTTACTTTCCACAAAATGCAAATAACGAAACGCGCCTAATGTCATTTATGGTATTCAACATTTCGTCGACTATCGTATGGGAGTTAAATTTGTGCATTTCTGATAAGTAAAGTTTGGGTAGCCTTTTGATTTTTAATATATATATTATATTAAGTAGCTGTAATTAGCAGCTATAAAAAGCAGCTATAAAAAGCAGCTATAATAAACAGATATAAATAGCTGTTTTCCACCGCAGCCTAAAGAAGGAAGCCTCTTCAAAATTCATTTAAATAAAATGGAGGAAAATTAACTTGACTTTTCCTTATACTTCCAAAGAAATAAAATACATAATTATAATAAATTATTTAAATTCCCAAGAAATTATAAAAAATTAATAATTAATTTAAATTAAAATATTAAATTATAAAATATTAAAATTACTTCATTTGCTAAGAATGACTAAGATCTATAATAATTACTTAGATTATTTAGATTTGTTTAGTATAGCATTTAAAATTGAAAGCTGCTCGAAGCAAATTTATAATCTTTAAAAAATTAAAAAAAAAAAAATAATTTAAGAAATTAATTCATAAAAGTATAAATCACTCCGCTCGTCGATCGTTAGACTTTTGTTGCCCGTTGCTTGCCAATTGCTAAGTGCGGTATTTAATTCTACATTTAATTTTTGTAATAAAAAATACTCAAATTTATGTGCCGCAGAAATATAAATCACTTGAAAACGATCCAGGTGAAAGGCTAAAAGGGAGGGGCAGTCGTTGGGCGGCGGTGTGGTTGTTTGCGTGCGCACACAGCGTATGCGCAATGTGAGCAGTGACCACATCACGTATACGCGGCATTGTACGCAACAGGCGAAATGCACCGCCTGGCACAAACTGCCAGTGATGGGAGGGAGAGAGCGAAATAAAGAAAGAAGGATAGAGAGAGAGGGAGAGAGAGATGATAGGAATAGTAAATGATGCAAATAATGTAAAGCAGAGAATTTCATGTATTTTTTGTGGACTTTTGTGGACTTTGGGGTTGCACGCGCAATGCATTTCGTTGCGCTTGATTTGCGCCATTGTATTGTTAATTTGCGGGCGCATTGAGTGTGGCATTTGTGCAACAATGTAGCAAGTATGTTGCAATTGTTGCAAATTGTCAACTGTGGGCAAACAAGACAAGAGGCTATCGCTCAAAGACGAGCGCAAAACTAGTTTACTAGGAATTTTATAAGCGCGTTACGTGGAATTCAATTGAATAAGTGGTTGGATGGGGATGGTGGTGGTTGTGGTGGTGGTGGTGGGGTAGCTGATTACCTGGATTAGCGAAAGATGTGGGAAAAATGGGGAAGAAGATGCATATGTAAAAAATGTGTGTTAAATTGATAGAACGATTTACGTGCCATGTCACAATTGAATGCAAAGGCATTCAAAATAAAAATCGAGTCTACTTTAAATTGCATTTTCTTAATCTCCACAAAAAGTCAAATAAGTCATCTTCACAGTGGAAACAGAAATGGAGGAGGATGCTGGAGGTGCAGTCAGAGACGATGTTGATCATGATGATGGTAATGGTGATGCTCATGCTGATGCTGATGCTGATGGTGATGGTAATGGTAATGGTGATGGTGATGGTGATGGTGACGGTGACGCCGACGTAGTCGCTGCTTGTCCGCCTATGAAAAGCGAAAACTGGGTCAGCCTGATGCAGCTGCCTACGCAGCCAGCGGACGTCGCGACGTCGCAACGTCGTCGTCGTTGTCTATCCGGCCGCAGACGCTACAAATATGTAACTCAAGAGATATGCAAGCCAAGCCAAATTGTATCTGTATCTGCGCCAAAAATAAGAGCCTAAAAACAAATCAACCAAAGGTGAGACGGTCGAGTGTGCGTAACTGGCAAATACCCTAAGCAATTTTAGTAGTAGATTTTAGTAGTGGCTCTTAATACTTTTGATACACAATTTCTATATCTTCTATATATATATATATATAATCTTGGACAACTAAACAAATTAATGTATTGGCTTTTTTTTTACATGTCAAAACTGTAGTTTTTTATTTCAAGCCATCAACAGTTTGTGGCACATTGTGGCAACCCTTGCAAGCATCGCAAGATACAGGGTATAAAAAAAAAAGATCAGTGCAGAAATTGGAAAAAAAAAAAGGTAAATATTATAAATCATTTGCTCGCGAGTTGGAAAAGTAAAAACAGCAGCAACACAACGCCAAAAATTTATGTATCTCTTGGATTTCACCCACGCCGACGTCGATTTAACAACGACGGTATCCACGAAAATAACAACACCAACAATAATAAAGAAAACAACAACAATACAACAACAACAACAACAACAACAACAGCGTGGGTCAAGTTACAACTTGTTTTCGGCTGGTTTTTCGTGTGCAATGAATTCGCCGTTGCGTTTTGGTAATCGCATTCAATGTCTTATCAGTGGTAGCAACGGCGGCAGCGACTGCGACAGCGGCAGAGGCAGTGGCAGAGGCAGCGATTGCAATGCAGACACGCGACAACGACGACGACAAAGAGAATAACAAAAAAGCAACAACAACAACAACAGCATCGAAAATATGTGCAATAACAACGATATTGTGTGCAAATCCGAATAATGATAACAGTAAATCACGAGCCTGGCCTGTGGTAAGTCGTTGGTAAAGCGATGAACACAAATTTGAATAGCCGTTGCATTTGCTCCACTGTGCGGGCCCAACACTGTCAAATAGTCGTGATCCCTACTCCAATTCCGCCTGCACAAGCGTTCACTTTCAAAATCAGTGAAATGTAACCAACAAATTCAACCAGCAACAACAACATCTACAGCCACAACAACAACAACAACAACAGCAGCAACAACAAGATGAGAATTGATGTTGCATTGTTGCTGCTCGGCTATTCACATAATTAATTTGGCTTACAAATAGAGGTTAATTTATTGTGACTCCATCAAAATGAGTCGCATACAAAATGCGAAGAGAAATGCATACCTTTATTTAATGACTATAAAAAGTAATTGCATTTAATTTTAATTATTTAACACGTAATTAACAAATATTCAGCGACATGTAATTAATTCAATTTACAAGGAATCCAATATACAATTCTTGGCTTTGGATTAACAGAGGAACGGAGTTGCCAGCAAATTGAAATTACAACTTGAAGTAAAGATCTGATAATTGAGTTATCGTGTATCGATAACCGATTAACATGAGTTACTGTCAAAATGTGAGCCTAGTAAGTGTAAGCATAGTTGCCCATCAATGGGGACAAGCCCTTACTGTCTCATGAACAGGCACGCATCTTGATGCTGCTTATAGAGACATTGTTATAAAAAGACATATATATATCTATATATATATATACACACACACATATCCATACATAAGTGTGTATGAATCTGTAAAGTAAACTCACTTTATCGACTTTGGCCCTACCACAATGCAAACGAATGCAAGTCTCAATGTCAAGTTGGGCCATGTTATTGAACCAATAACACAGAGATCCATTCATATATGGATACATAAATGATACTATATGTACGTCTGTGTGTGTGTGTGTGTGTGTGTGTGTGTATGCACACAATTTGTATTGTAAGTAGGATGCAGGCAGCTGAGATAAAAACTTCAAGTGGAGAGAGAAAACTACATGCCCAGCGGCGGCCTTCATTGTTGATCTGACATTGAAGTGGCTATAGAAGACATAAGTAGTAGATACAAATGAATCTGCAGCTGTATCTGCATCTGTATCTGTATCTGTATCTACATAAATCTGTGCGTGTACTTCTTCTGCCATATGTATATGTATATGTATGTGGGTACTACTTGCCGTTGACATAATTCATCAATGGATATGCAAATTGTTTGCAACGCTTTTCTTGCCAATTAACGTAAAATGCCAAATAAATCAGAGGCAGAGGCTGTGGCTGTGGCTGTGGCTGTGGCTGAGACAGCGGCAGAGGCAGCGGCAAAGACAGAGGCAGAGGCTGCTACTGCGGCTCTGACTGTGACAGAGTCGATGACGCGCCACCGTTGGCATTCCACGCAAGTTTCTGGCCATAAACAGATCGAGTGCTGTTGAAGTTGCAGTTGTCGCTGTTGTTGTTGTTGTTGTTGCTGTTGTTGTTGTTGTTGTGGTTGCTGTGCTTGTCGTTGCCGTTGCCGCTGTTGCTGCTGTTGTTGAGTGCGTGTCTGTGGCACTTCATGTTGCAACAAACGACAACTGCACTTGACTTACTTGCCATTGCACTCTCTTGCTCTCGCATTCCCTCTCTTCGGCCTCTCCATCTTTCTTCTTGGCTGTCTTCGTCTTCGTCTCTTTCTAGCTATGTGCTTATGCTTATGCCTTGTGAGCTGTGCGCCTGTATTTGTATGTATGTGTGTGTGTATGTGTATATTCATACGTGGTGTGTATATGTATCTGTATCTGGTAACTGCCATCGTTGCCATCTGCGCAATGCATTTCACTTTCATTATGATGCAGTCGCTTTTTGCCACTAAAAATGGCAACGAGCGTTGGCAATGCCAATGTGTGGTTTTTCCAAGCCGAAAATGAAAACCAGTTAACGGCATACGGATTTTCCCATTCGCTCACACTCTCTACCCATCCATCTATCTCTCTCACTCTCTCTCTCTCCCTCTCTCTCACCCTCTCTTTTTCTCTCTTCCCCCTTTCTCTATTTATGCCTCTTCGTCTCTCCTCTGATTGGCATCAGCTGACAGCTGCCCGGCTCCTCGGCTGCTCACCTGGCGGCCGTGTGTAGGAGGCGTCTCTCTTTTGTCTTTTCATTGTGTTTCCTTGCTTGTTTTTACTTTCTTCTAGTAGATCGTTAGCTTTGCTTTGAACTTGCAGCGTGCAGGCTGTTGCACGCTCCACGCTCCACGCTCCACGCTGCACGCTACACGCTGCACACTGCACACTGTACGTGGTAAGTTGTAAGCTGTAAGTTGTGAGTTGTAAGTTGCAAGTTGCAAGTTGTAAGCCGTAAGCTGAACGCTAAACGCTGAACATCGAACGCTTCACTCTGTAAGCTGGAACCCGCAATTGATTGCTTATTGTTAAATGAAAATGGAAAGTCATTTTCTATGCAGCTGCCACTGCTTCTTTTTCGTGGGGTTAACTTCACTCAGGCCTACCCCCGTCGCCTTATTATCCTCTACAAATGGCACACACTCTACCCACTCCCCATACGCCCGATGCCACCCACCCATCATTCAACTGAACGCAACTTAACTTGAACTTCAACTTCAGTCGCAGTCGCAGTCACAGTCTCAGAGTCTGACTCTGCCTCTGCCACTGCCTCTGTCTTTGCCTCTGTCTTTGCCTCTGCCACTACCTCTGCCTCTGCCTCTGCCTCTGTCACTGCCTCTGCCTCTACCTAACTCTACTCCACTCCTCCACATTTTTGTGCACTTTCCCAAAAATAATGAACGAAATTTGTGGCTCAAAATATGCAGTCGGCGGGTCAAACATTTAATTCTTGAATGAGTGTGTGTTTCGTTGTCTGTCTCTCTCTCTCTCCCTCTCTATTTTTCCATTTCTCCTCCTTTCCATTCCATTCCATTCCCTTCCATTCCTTTCCTTTCTATTCAATTCGTTTCTCCTCTTTTATTTTTATTGATTCCCCAGCTGAGCAAACGGAAAGCGAAAGTAATTACAGTTACTCATGCAATCAAATAGCAGACACCCTCGTCCCACATGTGTGTGTGTGTGTGTGTGTGTGTGTATGGGTGTCTGCTTGTTAGTTTTTCTTTAAGAACGTCATGTGTGCTCTTCTTCTTCTTCTTCTTTCTCATTGTAGATTAGTTCCCATTGAGGAAATTCTGTGCACCGCCAGAAACAGGCAATAAAAGCGAATGCGTAAAAGGCAACCCCAAAATGCAGGCCACTCATCGATGACTTTTCTCACAGTGTAAACTGTGGCTGTAGTTGTTGTTGTTGTTGTTGTAGTTGTTGTTGTAGTTGTTGGATATAGTTGTAGTTGTAGTTGCAGCTATAGTTGTAGTTGAAATAGAAGTGGTTGTTGTTGTTGTCGCCGTTGCCGCTGCCGTTGCCATTGCCATTGCTGTTGCTGTGGCTTTTGTTGTTGCTGTAGCTGCAGCTGTTGTTGTAGTAGTTGTAGTTGTAGTTGTAGCTGCAGCTGTAGCTTCCCCTGACCCGCTCCCCGCTCAACAGAATCAATTTTTATTGGTTACACAACGCCGGCAGCGCCAGTGAAGAGTGCATTGAACTCAGCGACTCATGACTTTTAGTACTTCTTCTTCTTCGTACAGCCACTACGTGTTAGCCGTTGACCGGGAGCCTCGATATTTATGGTAACTTGGTAACATTTCCAATAAGCGTTTTGCCCATCTTTTGTGTATTAAAACACTTTTATGGGATACTCAGAATTTATGCCACAACTCATAGGCTTAGTGGCCCTTTAGTTCGGCTTTACTAATTCGTCTGATTAGGGTATAAAATATTCGTCATATCAACGAAATGCATTTTTTTTTATGGCTGCTCTTGCATTTTTATTGCTATGTTTTAAATAATGGAAATTAAATTATCTGAGGATTATTGAGGAAGGAACCTCAGTGCAGTAAATAACAAAAAAAGTCTTTAAGTGCCTGACAACTTTTTATCCTTGTTCCCAACTTAAAAATATTCCAAAGACTCAAGTCAATTTTAGTTTATAAATTTATTGTTTACTTTTTGTAACTATTGTATTAAAATGTTTCTTCTATTTGGTGTTTTTAATTTTAGCCGAAATCGAGAATATTTGAAATTCCATTGATTTAACTTTTTTACTCAATACTTGACAGGACATGTGTACTAGAAGGTCCAACGTGCATTAATGCCGCCTCCATAGTCGTTGCGGTTGTAATCGAAGTTTCGCCTTGCATTCGCGTAGGCGTCAACAGTGCCACGCCCATCGCTACTGGTGAACAGATTATGATTATACTGCAAGCTCGCTTCCCGTCCTCCCGGACCCTGTTCGCCCTGCAGGACAACAGAGCCATGATTTGGTTCTTGTCCTTGAGCAGCAGCAAGCGCGATTATGCAGCAGCCAAGGATGAACACAATTTGACACTTCTTCGAGAACATCTTGAGGAGTATTCAGAATAATTGGATTTATAAAATTCAACTGTGTCTGCTCTGAGCTCTGCCAAGAGCTTTTATACCCTGGCAGAAGCAAACAGGGATTCACCCACTTATCGCCTCGGTCCGTCGGATTAGAGAGGCTGCGACCTTAGGCGGTGCTTCACTCGGATACGTGAATCCCCATACGTTTAATCAAAGTTGACCGAAGAGATCGGTACATTTTGTGTATCAAGGGATCAGTTATATATACAACATTGAACTGTTCAGTTGCAGTGATTGTTCAGTTGAAGTGAAAATTATAGTAAATCAAAAATCCAATTCAAATCCGGTGCCGATTTTAAATATAATAAAAATTCTGAATTCTGAGCTTTAGATTCATAAACTGATGCCTATACAGAGGCATATAGAGATACACTTATACAGACAAAAATACACAGACACACACACACACACACTCACACACACTCGCACACATGTGCTGAGCTACAAAGAAAAGATTGAAATCTTTTTATATAGTCACTTAATAGGCATATTTAATGATCTTCCAGCCGATTTCTCTGACAAATCAGAAACGTTGTTTGATCGCAACTTCAAAAGTGACACGTAATTCTTTGGGAACACAATCCGACGCATAGATACATTCGAAATCATAGAGCGACCTCTTGACCTGATTACCCAATGGGATCTATTCACTATCAAAATCCCGTCATTTTATACGTTTCTAATCACTTTATGAGCTCTGCGCGAGGGTGGCCGAGGGCGAGTGTCGCTGGGGGGGTGGGGGGGGCGACGACGACAATGGCGGGGGGAATCGTCATAACTTTTCTTTTCTAAACGCACTGAAGACGTCGCCGGCCTACGCAACATTTTTTTTTTTCTTGAGATAACGCACGCACCGGCCGAAGGCAACAACAACAACAACAACAAATGCCACAATAAATACAATATAAAAACATAAAAGAAAATGGGGTAAACTAAAACAAAATCTAATAAAACTAAGAAACAAAAAGAAACTAAAAAAAAAAAAACAATATAATAAAAAAAAATACAAAAAAAATAAAATAAAAAAAAAAAAAAATAAAAAAAAATAAAAAAAAATATATGGGAAAAATAACAACAGTTTGGTTCAAATGAGTTCATTGACACACAAAAAGAAATCAAAATCAAAATATTGTGGACTCTTGGACGCGTCTCTATAGGCGCCCATAAGCCAACGCGTATCTAGCCCCGCCCCCGCCCCCGCCCGCACACGATCATTCAACATACGCAAACGCACAATTTGCTGCCTATAAAATTTTCTATCAATGATTAAAATTTACACTTAAGAAATGTAATTTCTTGCTTGGAATCGATTATCGATGTTGATAGCGACGTCATCGGGCAACTATATATATATGTAGCTAAAGATCTCTAATTACGCTCGAGTCCCTTGACGATTGCCAATCGCCGCCTTGCCATGAACTTGAATTTTTGGTTTTGTGAAAGTAAATTTGATGTGCGCCCAAATTCTTATTTATTTGTATTGCCCTGATGTTTGTTGGGTCTATCGCTAGTTTCCTTCCTCGCCACCCCCCCAACCCCAACCCCAGCCCCAGCCCCAGCCCCAGCCACGCAGCACATCATCTACTCTTTCCCTCGCTGTATTCCTGAACGAGAACTGATTTCTAATCAGTTTTAATTTTTTATTATTTTCTTTTTTTTCTTACTATTTTCTTTTTTTTATTATTTTCTTATTTTTTTACTATTTTCTTATTTTTTATTATTTTATTTTTATTCTGTTTTTTTTTTTTTCTATTTTTATTTATTTCATTTTTTTTATTTTTGAAGTGCTGTAATTAGATGTGCGTACGGGGCTTCTGGCCCCATCGATTTGAATGCGAAAGTCTTGGAGTATGTGTCGTGCTTTTGTGTTCATAGATCATTTGCGGGTGAAAGTTTTTTTCGACTCACTCGAAAAGTGTACAAGTGTGTGTGTCTATCTCTTTCTTTCTCTCTGTATGTGTGTGTGTGTGTGTGTGTAGGTTTCATTTACTTTTATTATTCGAGCTCTGGAGCAGCTTATCTATTGAATATCAAGTTATGCATTTGAATATCATTTTGTCACCTGTGGCTATTTATCTTCTCGCTGCGTGCGCTTTGTTTTATGAGCCCGCGGGGCGTATACTTAACACAGATACAAGCTTACAGATACAAAGATGAATCTACAGATACAATACCTCTGCTCTTCAAGAGCATTCGTTATTTTTCTTAAGGCATCCCAAAACCAAAAACGATGAAAAAAAAAAACCATAATAATAAAAGCCAAACAAAAAAATAAAAAAAAAAAAACAAAATCGAATTAGAAATAGAAATAGAAATAGAAAACCGAAAGCATTGAAAACTCGACACGTGTTGCCAAGTTGCCAAGTCATAATTGAATTTTTATAAGCCTGCCCCTAATAATATGAAAGAGGGGGGAACCGCAAACAATTCATATTCACACACACACACACACACACACACACACACACAGAGGCGGCCTATGAATTAAAGGAAGCACAGATATATCTACACATATATATTCATATGTCCATATGTCCATATGTCCATATGTCCATATATCTCCTTCTTCATCAATGTCCAAGAAAAATGCGTGGCGTACGCACGCTTTCAAAATAAATTATAAATACTTCAATCAAACGTATCATAAATATGTACAAATATAAAGACATTTTAAAATATATGTATGTATGCGTGTGTGTGTGTGTGTACGTGTGTGCTCTTAAGATTTATTTGCCAAAAATATGACGACAAAAAGATTAATAAAAGTCGCAAGTCGCGAATAAAGCAACTGCCACGCCTTCCACTGCCTTCGTTTCCAATCGCTCTCTCTCTCTCTCTCTCTCTCTCTTCCTCTCTCCCTCTCTCCCTCTGTCTATCTCTTTCATCTTTCATCTTTCTTCTCTTTCTTTTCTCTCTCATATATCACCTTATGCCCCCTTCCTCTCGCCAACTCATCGCTTGCCTTTATTATTTGCTTTTCAAGTTCGTCAATACAACAACAACAACAACAACAACAACAACAACAACAGCAACAGCAACAACAACAACAAATACAAAAGTCAAGCTGCTTATCGATTTAAGTCGATCATCGAATACACTTCCTGCCTTTGATGCTCTGATTAAATTATTAATTAATTAAGACAAATCAACAAAATTATAACTAATCCCATAGCTAAGGTCTTTGTATAATTTTTATAACTTATATAACTTATATAATTTATATAATTTTTTTTTATTTTTTTTTTTATTTTTTATTATTTTTTTTAATTTTCTTTCATCTTTTTTGGAAATTCCGAAAATTTACTTATAGCCGCCTTGGCATGGGTTAGCGTATCATAGAACGCGAGAAATCGTTTAAAGACATATAAATTAACAAAAGGCAGCAAAAAAAAAATGGAAAAAAGAAGTAAATAAATAAATAAATAAAATAAGCGCGTAAAACACGCACAAAAAACATTTTGTTGTTATTTTTGTATTTGTTGTATTTTTGTTGTTTTTTTAGCACTCGATTTTTGAATAATGTATCAAACGTAGAGTAAAGAATGAAGACTAGAGAGCGGAGAATGGAGAACGGAGAATGGAGAATGGAGAACGGAGAACGGAGAACGGAGAACGGAGAATGGAGAACGGAGAATGGAGAATGGGGCATGGAGAATGGAGAACGGAGAATAGATCCAAGGGAAATGAGAGCGTTCAGAACTTAAAGTTTTTGACGTAGTTTATGCCACAGAGCGGACCCTGAAACCGGAGAGTTCTACGTGCTGGGCAATGGGTTGATGGCAGAGGCAAAGGCGGTGACGATGGCGTTGGAGGTGGCGGTGACGTTGGGGGAGGCGGCGGCGTTGGAGGTGGCAGTGTCGGTGGCGATGGATGTGGCGGTGGCGGTGGCAGTGGCGGTGGCAGTGGCGGTGGCGATGAAGCAGATGGAAATGGACACATGGACGCTGGTGGAGAGGGGGGGATGATGGAGGAGTTGGAGGAGGCTGTGTGATATACTGAAATGCCGGCAGCTGTTGGCTTATGTTGTTGTTGCCGTTGTTATGATTGTTGCTCTTGTTTTTGTATGTGTGGTTGTTGTTGTGGTTGTGGTTGTTGTTGTTGTTGTTGTTGCTGTTGTTGTTGTTGTTGTTGTTGTTGCTGTTGTTTGTGTTATGGTTGCGTTTAAGTCAAGTTCAAGGACTGTCAATTAAATTGAAATCACTTGCTAAAGACGCGACGCGCACAAAACAAGCTACAGATGAGATGTGCCAGTGTTTTTTCCACTGTGCGTGTGTGTGTGTGTGTGTGTGTGCGTGTGCGTGTGCCTGTGCGTATGCGTGTGTGTGGCAAAGAGGCGGTGTAAGGGCGGCATGACTGCTGAAGGTTGTGGCTGGTGTGGCGGGTGTGGCTGGGGGGGGAGGGAGTGTTGCAACGTTGATGGGTCGAGTCAAAGTTGTTTCTTTTGTGGCTTATTTTAAAATCACTTATAGCACGCAATACATCCATGTATGCGTGCATCTGTGTGTGCATGTGTGTATATCTATGAGTGTTGTAGTTGTAGAGGCAGTTGATTTTTTTGCACGCAGCCTCGTTTACATTTGGTTGCGATCTTCAGCAAAACGGATGCTGCGTAGTTACAGAGCCGCAATTGCGAGTCTGCGATGACGATGTGATCCCTCCCCCCACCACCACCCACTCTCTACCCACCCCCCCAAATTCAGCGATGATTCCACATCTTTGAATGACAACCCAACCATCCAGGAAAAATGGCATGCCAAGTGCCGACTATTTGTTGCGAATCTTAAGGCTATCATCGGGCCCTGAAAGCCCTCAGAGTTCCCCATAGAGAAAGCAAAGCAGAACAGAAAAAAAAGAAAATGGCAAAATTTGCAAATGGAAAATAGGAAAAGGAAAACGGAAAATGGAAAATAGAAAATTGGAAATTGAAAAATGATACCTACGCAGAAATTCTAACTGATCCTTTGGCTTTAATGCTGAAATAATTAAACTCTCAAGTAACTCCCGAAGGATATTTACATTTGAGCCATTTGAATGGCCAAAAGAAAAAAAGCCAAATTAAAGTAAAAAAATAAAATGTTATAAAAATATATATAACCAAATGCATAGCTAAAAAGCCAATTGAAACCGTGTTTTTAGGCCAACTTTCAGTTTTCAAACTGAATCGAGGTTTTCGCATATAATATATACGATCCACAGACACGATAAAATTTGGTCATAGCCAGCGGCTCGACTCTTGATACGCTTTAAATAAATGCATAATTAATGCCGCATTTTTCTTTTCTCGTTTTTTGTTTTTTGGTTTTTTGTTTTTTGACTTTTTTGTTTTTTGATTTTTTGGCTTTTTGGATTTTTTGTCTCTGTCTCTGTTTCTGTTTCTGTTTCTGCTTCTTTTTCGGAAATTAACATAATATCTGCCTCCCAGTCCCCTTTGGCTTGCCTTCACCTTCCACTCTTCCCCATTCCCCTTTATGCACACTATGGCTTGGTTTTTCTCCTCCCTCTCCCCCCTCTCCCTCTCTCCCTCTCTCCCTCTCCCTCTCTCTTTTCTTCACCTGTCCGCTCACTCCATCTTTCTCTCTTTGGCAACTATTTTCGATTAGCTACCAACTATGCACGTGCTCGTCGAAGCTCTTAACGTGGCTTAGTTCTACTTTTTTGTTCTTTTTTTTTTTTTTATTTTTTTCTTCTCGTTTGCCTCGCAACTGCGAAGCAAAAACAGATGTAAATTTTTTGGAAATGCGTAGCATTTTTAGCGGAATCTCATAAATTGGGGCTTCACATCTGTCGCCGCTTCTGCTTCTTCTTCTATTGTAAATAATTATTAATTTAACTCGGCTGTTTGCCTGAAATTGCCTTTGGCTAAAGATCTGTACAGATATATAGATATATATATGTATATATATAGTATATATCAATTAATCAGCGCGGACAAAGAAAGGAAGCGCCTGCTAGTCAAGCGGAAACCCGCGGCGTTTGTCACGCACAAATCGAAAGGCCAAAGGAAGCGTTGGAGGCAGAGCGCGAGGAAGTCCAAGCGATAGAAAGAAGAAGATCGTAGATCATACGAGAGTGAGAGAGAGCGGCCGAACAAATTTGGGGGAAGTGTGGGAGAGAGAAAGAGAGGCCACTATATGTATATATATAAATTATTGCCAGTCAATATGTATTTATTTTTTTATTTTTTTAATTTTTTTATTTTTGATTTTTGCCCATTTCGCTGTGTTTCCAAACTCAATTTTAATTTTTTTACTTTTGTTGTTTTTGAAATGCGATGTTGTTTTTGTTTTTTAGAATTTTTGTATGCCAAGAATTTAAATTAGTAGTAAATCTGGTTTTTTGATTTCGGGTTCTGTCTGCCGCTCAATTCTCGTTTCGTTTCGTGATTCTTTTACCGCTTCTCTGCTCTTTTCTGCGACGTTATTACAGGTGGAATTGTTTCCCTTCTTCCTCCTTCTTCTACGTGTGTTCTTGTTGTTGTTGTTGCTGCTGCTGCTGTTATCTTTGAACTGTCTTTCGTTTTGGACACTCTTCACTTTTAAACAATAACACACAAAAGTCTTGGCTTAGAAATGAAATGAGAGAAAAACAAGAAGAAGAGAAAAAAAAGTAAAATCAATTTCCAGGCATCGATCATTCCAGTTGGGAATTGATCGAAGATCTGGAAAGCAATTAAAAAGCCAAAATCAGAAATTTACTTTTCAATTTCAGTTCATTTCCCACTACCAGTCTCAGTCCCAGTCCCGTTCCCATTCCCATTCCCATTCCCATTCCCACTCCCGTTCCCGTTCCCGTTCCCATTTCCATTTCGATTGTCTTCCCTATATATATATATATATATATCTATATATATACGCCCGATGTGGGTCACATTTGTTGCCAGAACAAATATGTATGATCGTGGCTTTCTTTATTCACCCCTTTCGGGCCCAATAATTGGCCGAAAAGTGAAACTCCCTTATGAAGAAGGCCTAAACCATTTCTGGTAAATACAAATTATAAATTTACTTATCTTATGGCCAAAATAAACATTTACGTTAATTACAATGAATGTTTATTGATTTGGCACACCAACAAATTTTTCGACTACCCCCTACCCACTACCCATCCTCCTTCCACACACACACGCCAACACACACACACACACACACCATTTGCATTAACTCCGCATTCACTTTTTAATACTATTCTTTAATATTTATTTATGCATTTTCTCTCACTTCTGTGTACTTTTTTTTCCTGCCAAAAAAATAATCTGCATTTTCAGGATGTAAAAAGGAATATATATGGAGAATATTGATAACATTATATATTAATGTATACGTATGTGTTCGTGTGTGTGTGATGTGTGGTGTGTGGTGAGTGGTGTGTGGTGTGCGAGCTCACATACTTGCATCCCACTGCGTCTTGTCCCCAATATATCTGTATCTGTATATTTATATGTATCTGTATCTGTATCTGTATCTGCGTATATATCTGTATCTGTAAATTTAACTTTATCTTTATCTATAATTAAATATGTATCTGTATCTGTATATGTATCTGTATCTGCATCTGTATCTGTAACTGTATCTGCATCTGTATATGTAACTGTATCTGCATCTGTATATGTATCTGTATTTGTATTTGTATCTGTATCTGTATCTGTATATGTATATGTATATGTATCTGTATCTGGATCTGCATAAGTATCTGTATCTGTATCTGTATCTGTGTCTGTATCTGAATCTGTATCTGCGTATGTATCTGTATCTGTATTTGTATCTGTATCTGTATCTGTATATGTATATGTATATGTATCTGTATCTGGATCTGCATAAGTAGTTGTATCTGTATCTGTATCTGTATTTGTATCTGCGTATGGATCTGCATAAGTATCTGTATCTGTATCTGTATTTGTATCTGTATCTGTGTCTGTATCTGAATCTGTATCTGAATCTGTATCTGAATCTGTATCTGCGTATGTATTTGTATCTGTATCTGTGTCTGTATCTGCATCTGTATCTGTATCTGTATCTGTATCTGTATATGCGTATGTATTTGTACCTGTATCTGTATCTGTAACTGTATTTGTATCTGTATATGTATCTGTATTTGTATCTGCGTATGGATCTGCATAAGTATCTGTATCTGTATCTGTATTTGTATCTGTATCTGTGTCTGTATCTGAATCTGTATCTGCGTATGTATCTGTATCTGTATTTGTATCTGTATCTGTATCTGTTTACGTATATGTATATGTATCTGTATCTGGATCTGCATAAGTATCTGTATCTGTATCTGTATTTGTATCTGTATCTGTGTCTGTATCTGAATCTGTATCTGCGTATGTATCTGTATCTGTAAATGTATCTGTGTCTGTATCTGCATCTGTATCTGCATCTGTATCTGCATCTGTATCTGTATCTGTATATGCGTATGTATTTGTACCTGTATCTGTATCTGTAACTGCATTTGTATCTGTATATGTATCTGTATTTGTATCTGCGTATGGATCTGCATAAGTATCTGTATCTGTATCTGTGTCTGTATCTGAATCTGTATCTGCGTATGTATCTGTATCTGTATCTGTATCTGTATCTGTATCTGTATCTGTATCTGTATCTGTATCTGTATCTGTATCTGTATATGTATCTTTATCTGTATCTGTATCTGTATCTGTATATGTATCTGTATCTGTATTTGTATCTGTATCTGTATCTGTATCTATGTCTGTATCTGTATCTGTATCTGTATCTGTATCTGTATCTGTATCTGTATCTGTATATGTATCTTTATCTGTGCGTATTTATTTTGTCCTTACATGTTCTGTCCTCCTCCCCCCTACCAACGTCTTTTTGTCACACCCCCTCCATCGTTTACCTGCTGCCTGCGCCAGCATGTAATTACACAAAAAAATGAGCCAAAAAACAAAACAACAAAACAAAAAAAAAACAAGAATAACAAAGAAAACAAAAACGAAAACGGAATGTATTTCATGTTCTTCTGTTGCTCTTCTTGTTGCGGTTGTTGTTGTTGTTGCTGCTGCTGTTGTTGCTGTTGCTGTTGCTGCTGCTGTTGTTGCTGTTGTTGCTGTTCGGATACTTTTGCTGCTGTTTTTGTTGCTGTTCTCTTATCATTATTTTGTGCCGTGCGCTTTCAGCTGTCTAAAAGGGACAGTCGCGCATTTAAGAAATTTCTTAACTCATTACGATTTCAGTTTTGAGATTTCAGATTTCAGATTTCAGTTTTTCAGATTTCAGATTTCACTCAATACGCCGTATAATTTGTTTGTAGGCCGTCGGCGTCTGCGCTACACACAGAAATTACATGTTTCACTTTCTCTGGCGCCTGGAAAGACCCATCCCCATTCCCTTCCCGATCACGATCCCGATCCCGAGCCCGAGCCCGAGCCCGATCCCCACTCCCGTTTCCCACTCCCGTTTCCCACTCCTGTTTCCCATTCCCGTTTCCCATTCCCTATGCTCCATCTCATTTCCCATTCCCAGATCCCCTTCACTCCTCGACACACATGTTAAGAATGCTCCAGTTGTGTACGTTTTGTGCGTGTATGTTTGAGTGTATGTTTGAGTGTGTGTATGTGTGTGTTTATGTGCGTGTGTGTACTCGACTACAAGTTACTCTGTACCAAGTTCTAAGGTCAAGAAGTTACAAAATGCTAAAGCACTTTTGTCATTTGCATTTACAAGTGAAAAGTTGCTGGACTGACGCGATACTCTACACTCCGAGGATTAAGTTCATTTTATTGATTACCCATATAAGGTAATCCATAAGGATTTATATAGATTTAATAGATTTATTCAACCACTAATAAACAGTTGTCTTTTACCCAAAGTAGAAAGTGAATTTAATGCTCATATGATCAGCTATATATTGGAGATCCTTTTGCCATTCTAGCAGCCTCAGGATCTATCCCATTATTAAATACCCTTCCCCCGATATCAAGAATTCTAAGCCTCATCAGACAAGTGCCAGAACCTTCAAGTTCTGTGATCAGAGATTCTTAGAGGCTTCCTAAGCTGTGATCTTGATGGAATCTTCTGACTAAAGGGAATTTCAATTATAAGGTAATTTCAATTATAAGGTAATTTATTAATTATAGTTATAATTATCATATTATGAAAAATTTGAAATGTTTTTTGACATTATTTTTTTAGTCCATAAAAATCAAACTGGGAAATGATCTAGTTTTAAATTTCAAAATAAACTTGCGTGCAACGTGTGTCAAGTATTCAAAGTTCAACAAAAGGAACAGATGTTTGTGCTAAATCGATTACAGGCTATGTACGCATAATATATATATTATATATATGTATGTATGTGTATGTTTGTGTATATATAGGACCAGCTGTACTTACATTTATCGCCTGTTGTACTGTCCGCCCGTATGCCTGGAGTTTTTCATTCAGAACTTTGCTACGCAGTTAATGCGTGTAATTTAGCTGCCTCTCTCTCTCTCTCTCACCCTCTCCCTCTCTCTCGCTCTCTCTCTCTCTCCTCACTTTCTCTCTCTTTTGCTCCGATATACTTTGGCTCCTTCTCCGTCTCTTTCTCTGTCACTGTGCCCAGCAATCGTTGTTGTTGCTTTATTATTTTTTTTGTTGTGGTTTTTTGTTGTATTTACGTTGATGATGATGTTGTTGTTGTTGTTGTTATTGTTGTTGTTTTTGTTGATGTTGTTTTTTGTTCACACAATTTAATTTTTGTTGATTATAATTTATTTAATAATTGCACACATAATGGGAAGAAATTAAACGCTGTGTGTGGCAGAAGGCAGAACAGAAACACGAGCGGGGGCGGCAATTCAGAAGTTTTGTTTTTTATCGTGCAAAAAAAAAAACCAAAAAAATTACAGTAAACCAAAAAAAAAAAAACGTATGAACGTCAGTAATCATAAAATTAAAATAATTTCCTTTCTTTTTTTTTTTTGTGTTTTTAATTTGAATTCTTTTTTTGGTGTGAATAACAAAAAGTGAAAAAAAAAAAAATATTAAGGAACAACACTCGATTTTTCAGGTGTTTCACTGTCGTATCTCTGCTTCAGTACACAAAATAATGAAACTCAATTGCATTTTGGATTTGGAACGATTTTCATGAATTCTCTCGAAAATTGTTGTTGTCAGTTTTCTGCGCTCACAGAACGAGGAGATTTTTTTTGAAATTCTTTTTTTAAAAATAGAACAATTTTCGCTTATTGTGCGTGTGTGTGTGTGTGTGTGCGGGTGTGCGAGTGTGCGTGTGAATGGGAGAGTCTGTTTTCCTTTTCTTTAGTCGATTTGATTTGGTTATTTGTTATTTTATTTTTTTTGTTATTTTTTTTTTTTTTATTATTATTTTTTGAGGCACGTCAGTGTTGCACTTGTATCTTTCAGATATACATGACTGAGGCAATGTGTGTGCGTCTTCCTATCTGTATGGATGTGTGTGTGTGTGTGCGTGTGTATGTTTGTGTCAGTGCGTGTGTATGCGTGCGTTTTTATTTATGAATAGAATTGGGTCGCCGCAGTCAAAAAATATTATATGTAATTACTTTTTATTAGCGTTTCTGAGTGTTGGCTTCAGTTGATGTGTTTTTCTTATTTCTTCGATTGAAATACAATTTTGAGTGCTTAAACGCGACGCGTTTGAAGCACAGCGCGTGCAGTTACAACGACGACGTCTGAGCGGCAAAAACTCGAGAATAAGCAAAGTGCGGCTCAATTTATACGACAAACAGACAACAAGAAGATACACACGAATGCGTCGCCGTCGCTGCCACTGTCGCTGCTGGTGTTGATGTTGGTATTGGTGTATCTTAAAGATACACACGATCGGCAGCTAACAACAGATAACAGCGGCGTCGTCGCCAACGGCAACAGCAAAGGCAATAGCAACGGCAACGGCAACGGCAACGGCAGCGGCAACAGAAAACCCAACAGCGACGCGCACGCAATTAGAACGCTGCCAAAACGAACGCTGCCGCCGCTGGCAGCGCACCTAAAAAGAGAGAGCAAGCCGGCTCTGCTGGCAGAGCAGCGAGAGTGAATTTCGGTGTATTAATGTTTGCTCTCTTCTCTGCCCGAGGGGGTGGCGACGGCGCTGCCGCTGTTATCGCACGCGTAGGCACTATGCGTCGGCGACTCTGTCTCTGTTTCTGTTTCTGTTTCTGTTTCTGTCATTGTTGGTGTATTTGGGATAAGCATGTGTTAGTGTGAATGTTTGTGTTTTGTATTTGTTATAAAATAGTAGTAGGGAAGGCAAAAAACATAGTAGCCTTTTAGTAGTAACATGTGTGGCGAGTGCTTGCCTGTTTCAATACGATATTCTATTTGCATATACTTATTAAATATGCACGACCTACATTGTTGTTTTGTCGACGAGCGGCACACAAACAAAAATGAAAAAAAGTATAAAAATACAAATACATATACATATACATATATATATATAAACGCAACGCACAAAATATACAAAACAGCACATCACATCAGAGCAGAGCACAGCACAGAGTACAGAGCGGACGAAGCCGCACACCGAGCATATAAATAAAAACACACCAAGTGTACATATTACTGCTTCTGCTGCTGCTGCTGCTGCTGCTGCTGACTCTGCTGCTGCTGCTGCTGCCTCTGCTGCCGCTGCTGTCGGTGTCGCTGTCAGTGTCGCTGTCGGTGTCGCTGTCGGTGTCGCTGCCGCTGACTATCTTCCCCACACACTGGCAGACGCTCACTGAGTGGCGCCCGCACATATAAGCTAAACGAAGGGGAGACACACGCACAGTTACACTCAGTCACACTCACACTCACAGACATGCACACGCATGCACAGAGAGTCAGTTCAAGCCGACCAAACAACAACTCGCTGGCGTCGCCGTCCGCACGCGGTCAAAGGCAAGTCCAAACTGAAACACTCGAAAAACTTTTTTGCCTGTCCCCAACAGCTGCTGCTGCCGCAGCTGACGTTCGGTCAGCTGCAGCAGCAGCAGCGGCAGCGGCAGCGTGGTTTGGAGCTGTTGTGAAGCTCTTTGCATTTGACTTGCTGTTGTCAAAGCTTAACAGCGACCACGCAGCTGTTGTGCATCTGTTAAAGCTTTTTGAAGCTGTTAGCATTGTGGGTGGACTAGCCAACAAAACCCAATTTCCCATATCAACAACAATTTTGACAGCTGCTCCGCTTCGCAAGCTTATTAAATATCCTAATTGGGTTACTAAGCTTTTCAAAATAAAAAGCTTTTAGTGTGTGGCGTGGCTTGGATACCTTCTCTGACGTCATCTTTAAGGCGAAATACCTTAGAATTGAGAACTTTAAAATATTAACATTAGCTTGAACAGGACTGAAACTGACTCCCATGCCCAATTTCAAGCCCAGTAGCTTGATGAGCTTTTGATGATGATAACATACTTAAAGCTGAACCTGAATTCTAAAGAGATGCAACAATGTTTTAATCGTGCTCGTAAATAAAACTGAAATTGTTGTTATTAGCTAAACGGCGGAACAGATGTTGAATAAGTAAAAAAAAAAAAAAAAAAAAATATATAAATACGATAAAAAATAATAAACACTTTAATACTATGAAGGAAAAATCTGTTAATAAGATGCAATTAAAGTTTATTTAGTTCAAAACGATGTTCCATATTTTTTAAATTTTAAATTTTTCTCAATTGCACTCGTTTGTCTATTGCATTATTAAGAGTTTCTGTTAAATATGTAATAAACAAATTGAGCAAATTTCGTATATGTATATGTACATATGTAGATGCATACATCGATGTGCATATGCATGCATTCATATACTCATATATCAATTACATATTGAGCGCAAGGCCGACCACCAGTAGGCAGACAGGCGAACGGATAGTTTAAGCGGACAGTCAAGTGGAGAGTCGAGGAGGCAGTTGGGCTGGACGCAGTGGGGGGAGAGTCAGGCGGAGAATCGATGGAATGGACTGCTTTGAATGCAATTAATAAATGATCGAAGTTAATTGAATGCATGACAAGTACGAGTACACGTAGTTAGCAGTTAGCCGCTTCCAAATGTCTATCACTAAACTAAAATTATTGACTAAATCCAATCCAATGGCTAAGTTAATTACGTGACATGTCAGGCCAGTAAACGAGTTAAACACGATTGCAACTGCTTATAAACGCATTCACCTCGAAGTGTTCATTGAACTTTTGTAACACAATTTATGCGCATTGTTGGAAAACAAAATGAAACAAACAACAGACAACGGACAACGGACAACGGACAACAGACAACGGACAACAGACAACGGACGACAGACAACGGACTACGGACTACGGAAAATAGAAAATAGAAAACAACTTTGCTGATACTCGTACTTCAACGGTTTATTAATTGATCAGTCCGAGCTCTATTTATATTGAAATTTGATGAATACATATATATCCTCCTATGGACATATGGACATATGGACATAGCTACCCTACATATTTTTTTTGTTTTGTTTTTGTCATGTTCCTCCTTGTCCTACAATGTATTTCCACCAGCAACTGTATCTGAAGCTTAGTATCTGGAAATGTATCTGCTGTGCGTGTGCGTGTGCGTATGCGTGTGCGTATGCGTGTGCTTGGGCTTGTGTGTTTGTGTAACTGTTTCAGCTTGTAAACAAACGTCGAGCAAATACAACAAGAAATTCCAAAAATTTTTGTTTGTTGTATTGACAATATCGCTGGGCTTATCTGGCAGTTTATTTGATCTGTACACGTTAACAAATTTTATGAAAAAAAAAAAAAAGAAAAAAAAATAATACTCGTATCCATTCAAATTGGTCACCAAATACTCCGCACTCCCTACGCCAACACTCCTCACTCCACTCTACCCTACTCCACTACTCCACTTCACTCCCCCTCAACTGCTGCATTCCTCCTAACACGTTCATCAATCGATGCCCAATTTCGATCTATATTCAAACTCCAAATTCCACTACTCCTCCAACTCCTAACTGCGATTTGTAGCAAAAAAAAAAACAATATATAAAATATATAAAAAATATAAAAAAAAAAAAAAAAAAAAAAAAAATAATAAAAAAAAAAACTCTTGACGTACTTTCCTCGAGTCAAGAAGTGAGCGGGTCAGAGGAAGGTAGAGGGAGAAGAGGAACGGAGAGGAGGGACGAGGTGAGCAGAGCAGCACAATTGATAAAGCAAACGCATTCAGAAGCTGCACACTCTTCTTATCTGCTGGCCCGCAATGTGTGTCATTACTGATAAGGCGTTAGAATTGCTTTATGGGCATTTATATAAAAGGAAGCACAGAAACAAAATGCATATTAATAATAAATATATAGATAGATACACACATATATATATACATATATATATGTAGTATAGTTACATTCCTTAGATATATATATATATATATATGTGTGTATATGTTGAAGTCATCTGACATGGCACATGGCTGTGGCACCCACTTCCATGGACTGCCGCTTGCCATGACTAATTAAGCAGCCAAAACTCAATTTCTCAGCATAAAAACGCGCCGACAACAATGTAAAGGATTGCCAAAAGTTTGTTGCGCATCTTTTGAATATGTTGAAGGGTATGCCGAGCATAGCAAGTCCTTCAGCTGTGTCCTTCAGCTTATGCTTGTTCACAAAAAATTTGACGTTCATTCAAAATTTTTTGTTAGTAAAAAAGCTTGAAACTTTTCAGTTTTTAGTTTTGAAAATCTTTGATATGAAAATATTAAAAAAAAAAAATAAATTAAAAATTGTATATAAATATAGCATATAAATTTTTATCATTTTAAAATATTAATTAATATAGCAGAAAAAATTTTTAATATTTTATTATAATCATTTAATATTTGATGTTTTATAATTTAAATATATTTTTAATTTAATTTAATTCGACTTGCCACGTTTTTTTTTTTTAAATTAAAAGTCTATAAATATCATAAAATTCTTAAATAATTTATTTATTAACTACAGTCTGCAAGAAACTTTAAATAAAATTAAAAAATATTTCTCAATATCTCAAATTAAATTTTAATTTTGTTTGCCTTCTGCTTAAAATAATTAATACGCAAATTAAAATTTATTTATTTTATAAAAAAAATATATAATATTTTAATAAATATTAATAATTAAAAAATATTTAAAAACTATGTAATATATTTTCTACTACAATTTAACGATTGAATTGCCTAAATTAAAAATATCTAAAAATATAAATAAATATAATATAATTTAAATATAAAATAAATAAAAAATTTATTAAAATTTATTTTTCTATTTTTTTCAAATATTATTAAAATGGAGTTCCTACTCTTTCCTCTCTCTTTCTCTCTTTCCTGCGCCAGCAAGGATATGCAATGGTCAACATTCCAAAAGTGAAGACATTTTTTATTTTTTTTTTGCCATTTTTACACTGCGTTTTTTGTTGTTTTTTAATTTTTGTTTTTCTTTCTTTGTTTCGGCTCTTGGCACATACAAAATTTTCGATTTTTGTGCTTTGCGCGTGTGAATCATGAGCATTAAGCATAAAACCGACATTTAGCTGATTGATCTTAATAAGAATTCCTGGCCAGGGCTGGAGCTGGAGCTGGTGCTGGTGCTGGTGCTGGTGGTGGTGGTGCCTGAGCTGGGGTTCCATGCTAACGGATCCATGGATCGGGTCAATAACATTTTCGGCCAGCCTGTGCATTGGCCCCCCCCCCTGGGCCGCTGCCCTTTCAGCGCATTGAGGGCGTTCCATGGGCTGCGCCTGCGCAACATAACAAACTTTGTGTGTTTGTTTCTTTTATGTATATGTGATATATGTGAGTGTGTTGATTGTGTGCTTGTGTGCCTGTGTGATTGTTTGATTGTGTGTTTGTGTGTTTGTGTTCTTGTGTGTATCTGTGTGTGCATTTCCTTGTGCACTTTTAATAACTCTCAAAATGATGAGCGGTCGAGGCGGTGCAAAGGGTAGAGCGAGTATTGGGGAACATTCAACCAAGGGACAGAGGACAGGGGGACAGGCCCGGCCTTTTGGGGCCTGTCGGAAATTAAAGTTTGCATTTTTTGAGTTATGCTTTTTTCTTCTTTGAGCCTTTGGTTTTGCTTTTGTTTATGTTTTTTGCACTTATTCGTATTTTTTTGGTGATATCGTCGTTATGTGGGTATAAAAATAATAAAATTGGATTGCTCCTTATACACCACACATCAATGACGTATGTACATACCACACCTACACACCTACACACCTACACACATACATACATAAGGCTTTAACTTGGAATTTGCAATTGCTGTGATGTGGAGCGGATGTCTGTTGCCCAATTGTCGAATGAAAAATGTCGCCAAAAGTGCAAAATTTGCAAAGCTAATGCCGCAGGAGAGGAAGGCGGCGTTGGACGAAAGCAGGAAGGGGTGTTGATGTCTGTGGTGGGGTACAGGGTGGTTGCTGGGCCCGTTGTATCCCACTTGGTAAGAGTCTGGATCATTCTGTGAACTGTTGCATATTTCATATATTTAAAAGTCAATTTCATGTTGATCGATCCGCTAAGACCAGCGGCCAGCCTCAATGCAGGCCACTGATCGCCTTTCAGCACAACAACAACAACAAATTAAAATTAAATTCATTTCATTTTATTTTTTAATATTTTGCAAAAAATTATTAACAATTTGGACAATCACAGATACACACACACGCACACACACACACATATGCGACAACCTGTCTAAAAATTCAATGAAATCCAATCAAGTTTCGTCTGCCACGTAAATTGACTTTCGAAATGCATTGGACCCAATGATTCCCCAAAATTTGATGGGCGGCACAAGAGGCCAGGCAACCAAATGGTCCAGAAATTGGTGACATTCGTTGCGCAATTTCCAGTGTCTAGAAATCGAATTAAATCAATGCAATCGAATTTTAAAGAAAACAAAAACAAACAAAAGACAAATAAAAAACAAATAGAAAACGAACAAAAAAACAAACAAAAAACAAACAAAAAACAAACAAAAAACAAACAAAAAAACAAACAGAAAACAAAACAGAATACAAAACAGAATACAAAAAAAAAAAAACAAAACAGAAAACAAAACGGAAAACAAAACATTCAATAATTAATTGAAGGATACAACCTGAAGTACTCAACGTTCCTTACATTTATAGACGTGGCACTTGTCCAGCTTCTGTTTCCATTTAGGAGTCGGCCCTACGTTGTGTTTACTTCTGTTGCCCTTTATAACGTGTTGTGATTGTATTTGATTTGATTTGTTGTTGTTGCTGTTGTTGTTGTTGTTGTAGTAGTTGTTGTTATTGTTGTTGTGTTGCTGCTGTTGTTGCTGCTAATGTTGTTGTTATTGTTGTGTAAACAAAAGGCGTCTAGATTACGTCTACGTTGTGGCCGACCCAAAACACAAGCGAAGCCTAAAGCTCTCAGATATGATTTGGACCCCTCATCCCTTGTTCCTTTGGTGCTCGGAATTGGGCTTATGTTGTGGGGTTCGCCTTGTCTGCTTTTTGTCTGCCGCTGCTGCTGCCTTCACTGCTGCTGCTGCCTTCGCTGCCGCTGTTGCTGTTGCTGCCTTCGCTGCTGCTTCTGCTGCTATTTTGCTTGTTGTTGTCCTTTATAACATTTTTCTTGGTTTAGACGTTAGTCAAGTTTTGTTGTTGTTCTTCTTGTTGCTGTTGTTGTTATTATTTTGTTGTTGTTATTTTTTTTTTTATTAGATTGCCAGAACAAGCGGTCTTTTCGGCTTTATTGTTGTATTTGGCATTTGATATTATTTTTCGGCACATGGCCAGTCAACCTTGGGATTTGCTTTGCAGTCTGGCATAGGTACATACATACATGCATATATATAGATACAGACACACACACGCACATCTATACATAGATAATTGTATAAAAACATCTTTACTGTAAACTACAAGCCAGCCAAGATCTGAAGATCATCAAGCTGTTGTTAGGTTCGAAATCATCAGAATTGATAACTAAAACCTTAATTACAATACACAAAATTCTAGCTGTCCAGCCAAAAAGTTTCCGAATAAAAGCTATGCATATATACATATGTATGTATGTGTGTATAAGCAACATTTATACATACATACATGCATACACACACACACACCTAATCATATATACATGCATGGTATACACGTATGGCATACCCACAAATCATGTCTGGACTTTTATTGTGCGCCTGACCTTGAATTTATGCAAATTGCGCAAAAGTGGGATCAACTTTTGTCAAATTGAGAAATCAAAAAAAATGAACCGAATTAAATCCAAAGAAAGACCTTGACATTGAGCTGAGCAAAGGGCTCGACCGTATTTTTTTTTGTTGTTTTTGTTTTTCTCTCTTTTTTTTTTTTTTTTTCATTTTATAATGTGATATTATCGCAGTTAGAAAGATTTATAGAGCTTTTGATAAGGAATTTATTTGGGCGATTATCAGGAAGGCTTTGAAAATATTGAAGCAGCGAGAATTGAAAAGCGTTTTAAATGCTGAAATAGCACTTAAGCACTAACAGAATATAAACACATTATTAATAATTCTGAAATTTTGTGTTCAAAAACCAAGAATCTTATTCCTTACATAAATGTCACGAATGAGTTAAAAAAAAAAAAAATAAATAATAAAAAAACACAAAAAATCAAATTGATTAATAAGAGAAAATAAAAGAACCATTATCAAAATCAAGCAAAAAGTATAAAAAGAAAATAAAAAAAATTAAAAAAAAAAAAAGAAAACCCAAATTATAATAAGCAACTGGGGATCGTTCCCGGGTATCCAGGTATCGATAACCCTTATCAAGTATGCGGCATCTCGGGGCGAAAAATACAAATTATGCTTACAAACAAAAAAAAAAAAAAAAAATTCGAAACAGCGAAATACAAAAGTACACAAAATGTGTGTGTAGATGTGTGTAAGAGTTTGTGTTTGCTTTGCCAGTGGGACTCCGCTTTGTATGGCTACGTATGGTTAGCCCTCTGGGCCACCATCAGAGCAATGGGCGTTACACGCTTAAGTCCTTAACGCCCCACACCAAAAGACCAAAACGCATGATTCGGTGATGCAAATTTCGCGATATTGAAAACCCGATCAAATTGCAGTAATTTTCTTGCATCTTTCTTCCATCTCACTAACCAAAATAAAAAAAAAAAAAAAAAAAAAAAATAATTTAAAAAAAAAATTTTCAAAAATTATAAGATGCATGAAATTGAGCATTCTATTAATTTGCATTTACCAAAAATTTAGGTAGCCGTCTCCGTAAATGGATTTTAAGCCAAAAAGCCCACAATTTACTTTATTTACTCACCGGCCAATCGATGGGCCGATGGGCCGATCAATTTTCCGGTTATATGCAAAATTTTTGGATTTAAAATAAAATTAAAAAAAATACACTAAAACATCAGCTGTTTTTTAATAATCTTCATGTATGATGAAAACATATTTTTTTTAATATCAAATTAAAGATTTCAAAAGTATGCCTTGCACTTAGGTATTTATACAAGTTTAGAATTACTACCAAAAAGTTGTAAATTCTCTCGATTTGTGAACAAAATTGTTTATTAAAGTTAAAGTGAAGGCTAAAAGCTTGATTTGGATATTTATACATTTATAATATAAATAACTATGGGTAAATCATCACGTTTAGAGCAAGAAATTGTCGCTTTGCGCCACGAATTGGCTGGCATTCGTCTGGAACGGGATGAGCTTTACAGGAAGCATGAACGCTGCATGAAGAACTGTGCCGATGGTCATTGCCGGAACCGTGATGAAATGACGGTTGTGGAAAGTGAATCGAATGGTTCAATAAATAAGGATACATATATTGCCTATTTGGAGGATCAAATCCAAAAGACCCGAGCCAAATATCAAAAGCAAATGAACGATGTTAAGTCCAGTGCCAGTCAATTGGAGGCGAAGCTACAAAGTGTTAGTAAGGAGATGAGCTGTATCACTGCCAAGGTAAAGTTGGTGGATAAGCTAAAGAGAAGTGTGCAGCTACTCCAGGCAAAGGTTAAGCGACGTGACAAAATTTTAGCTCAATTTGAAACGCAGCGCATCAACTACGTGGACCTTGTTAATGTTTTGGATCAACAGTCAATTCAGAAAAATGACGCTCCAAATCCGTTTGAAATTCTTTGTAGATCAGGACTACTTAATCCCACTGCTTGCAAGAGGGATAGTAAGTATGTTGGTACTGACTATAAAATCAAGCCTAAGTCTTCATATAAGTTTTTCAGTCTGAGTGCAGCACTCAGAAAACAAATGGCTTGACTCTATAGGATTACAGTACCAATGGTCGTGGCTTACAATGTTTAAAATCTTTCTTATGTTTTAATAAAATAAAATTACATTATTTTTTTAATAAAGCAAATTTTTTGTTAACTACAATTATTAAATATAAATATTGAACGCCACTTAATGCTTCTTGGCGGAACTTCGGTCAGCGTTTCATTTGTGCCTTCTCAGAAATTTTCCTGCAAGTTTATTGACGACAATTTACGACGAGTCATTACATGATTTATTTGCTATGCGTTGGGTTATTGGATTGCAATTAACGAGAATATGTATTTTATATGTTTACATTTGTATATTTATATTTTTGATTTCATCTTGTTTTAAGCTTCATCATCAGCAAGTGGTAGAAATGTCACGTTTAGGTCGCCCTGCCTGGGACCTGACATCTATTGGAGACGAATGTAATCGTTGTATTCAGTTCGTCCATTGCATTTGTATCCTAATGCAAAATTTATAGAAAAAGGCACGTACCGTATTTCCCATAAATACTTCTTACACCAATGTACACATTTTGCAGGGAGTCAGATATGGCGTAGGTCACGCCTCAGAACGTCTATTGAATTCTAATGTGCATTGCGCCTGCACCAGGAAGTGCGTGCAACTATCGATCATCGGTCAATTGAAGCTATTTGTTACCAGCGTAGACGAAAACCAATTGAAATTGATTAAACGTAGTTCTTTGTTATGGGAGTCTATTGGGACAAGAAGTAGGCCAAAAGTTCAAAGGGTTCTCCATTTAATAATCATTAAAAACTAAAATTTGTAATGATTTACACAAATTCTAATCTTCGGATTGCTTTTATGAGTCACATTAAATGAACCAAAGCAAAACACATTTTTGACTGTTCATTCGGCCTTCAAATACAATTAGTATGCTTTATGCTGAGTTTGTTTGTTTTTCATGTCTCGCTCGTTTTGGTAGCCTATGATTTTGACCCTGAACCGCTCAGTTACACGAATATTACGTGACGTCACTGCCAAGGTGCTCCACTATAAAAATAAGAACAATGAACAGAGTAGTATTTACTTGAAATTATTATTATTGATTAACCAAATTGCGTACATTACATTATATTAAATAAATTAATTACTAAACGTGTCAGGATCGGATTTCTTATGTGCCTGAGAAATTACGAAAATTGTTTTTTATCAGCAGCACCACGAAGAAAATGCCCACTGCGATGGTAAATAACTGCACATTGATCACTTTTGAGTCGACTAGAGCCTGGAGCATGTTATAGATGCTTTCGCTGCGAACCTCGCTACCACAGCAGTCCATTTATTTAATTTAATTTAAGTAGTCAACTTTTTAAAAAAAAACTCGTTCCTTTATTTGCGTATGTGTATAGCAAATTTAAGTTTTTTTGTTTTCAGTGACGAACAGCTGACTCAGACTTATGTGTTGGCAAGCAAATAATTGTTGCAGTGTTGGCAATCGGTCAAATTTTCCAAATAGCTTATCCCCACTATGAACAGCTGGACATATTACAAAATTATTTGCAAAATTCGTTGCAAATAAGAAACATTTGAATTGTTATTGTGTAAGATTGCACAGATTAAATATGACTTGTTTCGTGTGACTTTTCAACACATATAAAAAAAATACACACTTAAATTGAACTCTTGGTTACGTTTATTATTTAGCTAATCACTATAAGCTAGAAATTAATTCGTTTAAACATCATTTTCATAATCAGCAGGATTCTTACGTAGCAATGCTGTGTGCTGACGCTCGGTCATGTCGTAGATCAAATAGCCCAGAATAAAAGCTGTAAGAGTATAAATGTTGTTCATATGGATAATCAAAGAATTAATAACAAAATTTACTTACGTGGAGCAACAGTGAAAATGTTAGAACGGAAGCGACGGAACATATTGGGTACACCCTTGCTAATAGCACCAGCGAAGGCGCGTTGCTCGAAGGGCGAAATCTTGTATGTAACAATTCCGTGCACCTTGGCAAGATTGCCAAAGTGGGCACCGTTTAGCATCGAGGTTAGGCGCATGATTGAAGCTGTGGATGTTACAGTAAGGTTAGGAAAGAAGGAAACAATATTAACAAGCACATATAAAGCTGACAAGGATTTGGATAAAAACACATATAGTTATTATAAACATTTCTGCACTTTGCCTCTACGAGGTTATGTAATTTGGCACTTGGGAACGTTTGCAACTGCAATGGTCAACTGGCCAGAGATTTTTGTTGCCCAATATTTTGGCATATTTATAGAGCATAGCACTTGGCACAATTTTAGCATTTATTTCGTTAATAATTACCTTGAAAAGTCAAAAATCCGATCCTTAAATTAGAAATCTACAACAACGTCCGTCCTGTTTCGTCTTACCCGCTGTTTGCTAGTGCTTAATAACGTCATAAATTTGACGTAAGTTGATAAATTTGACGTAAGTGCGATAACATTTCGATAGCTGGGTTTCATGTCTGCTATTCTGCTAACATTATCGTCAACTTTTAAATTTTTAAACATTTTTCCAAATTGAAGCTTCAATTACAGATTTTTCTTTTTTTTAAGAATATAAATTCAATTTCCACGTAAAAAATATAAAATTTATTTAAAGATTATTCTTGATTAAATTGATTTTATTCATATGCTATGTTACAAAAATGTTATTTAAATTAGCGCTATATATGTTGACAGCATGTAATTGATCTGGCAGCACAACGTTTTAAGTATATGCCGTAGTCACACCAACTGCTTGCAAAAAACAATATATTTCAGTTTAATTCTGTTATAAATTATCCAAAGTAAACGCAATTGTTAAAAATAACACAAACAAAATGTTTCAAAATGTAAGTGCGTGTTTAATAACCGCGATATACTCCAAAGTAACCTCACTTTAAATGTTGCTTACTGGATATGTGCTGAATATTCAATAACTCATATTTTACTTTTATTACAGAACGATGATGTTAATATATCCCTTGAAGACCAACAACGTATCAACAATTTTGCTAAAGATAATTACCAAATGAATATTTTAAACATGGATCTAGATGAGAAAATAAAAGAGCTTAAAGACATAGAAGATGCTCTTGAAGAAATTGAGTTACTCGACGGTGATGAAGGCATTCCTTTCCAAAGGGGAGAAATGTTTGAAATACACAAACAAGAAGAAACTGTTGAGCTTCTCAATGAAAGTAAGAATCGATTAACTAAAGAAATCACAATCATTGAAGCGAAGAAAAAGGATATTAAAGCTGAAATGGATACCCTGAAAGCACATCTGTACTACCGGTTTGGCAATAACATTTCTCTGGAAAGCGATGAAAAGGCCGATATGGACTAGTCACAAAGTGAACTATTTACTGAATTATATTTATATTAAACTGAACTACTGTTTTTGTTTTTACTTGAGTACTAAAAAGTATATTATTATGCCAATTGTTAATAACGTAAATACTACGCCCCCAAAAAAGATGCGTCTATCCTCCATTACTCGCCGTTCTATTAGTTTCATTGTGTGATTAGACAATCCCAGAGTGCTTCCAATAGCTTGTATACGTTTGTGTGCGCCGCTCAACGTCATACGCTGTGAAACAAGACTATCAAGTATTCCGCTTCCACTAGCAATCATATCATCCACAAACTGATGGGCGTTGCCCATCTGTGATCGGTGCTGAAGCTCGTAATCCAGATTAACACAAGTCTCAGACATCGCAGGATTATTAGCAGAAAACCGAAAATTGAGCAGTTCCTCACGCTCATTTATCTCCTGTTGTCGTCGTTGACGACGGTCCTTCGCATGTTGTAAGGATGATTGCAAATGACGTAAATCGTACTTAAGTTGGTCTATGCGTAGCTTAGAGCTCTGACGTTGTGATGGGGGGACCTTGTACAACAACACATCAAGTCGGTCGCAGTTTCTGTGAAAGGCAAAAACTATAACAACTGTTAATTAATTAATGTATATGACTCACGAATTTGCCTGTGTAATGTCCACTTGTATCGTATTTTCTATATCAACCATTTCCTCTGGTCGAACTTGTCCCAGTTGCTGAAATAGCTGCTCGATTTTTTTAACCGCCAGCACGGTTTGATGGTACAGTGATTCCATTTTCTTACGGTCTATCTGTTTAGTTCAAATGTATATTTGTTAAATATGTATGAGCACATATTGAAAAAGATAAATGAATTTTAAAAAGCTGACGCGTCCCAAATTACGTTGACTATTTGGTAGCGCTGATCATTATTTTGAGTAAAACTATCGATGTATTGAAATCTGTCACCTGCCATTTCAAACGTCTGGCAACGCTGTCATCAGAAAATGTGCTAATAAAGACCATATCTAAGTGTGCGTCGAAATATTGTACTAAAATAAGTCAAAAACACACATTCTAGGATAAACCACAATGGCGAATACATCTAGTACCGGCGTTGGTAAGAATATTATTTATAAAATTAATATTTTGACAAAGAATTTTGACGAAAAGCGCGTGCCCGCGTGCATGGCCAAGGTGCAAGACACTTTTAATCAGCGAAATCAGTAAACGGTTTGCATAAAACATGTGCGCAAAAGTACACTTTTTTGACCGATGACAGGCCGCTGTCGCTGCCGCAGCGCCCCACTGCTAAGTGTAAAAATGAAAAAGAAAGCAAATTACTAAAAAAGACCGATAAAACGCGAATATATTATTTAATATAAGAAAACAATCAGGCGACCGCAGCGGTATGCTCATCTTCTGAAATTGCAGCTTTGTGCAGCAAATTTGCTTCGTGACTTGACAATTTCGGTGGCGCACACACACCCCTTGTGTCCCTTTTCACTTGTGTGTGTTTTTTCTTTTCTTTCGTACATTCCCTTTGCCACTGCCAAACTGCTTCTCAAAATTTTCTAATTAAATTAGCTTGCTGCTGTTGCTGCAAATTCATTTTGCGCATATCTCCAGAAACAGCAAAAATGCGTTCGCACAAAATTATGTGTCGTGAGTGTATGCGTGCATCAACGTGAGTGTCTTTTTGGGATGGGTGGTAGGGTCGGATCGGACCACTGAAACTAACCAAGCAACGAACCAACTAACTAAACCAACACCACACCCTTCATCCGCCTTTTTTTAACTTGTAACAAATGAAAAATGCGTGCTAAGTCATAAAAGCGGATGCAAAACATAGCAAGACACACAGACAACAATAACAACAACATAAAAGAAAAAATTAAGAAGAAGAGCCCCTACTACAGACACATGACCCCGCAACAAACACGCTACTTTAAATATATTAACAGCCTTTAATTTTTTTTTCCGCATCTATAAATATATATATTAAATTTATTTAATTTGTATTAAAATAAATTTTCTTTTATTATAGTGGTACCCCGAAATTTCCGCTTGCTGGAGGAGCTGGATCAAGGCCAGAAAGGCGTTGGAGATGGCACCATTTCATGGGGTCTTGAAAACGATGATGATATGACACTCACTTATTGGATTGGCATGATCATTGGCCCCCCTAGAGTAAGTTCACTTTAAATTCATTTCAAGCTCTTCGCGGACCATGAACCAACGTCTAAATCTTCTTTCTTCGACACTTCAAATAAGCCGCGCATTGAGTGTGCAACAACATCTTATCAGTTGGATTATTAATATTATTATTTTTTTTTTTGATTGCGTAAACCGCAACTTCAGCATAAACGTGCGAACACAAACTCCTTAGAAGAGTCACTTGAAATGTTAGGTTTTGCTTATTTTTTCTGAACTCTGTCTGCGCTTTAATGTTATTGATATACGAGAAATTATAAAAAAGGAAATCTTGAGAATTTGTAAGATTATCTCCGGGTTAGTCTATCGACTCATAACTCAAGTCTCATTAGTTTAAGTCTCTAGTTTCAAGTCTCAAATATTTTCAGGACTAGTTAAAGAATTCTTAAAACTTTAAAAGCAAAAACTACTTTGCATTGATTTTAGAACAATTCGTTTGGACAGAGAAACCCAAGACGACGGGGCTTAGGGACTGGGAAATTCGTAGAAAAACGCCTGTGTATATTTGAAAAATTTAAAAAATCTAAACAACTCATTTCGATAATCGGTTGTGATTGAGATTTTGAAATCTTGAATTGTTTGCCGTAGGTAAGCATTTCATAGGCTTGTAATTTATGTTATAGAAACACATGAATCATGTGAATTGAACGTGGTTAGATGCAGCATCAATACCTGCTGAGTCATCAGCTTTGTCAGCTATTATTGACAGCAGCAAAGAAATGATGGGCTCGACAACAGATGCAGATCGGCAGTCATGGAAATATTTGTTGAATTGAAAAACTTAATTAAATTCAAATTCAAATTAAGATTTAACAAATTTGTAATTAACATAAGCGTTGTCTTTTTGTGCCTGTTACAGACGCCATTTGAAAACCGAATGTATTCGCTAAAGATTGAATGCGGTGAACGCTATCCGGATGAGCCGCCAACGCTCAGATTTCTAACAAAAGTTAATATTAATTGCATTAATCAGAACAATGGTGTGGTAAGTGAGACATAAATGAATATTTACCTATGGATAATTTTAATTATTTATATATATATATATTTTTTTAATGCATCAGGTTGATCATAGATCAGTACCAATGTTGGCCCGATGGAATCGTGAATATACTATTAAAACGATGCTCCATGAAATACGGAGGATTATGACCATGAAAGATAACCTGAAGCTGGCACAGCCGCCAGAAGGTAGCTGTTTTTAGTTGGCAACAACGATAACAACAACAACAACAACATTAATAACAGCTTCAGCCACAATAACAACAACAAGAACCACGTCAACTCCATATGATGAAAAGGTAAAAACAGTAGAAACACTAAGATCAAGAACAACAACAACAACAACAACAGGAAAAGCAACATCAACAGAAATGCCAAGAGCAATCACAACAGCAACACAAGCGGCTGCTGAAACACAGAAACGACACGATACACAACACAACTGAAATCGAAATCGAAACATCAACAAGAACAGCAACAGCAAATGCACTGCCCGGAACGGTAAGTGGCCGCCGCGAACGTCGTGGGTTGTTTGTGTGTTGAAGGTGTCCTGTTTGAGCATGGATGAGTTTAAAACTGGCCAGAGGGAAGGATGTGGAGAAGGAGTATCAAAAAGGAGGAGCTGGAGGATGAGGAAATTGGAGGACGTGCGGAAGCTAAGGAGCTGCGTTGCTGTTGTCCTATGTTTATGAAGTGTTTATGTATTTCTGTGTGTTAGTGTATATATATCTATATATATATGTATAAAATATAATATATAAATATATATATACTAATATATGTTTGTGTTCGCGTGAGTGTGGGCGTGGGCGTGGCGTGGGCGTTTGTAACAGCAGCAACAACACTAGAGCAAAGTAAAATTAATGTAAAGCAACAGTAACAACAACAACAACAACAACAACTACAACTACAACAACAAGAGCCCCAGCAACGTCACTAACGTAAAATATAATGGTCATCGTCTCTTTCGCCATCGAAGGTCATTAAATAAATTTTTAAATGCATATACATATGTATATATATTTATATACATATAAGTTTATTTAAATTAAAGAACGCCTACAACATGCAATTATAATTTTACTCACGCAATTAAAAAAAAAAAACAAAAAAAAAAAAGCAAACAGAAGCCTCAATCACATTCTGTTTATGGGCGAAGGGACGAACAGCCGCATTATTGTTTTGCAGAACTAAAAAAATTTATTAACTATATATATATATATTTACAAATTTACGAAACATTTTTGTAACACAAAAGATACAAATGCGAAAAGGAGTAAAACAAAAAAAAAAAAAACAAATGAAACATTTAAACCGAACCGAGGCAACAACTGTAACAATTTAATTAGTTTTCCTTTAAATGAGTCGTGAGACACGATTTATAATCTTGAAAGAGAAATTGCAGTTAAAATCTAGTAATAACTAAACACAAACACACACACACACACAAACGCATGCACACATCTACACTAAGCACACTAACATACACAAAAACACACCACACACACTAAACTGATGAAGAAGTCGGAACGGACAGAACGATGAAGAAAAAAAAATGATTAAAATAATATTTTAATTTAAGCTTCTAAATAAAACAATTAATAATCCAATAAAAAGATAAAAATCCAAATCATTTAATTATTTCATTATTCTGAACGCTTCTCAGTTTCAGCCCCGCAAAGCTCGGCAACAACTAAAGTCCTTCCATCCTCATAGTTCCGAGTATTTTTTCAGATTTATAAGAATCAAATGATCCTCCTCCAACTCGAGTTCAAACATTCGATTAATCAATTAAATGTATTGCTTAATCTGCTCTTTAAAAGAACCGAACTTGATTTTTTATGTTTTTCGGCTTTTATAATTGTTTATTTAAATACATTATTTGAATTTTAGGTTTATACACAATAATTGTAATATTATCATCCATAATTCATTTTTCTAGGATCTGCTTTAGATGTACTCCCCAATTTTTGCTACTTTTATTTCCATTTATCTTCGTGCATCTCTTTATACTATGCGTTTTGGTTTCGTCCATTCGGGCTCGTCCTTTTTCAGTTGAAAGAAGCTGTTTTTAATTTTGAAATACGAGTGTATATGTGTTTGTGTGTGTGCCTGTGTGTGTGTGTGTGAGTGTGTGTGTGTATCTGTGTTATAGTTTGATTGTGTTTGTGATCTGAACGAAGATTTGGTTTAATGCTTAAAATTGATTTTTTTTTTATTAGTCGGTAAAGCCGCGATAACACTGCAATTCTTGACGCCAAATCAATTCAAACATTTTATCTATTTGTCCTTGGGCACAAAGACAATCTTCCGGGACTTAAGCGCGGACCACTTGTGTCTCTTAATGTAATACGAGATGGCAGTCAGGAAACCGAGAATGCCAATCACTTTGATGAGCAATCGTTTGCGATCATCATGCTCTGGCTCCGATGTCCACTTAAGGAACGTGGCCACGTCCTTGGCCAATTGACTCTGTGTTGGCGGTGTGCCATCCTCATACTCAATGACCTGGAAATTTTATAAATTAAAGATGATAAACTAAGAGTACTGTAAATGGTTTAACCCTATACCCACCTCGTTGTACAAAACCTGGGCCATGGAAATAGCACCGCCAGGGAAGTACGGGTTAAAGTATTGGCCTTCACGCAGCAACACACCAGCTGGCGCGTCATGGTAGCCGGTTAACAGGGCAAAGATGTAATCCTCACCACCCTTGCGACCTGATACAATGTAGCTCAGATCAGGAGGATAGGCACCGTTGTTGGCAGCACGAGCCGCATTCTCATTGGGATACGGCGATGGGAAATAATCCGACAATTTTCCTGGACGTTCAAAGTAGTTACCAGCATCGTCGGGGCCGTCTTTCACCTTGTTGACAAAGGATAACGTTTGAACAAAACTTGAATAATTTTGGACACACTTACCATAATCTGCTCAGCTTCTGCCTTGGCCTCATTTTCGGTATGGGTGACACCAACCAGGTTACGGTAGGCAATATATTGCAACGAATGGCAGGCGGAGCACACCTGCTTGTAAACTTCATAGCCGCGGCGAATGCTAAAAAATACAATTTTATATTATACAATATTTTTTATTGTAAGATCCTGAACGATTGTACCTCTGGTGGTCAAGGGAGGAGAACAGACCCCTATGGCTCCAGGGTTGGGATGGTGCGTGTACCTCAGTACCGGAGGCTTCCACAGATTGCTCCAAAGCAAATAAAAGTGCACCAACACCACCGGTAACGGCACCTACTGCACCGATCAGCTGTTCCCGACACGCACACAACAAACGTCAAACGAATGGGGGAGAGCGAGAAGTAAACGCGTTTGAGGTTAGGTTCGCTCGACTATTATGAAATGCTCAGGGTTCGTTTGGTGTCTAGTACTTACCTTTTTGTTGCTACTTGCCCAACTTGAAGTCGTTCCCAGGTTCTTGGCCTAAAAAGGAAGAAATTTGTTAGGTTTGAAGCCTTGCAAAAATTTGTATGTATGAAATTTGCACGGAGTTACATAATTGGGGGTCGGGTGTAATCTTTAGTTCCATCAAGGCTTAAACCAATTAATCATCACAGATGATGCACCGTTTTTATGTCATTCTTTATGATTTTACCAAAAACATAGTCATTATATGCGAAATAAATGCTTTCATGAGGTGTTACGTTTTGGTTGTTAGGACGCTCCAAGAAAAATTTTATGACGTTGAGGATGTTTAATTTTACCTGTTGCAGATTCAGTGCTGTCGTAGATTTAAGCAATCTTAAGCCATTGAGTCTTCGCAATGTCGCTGCCATGCTGGCCGGAATTTTATTTTCTGCGTCTGGTCGTGTAAGGAAACTTAAAGGGCAGCAGCAGAATCTATCTATTCCACTGGCAATAGGTCGTACGCTCTCGCTGGTAGATGTTTACTCGCTGCTTTTAAATCGTCGCAGCTTTTTATCTTACTCCACACTTTACAGAAGATACTCCTCATTAACAGAACTACCACCCACGCGCTTAACATATATGCTCCTCAGTTTACATCAAATTCAATGCCTTTAATTAACAGATCGGTACGTTACTTAACAGTAACTGCTCCTCATTTAAAAGCAACGAATCGCTCATAGAAATTCACACCCCCACATTTAACAGAGCTCACTCCACAATACTAAACACTCCACAGCTGACAAAGTGCTACCACACTTACAAGATTTACCAATAATTGTTGGTAGACAAATCATAGCAACGGGTGCATAAACAAATGCAAAAAAGGAGCCCATTTTAAATAACTGCTGATTGTGTATTCAAATAAAACTATTATTTGTTGAAAACCATCCTACGAACCCACGAAAATGCCGCAGGAGCAGGCCACAACGACGTCGTCGCAGCAGCTCGATGACGAAATCGAAAATGTTCGTGTTGTGGTGCGGTCTAGACCAATGGACAAAAATGAGATGTCCACTGGAGCCGCAAGTGTCATTCAAGTGGATAAAATCAATCGTGCCATTACTGTTATGAAGCCAAATGCTACTGCAAACGAACCACCCAAAACTTATTATTTTGACAACGTTTTCGATGGCGGCTCCAATCAACTGGATTTGTATGTGGACACGGCACGACCTATTGTAGACAAGGTGCTTGAAGGATACAATGGCACAATACTGGCATATGGTCAAACGGGCACCGGAAAGACCTATACAATGTCGGGTAATCCAGATTCACCACAGACCAAAGGCATCATTCCAAATGCATTTGCACACATTTTTGGACACATTGCAAAGGCACGAGAAAACCAAAAGTTCTTAGTACGCGTAAGCTACATGGAGATTTACAATGAAGAAGTACGTGACCTGCTTGGCAAGGATGTTAGTAAAAGTCTGGAAGTAAAAGAACGCCCGGACATTGGAGTATTTGTTAAGGATCTCAGTGGCTATGTTGTTCACAATGCCGATGATCTGGAAAACATAATGCGACTGGGTAATAAGAATCGAGCTGTGGGCGCCACGAAAATGAATCAAGAGTCTTCACGTTCTCATGCTATCTTCTCCATAACGGTGGAAAGTAGTGAACTGGGAGATGGAGGTGTGCAACATGTCCGTATGGGAAAACTGCAGTTGGTGGACTTAGCTGGCTCGGAACGCCAATCTAAGACACAGGCAAGCGGTCAGCGCCTTAAGGAGGCTACAAAAATAAATTTGTCCTTGTCCGTGTTGGGAAATGTTATAAGTGCTTTGGTTGACGGAAAAAGCACGCATATTCCCTACAGAAACTCAAAGCTGACGCGCCTGTTGCAGGACTCTTTAGGCGGCAATTCGAAAACGGTAATGTGTGCGACCATAAGTCCAGCTGACGTTAACTACATGGAAACGATTTCAACCCTTCGTTATGCAAGCCGCGCCAAGAACATACAGAATCGTATGCACATCAATGAGGAGCCAAAGGACGCGCTTCTCCGTCATTTCCAAGAGGAAATTGCTCGTCTACGCAAGCAACTGGAGGAGGGTAGTTTTGAGGAAGAGCAGCAGCCAAGTGCTGAAGGTGAGGAGGAAGAGGAAGATACCTGTGACGATGAGCTGGAAGCACAGCTGGACATTGAGCTAGAATCCTCAACACCAGCGGCAACGAGTCCAAGTGGCAAAAAGCCCAAAAAGAAGCGTGAGAAAACCGACGAAGAAAAGGAGGAGCTTGCGATGCGCAAAAACGAACATCTTCGAGAAATCGAACATGCCAAAACTGAACAGGAACTGTTGCGCAACAAACTTGTATCCCTTGAGGGCAAAATTTTGGTTGGAGGGGAAAATTTGTTGGAAAAAGCGCACACACAGGAAAAACTTCTTGAGCAATCGATTGCCGAATTGGAAGAGCGTGAAAAGTCTGAAGAGGCTCTGCGTCAAACACTGCAGCAAAAGGCCACCGAACGCATTGACATTGAGGAGCGTTACTCCACGCTTCAGGATGCCAGCACAGGAATTACCAAGAAAATCCATCGAGTCATGCAGATGTTGATGGGTGTAAAATCCGAGCTAGCCGACCAGCAACAGGAGCACCAGCGCGAAAAAGAAGGCATCTACGAGAACATACGCAGCCTGTCGCGGGAGCTGGCTCTATGCGAGCTGGTGCTCAACTCTTACGTTCCCAAAGAGTATCAGTCTATGATCAATCAGTATACACACTGGAACGAGGATATAGGCGAATGGCAGCTTAAGTGTGTCGCATACACAGGCAACAATATGCGAAAGCATATTGAGAACAAAACCGTGGGAAAGGAGCCTGACTTTGTTGATCTCTCGCACGTGTATCTCAGTTACAACACGGACGGCGTGGCCAATCCCCTGCGCTCGAAGTCGGCTCGTCCACGCACCTCTGGCGTCCCTCGACCGACAACGGCGCGGCGATACTGAAGCCATGAAAATCTAGTCCCAATGCCCATCTTGCTTTTGGGTGGACTTCGTGCACAGTTTTGGTTTTTTTTGTTGTTACTTTTACTTTTTTATACCTTAAAATATTTGTGCTCAGTGAATTTTATCTCTTAACTTATAATTTATTTTATAATTTGTTGTTATATTATTTTATAGGTGTCTGCAATAGTTATGGAACATACTTTTAGGTTGATCTACGGTGCAATAACTTTATGCTTATGTTTAATTTATAGCTTTACTCTATTACATCACTTTAAGCCACTTACAGTCTTACAATTAGATGTTGCATAAGGTATACAAATGCGTGCTTTTGGCTTTTAAATAAAATAATACTCAAAAGAAGCATCTTATGTATTTTTCTTATATTTTGCAATATTGAAAGAGATTTAATAAAAAAAAAAAAAAAAAAACAAAACTGATATTATTGATCCGCATTTGAAGCAACAGATGAAAAAAACTAAAGATCGCGGGGTTCCATAGTGTAGTGGTTATCACGTCTGCTTTACACGCAGAAGGTCTCCGGTTCGATCCCGGATGGAACCAGCTGATTAAATAATTTTTTTAATGTCCCCCACAGCTTGGAAAGGTTACTTTTCTTTTTATTTGTAGCTTAAAAATTAGATATCTTTTTTTTGGTTTCGATTATCTTTAATTAAAAGGTATCCAAAATGAAATATAATTAAATAAATTCACAAAATGCATATGCATGAGCTGAAAAATAGTGTAAGCAAGGATTCTAGAATCGTGATCGAAATTTTATCCCTGATAAGTATACTACACGATTTTATAAAATTCAATAATTCAACAAAACTATAATTTTGGCAATGTTTCAACGTGTGGTTCCATAGTGTAGCGGTTATCACGTCTGCTTTACACGCAGAAGGTCTCCGGTTCGATCCCGGATGGAACCATAGTAACAATTAATTTTTTTTTTAAACTTTAAATACACTATTCATTTTTATACATAACTATATATCACTATTTTATATATAAAATATATATCTCTACAATAATTTTAGGTTTATATATTCAAGTTCCATATATCATTTCATAAATTGATCAAGAAAATAATCCTTTTAATTAAAAAACCTATTAAACAAACATAATCCGATTAAAAATGTTTAATCATCAGGAAATCAACTAAAAAAATGCATTTCAATAGATTCATTGGTTCCATAGTGTAGCGGTTATCACGTCTGCTTTACACGCAGAAGGTCTCCAGTTCGATCCTGGATGGAACCAGTTGATCATAATAACTTTTTGTTTTTAAAGCAAAATTGATTGCCGATATATTTTAAGCAAGAGTCAGTCGTACCCCCAATAATATATGTTAGTTATAATTTAAACTTATTTTAACTATTTTTTTACTTATTACTCCAGTGTTAAACAGATACAGTTCTTGATCTAAGTTGCGCTCTATGATGCGGTAGATCAAAATATATAAAAAAGAAGTATATTTCATCATGGTTCCATCCGGGATCGAACCGGAGACCTTCTGCGTGTAAAGCAGACGTGATAACCGCTACACTATGGAACCACACAAATTTATTGTGCCAAAATCTAAAAATCTTTTACGCCGCATACTAATACATTTTTACAATATTTTGCTTTTTTATTTATTTTTTAAGTTTGTTTAACTTTGTTAATTTAAGTTTAAGAAACAAATGTAAATTTAATGATTATAGTTATTATTTATTTTAAAAGTTGCATCTTACCTTAATTTACTGGAGAAACATTTTTTTAGAAATTTTATATTTTCACATAGTGCACTTTACTCTAATATGTGTTTTTATTTTAAGCTGATTTAAGGAATCGACCGATCATCACGGAGTCATTATTAAACGCGCAAGTGTGAAATCGCCGTGGAGAAATCCTTTCTAACATAAAATTTACAAAACTAGAGTTAACTGTAATAATTCCAATTGTCGCACTTTGGCTGTACCAGCAATGGAGTCAGTGGTCTGAGCGCTAAGTTAGCATTTCTGTTGACCTCCTGTTAACTTGTATGTGTATTGCTATTAAATGCATTTTCTTATTGTTTTTATCACGACACGTTTCTTGCGCCCTATGGCCGATTGGGAGAATCGAACTTATTTGATTTTACTAATCAAGGGGCGTACTTGGCTTACTGATATCACAAATAACAGTTTAATTGACAAAAAACACATAGCCAATCTGACACTGTAAAATTGAGAGCACGCGTGTGGCTGGTATGATCGGCCAATAGTGCCAAGAATGGAGAATTTCACTTTATTTGAGCACAAATTCCGCTCAGCGAGCGCTAATTAAACGGAACGAGAGAGCAGAGCGACAAATCTACACAGTCCAACAGAAGTTAGGTGCAACGTAGGTAAAAGATAATATCACAAAATCGTTAACAGCCAAAAGTTAAAAATTTAAGGTATTTATATTAAATGTAATGTTTTTAAAAATAAAGAATGTTTTTAGTTAATGCAACAGATCATTTTCATTTATTTGTTAATATTTATAATTTACTGTATATGTGGACAGTACAACAATCATGTAGCATAGTGCTTTTGAGTCAGAAAACGCTTCTCTTTTGTTTGACTTTCCGGTACTTTCGTTGGATTACGCTCAGGGTTTTACATTCGGCATTCAGTATAAAATCGTTGACGGTGATCGTTGAACGTTTGTTCTGTGCAAAATCGAGGAGTTTTTTTTTTGTTTGTTTTAAATTTCGTAAAATTTGTTAAACGTTTTTGTTGTTTTTGTCATTGCTGTCTTTTAATTTCACATCAATGTGCAATTGACCTAGCTAAAAATATATGTGTATATTAAAAACATTCGTGTTTCATTTTACAAAAAGAGAGTATCAGACAGTAAAGTATCAGTGTAAATTATAAAATAGTAAAGGAAAAAAAGCGCCACGTTCTCGTGGTCTACAAACACTTCCATACATTCACACATATGCATATGAAGAGCTGTATGTGCGCGCGGCAAGCATAAAACATATAATTAGTTTTACTTGCCTCTGATATTTTCGAGACTCCGCATAGCAACAACCGAGGAAGCTTTTTAAAACGACTGAAAACTAAACGTTTTTAAATATATTTGACATATACGTATACATATACGTATACGTGCACGCATACGAGTGTCTAAGGGTTTTGAGAGTGTTTTTTGCGCATACAATCAAAAGAGGGCAAAACCCAATCAAAGCGCTAAATCTTTCAGTGCGTTTCCAATGTAGCCCCTCATGGATAATTAACACGAGCCCGTTGTGTGACTATATAGCAGTTTCGTGTTAAACATAAATATTAAAGTGGTAGAAAATTAGTGAATTACAACAAATAATCCTCATATAGTTACGATCAGTGAAAGGCTTTCAAAAATATAATAAAACATTCAACGAACGTCGCACACTTTGCGTGAGTCACCAAAAATTTAAATTTTCCGGTGAGTTGTTATACACACATACAAATGGTTTATAAATATATCTATACTAAATATTATATAGTCTATATCATATATTATAAATATAAATATATTATTGTATATATAAATAATACACGCATATATACCGTTAAAAACCTTGCATACAACCTAATCAAATATCAAAGATCAATAGAAAATGCCAATACCAAAATGGGGCACTGCGCAGTTATATCTGTTGTCTGACGAAAATCGGGTCAACAATTTGCAATATAATTCACACTTTTTTTGAATACATTTTTTATTTTGTATTTTTCTGATTGTTTTTTAAAGTCCGTCGACGGCAATCACGTCAATTGTGTGTGCTGCGTGTGTGACTGCGAGATCAGTGAGAACGGCGACACTTCATTTGTCTTTCTTCTGGGGGTTGTTTGTTAAATCCAGGGCTGAGCTCTAAGGTTCAGCACGCTCAGTGAGGTCAGTTATATATAGAGACTATAGGTTCTAGATTTTCCTATGGCTATTGCTTGGCTAATCTAGTTGGAATTTTCTTATCTCGGTTCATCGGGGAATCCATTATGATAAGAGTAATAATATTTTTTTGGTAATTGGAAATTTGATGATAAGATCAGATTCTGATTTGGATTGCGAATATATTTCATAAGAAAACGCATGGTGAATAATGTGCAATTACTTCAAAGTTCTTTGAGAGCTTCACACATTTCGTTATCACTCTCGCACACACACACACACACACACACACACACACACACACACACAAGTACATATAAATACATTTCCATTGGAATTCATTTCCGTAAATCTGAGATAGTCACATTATGACTCGATGTCTGCTTTATCGATAGACCTTCGGGCATATTTGTTTGACTTGTCAACAGCAGTGGGGACAAGTGAATGGGGTCACATGAGTGGGTTGGACTAGAAGCGTGTTGACATCTGTCTACCATCCAGCTACACATATCAAGACTGATCTCAATGGATCCCGTCCGTTATCTCTGGCAAATAAAATACATACAAAAAAAAAAGTATGCGAAGAGTTTGCCATGTGATGGGTGGTGGCAGGAGGGGGAAGCCAAAAATAAATGAATTATTTACGCAGACAGCTGTTTGTTGCTTGTTGGTGTTTTTGTTGCCATTGTTGTTGCTGCTGTTCTTCGTCTTTGTCTCCTATGTGTTTCTTTTTATAATTTTTTATTTTATTTCTCCGCTCTTGTTTTTGGATTTTCTGCGAATATAGTTTTTTATCTACATGTCTAGATAAGATTTTGCAGGGGAGACATAATTGGATGGCATATACAAATCTTAAATGGGCACTTAGTTTAGCTTCAGCGTTGAAGCTGTGAGGATTAGGGATTAAAGTGCACAAGGCTTAAGCCAGAAGTGAGCATAAGAAAGTGATTTGTTTAAATTTTAAATAAAATCTCAAGAAATGGATATTTTTTTAAGTTTCAGGTAACACTTGTTTTTTCTCCTTGTATTAAGAATATATACAACATTTTTACCTTAAGTCCAAGTGGACATTAAGATCATAAATCCTCTTTAAATTCGTCGAACTGGCTCCATAAGCCGCCTAGCAACAGATCAACAGACGCTCAAGCCGGGGACTCTCCGAAATACAGACATTTTTCAGACTCTGAGTTGTCCTCGTCGTCGTCGTCGTCGTTGTCTTTATATTCTCAGTGACCAAAGCAAATAACAAAAAGAAAAAAAAAAAGACTATAATAAAAAACTATTAAAGTACAACTATGCCAACAAGAAGAACATGATCTGGCCGAAGCATGGCAGGGGCTTGGCATAGACAGGGGCAGGGGGTAGGGGTAGGGGCAGAGGCAGCGTCATCACGCGGGGGTAAACAGAGACGAGAGCGTCTTCTATCACATGCTGTGACGCAAGGGGCAGGTCTTTCGATAAAGCAACAGCCAAAGAAGTTGCCAGGCGGCTCTCGAAGCAGACAGGAAGGCAGGCAGACAGGCAGACAGGCGAGCGAGCGAGCGAGTGATCGGGCCAGGTCTTTGTATCTCACAGATACAAATGCATCTACTGATGTGTCCACAAATGAGGTCAAAATCCTTGAGGTTCTTGTCCTTCTGCACGACTTTAACCTCAGATTTTAACTTGATTACTGTTGTTGTTGTTGTTGTTGTTGGCGATGCTGTTGTTGTTGTGTTTGTGTTTGTTGCTGACTGCTACAGTTTTGAGCCTTGGAAAGGAGATGTTGCCTGCGCAACTCGACTGTTATGCACGCTTTGATATTGAGCGGCAATTGTCAATCAATTAAGTTGACAGAAAGTCGATCATATATAGATATATGTATATATATATGTATATGTATATATTGTATATATGAATTTATAATTTTGTTGCGCACATTTCATTTAGAGTTATGTAAATGCCTGGCAATTCATCATGAAAAGCAATTGTTCACATTTTAATTAGTTTTTCAATTGGAGACAACAGGAAATTCTCCGTCAATTTAAAAATTTTAGATACAATGCGATTGACCCTATGAATCAACGCATTTGTGGATCCTGAAGAAAGTCGAAATTATCTGTGGCAATTTTTATGGGAAAATAGTATTTAATTATTTTCCTTCAGCTGCTCATTTAAATGAATGTCATTTGAAATTTCCTTTACAATTTCAATTACAATTTTCATTTCCATTTCCATTTAATTGAAGAGTCTACGTCGTAGATCTCTCCCAACTATGCGGAAGAGCTATTAAAACTGAAATGTTTTCAAAGTCAATTGACAGTCGATTAACATGAAAATGACGTTAATTGTGAGTAATGAAAATTGAACTGCAATTGGAAAACACTCAGCGGGAAAATTTAGTGTAAATGCTTTATCTTAAATTAAGATTCAAAAATGATCATTTGTCATTTTAAAAATATTTCTTAATCGGTTGCATTTTAAAACTTAAAATTTATATAAAAATACTAATATTATTATTAAATATTTAATTATTTAATATTTAACATTTTTAAAATATTCCGGCATATAAGTTTTTTAGCTTATTTTAATATTTTCATATATTTAATATTATATAAAAAATATTAAAATAAATATACATTTTAATAGCTTGATCACTAAAATAAAAATATAATAAAAAATAAAAATAATAAAAATATAATTGCTTCTTAAAAAAAATAATAATATTTTATAGCTTGACCATTTTTAATGGCTTTTGTATGAAAAGCCAATCAATTTAATTTTTCTTTGAGTTTCCTTTTTTGAATTTTTCAATGAGCCCCAATCATTAATATGGATTAAAAATAAATTACATTATTTTAAGCTCTTAATGTTGTATCGATTTTTAATTGTTTTTTGGGTTGGAAATTAATCAAAAAAAAAAAGTGATTTGCGTTTCAGTAGAAAATCTTGAATGCTTCATACACTGAATATATTTTGAAATATTTGATTTTTTGGCTTTTAAATTATAATTAAATGTTTTTGAGTGCCTATAAAAATATAATCGATCGTTTGGTTTAATCATAAAATCAGAAACGCAACGTGTCTATAGGCAATTTGAACAGGGTATTTCTTGTCATTGTGGGCAGTCGACTGTCACGTGCGGCCTTTAGCCTTAAGTCGCTGTCGCTGTTGCAGTCGCAGTCGCAGTCGCAGTCGCGAAGTCGAAGTAGAAGTTGATAAATGCAACGCTTGTCATAAATATTAAAATTTTCACAACCATTTAAGCTGACGGCTCATAAAGTGTAATGTCGAATGGGGTGGGAAAAGGAAGGAAGGGGGACACGGGCGTATGGCGCCCACCTGCCACGTGGCGCGGCTAACGGTGTATGGAGATCGCTGTGAATTGCAAGCCACAAATGTCGTTTGGGGGCCATGCGAGGCGGCCAAGTTCAATAAAAACTCTGATCTTTGGCCATGCCCTGAAAAGTTTTTGGCTTTTCAACAACGTAAATGGCGCACCACCACAACAACAACAACAACAAATGTAACAACTACCCGAACCACTACAACAACAATCGGCAAACATCGTTATTGGCGTATTGTCGAATTTTCCGCTCGTTTATCGCTCGGCAAAAATTTTCAACGTCTGTCAGTTTCGGTGGTAACGTCAAGGGAATCGGACGTGATCGTTTAAAGACGCGAGAGAAATAATTAAATAGAAATTAAAAGAATTTTCAGAAAACTCTTCTGCTTGGTTTCGCCTCCTAAAACAATTCACGGCAAGACAAAGCAACAAATTGACGTAGATACGAGGCTTATACATATCTCTGAGATACATTTATACTTGGCCCTCATTTTGCGATATTGTAGGCGGGTATCAGTGCAGAATTTTCCGGTTTTTCCACAAAATATCTCAAATAGATCATAAAGTGTTGGTCGCATATTTGTTTTTTAAATTTGTTCATCCGTTTTTTACGTTCTTCATTTTGACACAAAAAAAAAACAAAATAAAGAAAAAATAGAAAAAAAAAAAATTTGTTACAATTTATATACAAAAAAAAAAAAAAAACGAAAAAAAATTCGAATATTTTGGAACATAATAAACAAGCGACTAAAATTGTTGTTTTTTTTTGCAACTGTTGAGGGCACCAGTGGAATATTTCATAGATGTTGACAGCCAATTGAAAAAGGTAAATGAACTGAAGGAACTTCGCAGATTATTATTAAGTGTTTATATATATATATTTAAAAATATATAAATACATTAACATTATCTTAGCGATCTTGTTTATTAAGTGATCACGCTAAGGTTTATATAAATTGATGATTTATCTGTGTATAACAAATATATGATACATATATATATATGTACATATGTATATGTATATATTCATATAGATGTGATGCCAGACCCCATACCCCATACAAGTTTGTCATTGACATTTATACTACAAACCGATGAACGACAAAGGCATAAAGCAAGAGGAAGGAAATTGCATAAAATCAGCTGATCGTTTCGCGACAATTAAAAAAAAAACAAAAAAAAAATAAAAATTAAAAACAAAAAAACGAAAGCGAAAGTGAAATTGAAATTTATAATATTTTTCTAATCCTTAAATTAAATTGTTTTTTTTATCGATAAATGAGCTTGATATGCGGAGTCCTTTTTGATAATCGATAGCTTAATTTGAGATGTAATTTGGTAATTTTGATAATTGAATAGATCGAAATTTAAAACTGTTGAGAATATCCCGATATCGATTATCGATAATTTCCTTACTAACATATATCGATAATCAACAATTGGCGTTTAATATAAAAATCATAGAATGTGCATAGCATTCTCCTTTCTATAAAACGTATCTTATAGCAGATCCATCGATATTTATGATGTTCTCCTTTGAGATAATTCCTTTAGATAATTAATAAGTGTCGACATGACTCTTCCTGTAATTCTGAATGGAATGGGAATTTTATTTACCAGGCCTTTGTTATTGCCAGTCATAGTCTAGACATGCGACTGCAAATTTTCCCAGCATTCAAATATTTGCTTTATAAAACTGATCAAATCATAATCAAAGATTAATTGTTTATTTGTTATTTATTATTCAATTGAAATCAGATGAGATTTTTCTTCTTCCTTTTTTTTTATTATCTTTTACTCCTACACACGAGCTTGTGATTTTTAATATTTGTTTATTAAGCTCCCAACTACTGCGTTTTAAGTCGCATTCATTAATTTTTCCGTTACTCGTTACCTTTTAACCGTTAAGCCTGCAATCAACTGACGATCACCGAGCGCGTGTATGGGCTCTAATTAATTCCAGGTAGTAGCCAGCCAGTTAGTTAGTTAGTTCGTTGTTACGTCTTAGCTTCTAGTTATGAAATAAGTTCAATAACTTTAAATTACGACACGTGTCTGAATAATAAAGAATTTTTTTATCTGGAATCTGAATGCTACTGCTTAAGTTTTAAATGATATAATAACTTGTTTTTTAAGTCTCTTCATCTGTTTTTTATCTTTGCTTTTGAACATTTGGAAAACACAGAATTTTTAAATATGGTGTTTTATTGTCTATTTATTGGATAGTTTTTACATTAATATTGCTTTAAGTTTTTACATTAATATTGCTTTAATTTAACTCTGGAAAGTCCTTGCGAATTCTATGATAATTATAACTTTCACATGTAAACAGTCATCTTTAAATTATTTTTATTAATTATTAATATTATTTTTATTATTATTATTATTTATTATTATTATTATTTTTTATTTATAATAATTATTGTTTAAATTATTTTATATGAGTTTATTCATTTATATAAAGTAGGCTTATATAAATAATTGACATTTATTAAAGGCTTATTCATTTAAATATTCGTATTAATATTTAATTATTTAAATTTAAGCTTTTTATTTATTTATATATAAATATTTAACATTTATTAAAGGCTTATTCATTTAAATATTCGTATTAATATTTAATTATTTAAATTTAAGCTATTTATTTCTTCAAAGTAAAATAATTTATTTATTTATAGTATATTTTTTTTATATCAAGTACACTTTATATTAATTTATTTGAATTTGAATTTTATTTATTTACTAAAAATTTCAACTTAAAATTTAAAATTAAAAATGTTTAATTTAATTTAAAAATTAAATAACTTAACCGAAACATAATTATCTATTAATTCACTCAATACATATTTATATAATCTTTATTTTTATATGTATTTATTTATTAAATAATTATTGTTATTGTTTTTAATTTTTATTTTTTAAGAAGATTACATTTTATATTTTGATTTTATAATTTTTTTTTCTTCATTTACATCTACGTTCTAATAGAAAATTGTGAGTAAACAAGACGTAAGCATTTCCCCTTTAAGTTGGTGATTATTAATTAAATAATTATGAATTTATAATTGACATTTCAGGTTAATATTTTTTTATAATTAGCTTTAACTATGCGGAAACTAGTTAATTGCATTTTCCACTTAATCTCCACTTTTGTTGTTGTTGGGAACTAATCATGATATTTGAACGTGTGAACGAGGAGTTTTTATAAAACTTTGCCAACTTTTCGCTGGCAAACTTGGTTATTTGTCTTTTGGCCTTTGTTGTTGATGTTGTTGTTGTTGTTGTTGTTGTTACAATGCACATGGCTTATCAGGGAACGAACGACGCGTGGCAACGGTTTCAGTTCATTTTTATATTCTAAATAATTTTTTTCTTTTATTTTTTTTATATAAATTTTGTTGGTTTATCGTGAGTTGTATAGCAGCTTTCGTGGTGTGAGTGAATCGGGACGACGTAATTAGCTGGGAATACGTGAAGTTGTGGTGTATGATAATGTTACACATAATTTGCATTTTCGTTTTTTTTTTTATTTTTTTTTATTTTATTTTTATTTATTTTTTTTTTTAACTTGGATTGTATTTTTCATTCAGCATAAATTGAGGTACCTACGTCAACGACAGGTAAAGTTTTGAATCGAGGTGCTTGGTTCCTGAAGCCTTTGTTGTTTTTGTTGTGGTTTTGTCATCGTCATCGTCATCGTCGTTGCCGCTGTTACTAAGCGAAGAACAGTTTTCTATATATTGAATTATTCATGGTATCGTAGCCTAGATGATATCTGTCCGGTTCTGACCGTATGACTTATTTACAATTTTGGATCACGTGCCTCCCACATGAAGTGCCCAGTCCAACCCAACTGCGAATACACCCCCGCGGTGCTTGCGAAAGATTGAGAGATCGTCTATATAACGTCCTACATTTAAGGTGGGGATTTGGTTTATTCTACCCTTAATATATGCTCATTATTTACCATTTCAAAATATGTTCATAAATTTGTATTTAACGTAGCAAATTTCTGGGAAATTTATGTTGAAATTTAATTTATTGTTATTTACAAAGAAAAAGAATCCCAATGATTTGTTAAAGGCATCGTTTAGTAGGGCGTTCAAAAAATTGCTGTATTTCAATAATGGATTGGAGTGGGGCAAAACATGCGAAAATATGAATATTAAAATAAATCAATACAGTTATTTGTTTATCTTGTTCTTTCCAAGAATTTTCAAGAACCCAAAAAAATCGTATCATTAAAAAAAAAAAAAAAATAAGTATAAGTAAAAATAAAAAGAACTCAACCTTAGCAACAGCTGACACAGTGATAAACATGTGCTACCGTTAGGAAGCTTATCAATTCCTATAAATTCCGTTAGAAGCCAGCCTGGCCAGCCATTTGACATAATAAGAGCGAAAGTTTATGAACAAAGTTGGTCATTGACTAATGTAAATTATTTGCATAAGACTCAAGTTGATTGATGGAAAACATTTACAGTTATTAACTAAGTAATCCAACTAAGTTTAGATTAGTAGATAGTTGGGATCCGGTTTCAACCGAACTCAGAGGAGCCTTTAGATTTTGATTTCGAACTGAAATTTGCTGCAGTGCGCACATTGAACTCCATAAATCAGGAACGTTCCTCTGACTTGCAGTGAAAAACAAGTCTCATGTTTGAATTGTATAAACAAAGTTGATAACGTTGATAAAGTTAATTAAGTTTAGTTAACAAATACTGCAAAATACGTCAAAATACGTCAACTTCTGTTTTCTGCTCTCTGCTTCTCTGCTTCTCTGCTCTGGGGCGATTACGAGACTTAGATGCTTTTAGACTCTAAAAGCCAATGCCTCCCACTTAGTTCTCCCTTTGCCAGTGCAATTCTTGGTTATTGACGTCATTGGCAACTTCGCGTGTGTGTACCTTGGGCCAAGATTTGCGTAGTCTATGAAATCGACAGTTCCCAGGGCTCTCTTCTAGCTGATTGACAGACAAACAGACAGACAGCCAGGCAGACAGACAGACAGGCAGACAGACAGACAGACAGACAGATAGCCAGGCAGACAGACAGACAGACAGACAGACAGACAGGCAGGCAGACAGCCTTAAGGCCTTCAATATCATCATCTTTTGCATATGTGAGAGCACACACACACACACACACACACACACATAAATATATTGCACTTTTCACAAAATAAACTTATCGCCTGCTCATCTTCTGTAAACATTGAGAAACACACTTACTGAAAGTGTGGACTAAGAGGGGGAACTTAGGAGTGCTGGGATATTCCAGGGAGTGCAGCTGCTTTCCAATATCCAACTGTTTATTTTGATGGGCATAAATGAAAATGAAATTCATTTCATTTCGACAACTGGCAAGACAAACAATGCCATTATGAGGTACAGTCACGTCAAATGCCAGTGAAAGTGCATTCGATAACTCATTTCGATTTTATTTTATAACTCTTCTCACAACATCCTCACTCATAGGCAGAATTGAGCCTAAAAACAAGGGATGTATAATGCTAAAGACAGGAAAAAAAAAAATAAGCTAACGTTTATAATTCACAATTTTGTTTAAATAAATTATCCGATTAATGCCGATAAAATAAACTTTCGTCCTCCGCTCCAAAATATCCAGAATGCTGAGTTCAGTACGATGCCGAGCTGTTTATATAAGACAGATACGTGTGGTTACTTAACATGTCGCCACTGCCACTTAACAAGAGCAGTCAGCACATGGGACCACCAGTCAATTGGACCTCTCATCGTATATCACACCAAATTTAAAGATCACAGACCTTATGACCAAAATAAACAAATGTTGCGCGTGCGCGGCTTCGATCCAAGTGCCTTGGGTAAATAAACTTCACTTCTGGATAAATTCTGGTTGACAATGGATGATAGAAAATGTATAATTGAGATGTCTGCGAATCGTGTGCCATTCCATTTGTCAACATAAACATAAAATATATACATATACATATACACATACATATACATATGCATATATAGATAAGTTATAAAGCGGGAGCCAGCCAATAAATAAATAAATATTGATAATAAAAGTCGCGAGAAATTAGAAATCGTAAATAAATATCAAAGTTCAATAACTGAGGGCATTATTTAGATATTTTATTATGAAAGGATCATTATTATCAGTCTCAGCATTAATTTTGATATTCACTTCTTTTTGCAGGTGTTCAAATGGGTTGACTTGTGATATTTAAGCTTCCTGGACCCGGGAACCAAAAAGGTAAGCATTCTTACAGAGACTTTTGATATTTAAAGAGTTCAATTAAATCGTTCAATAATTTCTTTTGTATTACAACATTTTTTTTGTTTTATTTTTGTTTCGGTTTTTGTTTCTGTTTTTGTTTTTGTTTACCAAATGCAAAAACGAGAAGAAGAAAAGTGAAAATTATATTCGTTATTCCCAAACTCGTAATCGCGTCCAGACGCTGATTGATTGATGTTGAAATCAGCTTTGAGATTCGCAACGAGTGTTGCGTTGTATCTTACAGATACAAATTCGAAATCAGATGAATTAATTCGCTTGCATGATATTCAAATATTACGTGATTCCACGTGCCACACATTTCCGATCCATTAAGTTCAACTAACGACCCACGGGCCGTATACTGTATGAGCATTGTTTTCGATTGCTTCAATGTTTACCTTGTGGACTTATTTAACCAAAGTTGAGTTTCCCATTGGGGAAAATGGGAAAAACTGAATACTGAATACTGAATACTGAATACTGAAAATTGAAAATCGAAAATCAAGAATCGAAAATTAAAAATTCTAATTACTAATTACATTCTTTTTCAATTCAAACATTTTTTGGACTTTGTATTATTGTGGATTATATCTTTAACATATTCAGAAATCGGGGAATGCCAATGAACAGCCTTGAAATTCTTCGTCTATAATGTGGGGCATATGTTTCTAGGGATTACCTTGATAAGGTTATCTCGAATGATTTCCCCCCATATATATACGCGGATATATATTTAATTATCATTAATATTACTATCCAAATCCATGTCCAAAGCTAGACTTTCATTCAAAAGATTTCTACGTGATATCCCACAGCTAGTTTCCCCCTATATCATTTTTGATTATTTAATTTTTTTTTTTTTTTTTTTATTTTTTTTTACTTTTGACTCTTGGATAAACAAAGCATAGAACAGGTGTGCTATCTGAAGATTTTTACCTGTCTGAATGTTGCCATAAAAATTCGCTACTTAAGAGCCACTTGGGTTATAAAAATAATTTATAATCTTTACAAATTTTCAAAAATTTGTTTATCTATGCAAAAAATAAAAAAAAGAAAAACTTCAAAAAAAAGCACACGGAGAATTAAAACAAATATTAATTAAGAATTTTCTCTCTCCATGTGCAGTTAATTAGATAATATAAAGAGATAGAAATAATGATATTATATTTTATAGTTTTGAAACATTTTTATGGATTACTCAACGAGCCATAAATATGAATTACAGATCATGTTCTTTCTCTGGTTCTTCATAAATTTAATGAACACAATCCAAAATCGAAATAAACGCCAAGATGTTTATTATTATAGACTGAGAATTTGCCTCTAGTAAATATTTACACCGATCATTTAAATATATTACCAGCCAGCAGCCCAAGACGTCATAGAAATGCCTCAGATTAATTCTAATGGCTAAAGATACACACGTGTGCAATCATGATTGTTTATCTGCTATGGCTGTAGGGCAATATATCTAATTTATCGATTCATCTTTATATTTATATAATGATCTATCTTTACATTGGTGTGGGTGGAAGTCGTGTAAAAGTCTATCTGGGTGCATCCTTGTGCATCCACGTGCTGTATGCATTAAGATAAATATTTTATTACTTATCTATACTTAAATATAAGTTTTAATTTATCTTTATATAATTTTTTTTTTCTTTTTTATAATGTGTATTTTTTAAGGTATTTATCTCTTTCAACCATTTTTTATATTTACCTTTTATGTTTACTTATGGCTTATGTTTTTATCTTTATATTTACTTGGTGCTTAACACATTTTTTATCTAATACCACAAAGTATTTATCTATCCATCCTTATATGTGAGATGAGTCTTTGTATAGATTTATCTCGTTATATATGAAGTATCTAAAAGTTTCTACCTGTATCTACATATCTCTAGCTGCATCTGCATGTATCTCCATGTATCTGCTTGTAGCTACATGTATCTACAGCTATATATGAATACATGTACATTTATCTTCATATATCCATCAATATATCTTTCTCTGTACTTGCTTTCGTTTCATCGATGTATCTTTTTATCTAAACATGTGTTTATCTTTAAAGCTATACAAATTATATATATTTATGGGTGTATCATAAACAAATCAAAAGATTCTTGAAATTACGTTTTCATTTAAAAATGATTTAAAATTATGTTTTTTATTTTTTCATTGATTTTCCATCAATTGCAAATATTTTTTCCAAATATATAAAAATATCTCTTTGTTCTCCTTTCAGGGATACATTTTTTAGCCTATGTAAATTGAACGTATTGGAAAAGACACACAGACCCAATCCGATTAGCTACTTCTGAAAATAACTTGAACCCACCATCCGGACCATTTAACTATTCAAACTATTCAAACTATTCAAACTATTCAAACTATTCAATTCATTTTAACTATCCAAACCACCCGAGGAACCTAGAAACTGGCCAAAAGAACCAACACAATCAAAACTGACCCAAAAAACAAAATTAACAATAATCAACACCTAACAATTGAAAGGATCAATAAATTGGTAATAAAATAGCTACGGACTATCTATTGAGATACATTCGGACCACTGCCCAGGATCAGCCACACCGATGAACCAAACGGCCGTTTCGCTTGACAGCGCGGCCACCGTGATCATCAGCAGCAGCAGCCGGATTAGCGAGCGCCTCCAACTGTTTGGAGGTATTGGCCAAGTGGTTACCATCACGCTGGGCCACTCGTACGCCTCGCGTGCCGATCACAATTATTGCCAGGGAGAGAAGGAGGAGGCAGATTGTTGAAATCGTAAACGGAATCCGATTTAATAGAGATCAAAAAAGGTCAAGAGTTCATCAGATTGTCTTCAATTTTTACATCCGGCTCCGAGCGGTTTGAAAACGGGCGGAACCATGTTGAAAGTCGTTGGTGCATCATGGCAAAAAACGCGGATAGGGACGTACATATTGATTGGCGCTGGTCTACTGGTGATCGGCGCCTTCTTCGTCGGTTATATGGATCGTCCTGAATACGATGGCACCTACTGTGCCACTGCCTTGTGGTCCTTGAAGGTTGGCTTTCAAATTGAGAATTGGAAACAGCAAAACGATTTGGTGAACATTCCCAAGGGTGTGGCAAGAATATGCTACAAGGATTCTGTCTACGAGAATGGGTAAGATCGATAGTCGATAATCCAATCTATAATCGATAGCTCTGATAACACGATAACATCTTCTTCTTACAGTTGGGCACAAATTGAGGTGGAAACGCAACGTAGTTATCCGGACTGGGTACAGGCCTATGCAGCTGGCATACTGGAGGGATCGCTCACCTGGAAGAACATCTATAACCAGTGGGCCAAGTAAGTGAATCTACTTCTCCTCATCCATAGATGTTAATTGGATCTTCTTTTTTTTAAATTTGCCAGTACAATTTCATCCTCTTGCGATCGCGATGAAAGTTCGAAAAAATTTTGCGAGTGGCTGCGCGCGCTTCTGACTCGGAACTATGAACATCTGAAAGAGCAGGCCAAGGCCAAGGCTGACCATGATCACTACTGGCATCAGTTGAGCTTAATACTTTTCCAGCTGGAAGGTATGGAAACGGGCTTTAAACGCGGTGCAACGCGCGCACGTTCCGATCTTGAGGAGGAAATTCCACTCTCAGACTTCCTGCTTATGAACGCGGCGGCGGATATTCAGGACCTTAAGATCTACTACGAGAACTATGTGCTGCCCAATGGCACTGTCGAGACAGGCAGCAAGAACTTTTTCCTGCCCAGTGCATCGATGCTAACCAAAATCTTACGTCAAGGCCAATCACCGCAGTCGCTACAGCTTCTCTTTGGACACAGTACCGCCGGCAGCTATTCATCCATGTTGAGGATTCAGAAACGCTACAAATTCCATTACCACTTCACCCCAGATCCTCGTAGTAATACTGTGCCTGGGGTGGATATAACCTTCACCGGTTATCCTGGTATACTTGGTTCCACGGATGATTTCTATGTGGTCAAGGGCCGGCAAGTGCAATCGATTGTTGGAGGCGTGTGCATTAAGAACGAGAATCTAGAACTGTGGAAGGCCGTGAATGTGGATGAAATGGTGCCGCTTGTGGCGCGTGTCATGGCTTCTAATCGTATTGCCCAAAATCGTCGCACATGGGCACGTGCCATGGCCCATCATCCGTATACCGGGGCCAAGCAATGGGTCAGCATCGATTTGAACAAGTTGGGTACCCAAGATAATCTGTTTAATACCCTCGATGCGGATGAAAAGCATGACGATGCTGCAGTAGCGGTAAATGAGAAGGATAATGCTGCTATTAACGAACGAAATGATCAGCTAAAGAACATGGTCTGGATTGCTGAACAACTGCCCGGACGCATGCACTTTAAGGATGTTACCGAAAATTTTCTATTGGCCGGCAACCACAGCTGGCTGGCCAATGGTGTGCCCTACTTCGATGAGATCCTGGAGGCCAGTGGCATACAACGTGAAAACTATAGCAATGATCAGGGACCAACGGCCACCGAAGAGGCTGAGCTGACCAATTTGGAGGCGGTGGACAAGTATCTACGCAAGAATGGCTTCCGTGGTGATCTGCTCGGCGATGAGTCCATTGCCTATGGCAACATCGACCTCAAGCTCTATTCCTACAATGCACGTCTGGGCATGAGTGACTACCATGCATTTGCTGGACCAATCTTTCTCAGATTGCAGCATATCCAGGAAGCGAGGTCCATTGAAGAGTCAAGCGAACAGGTTAAGAGCCAGGCTCCCGATCCAGCAGCACCCGCTGCGGCCATTGGTGATGAACGTCTCAGTGTAACCATCGACAATGCAGCTGGCTTGGCCGAGCTGGAACTCATTACGGAACGGCGTCTAGTTCGGAATGATATGCGTGCAATAGCCATGAGAAAGATTGGCAGTGGACCATTTAAATGGTCTGATATGAGCTCACTGGATGATGGTAATCACGAGGGTCATCCTGATGAGTGGAATTTTGACAAAGTCTCACCAAAATGGGCATGGTAATCAATGGCAACCTCAGATCCCAGCTCCAACCACCACACCCACCCAGCACCTCTAAACTCTTCACATCAGAGCCGCCTCTATCGAATTTCACATATTTTGACAACAGCTGGAAAGCAATAATTGTCCTAGATGCCTAATCCTAGATTCGTCTTGTGTGTGTTCCTAGCTGAGTAACGGTCGTTCGTAGAAGCCAAAAAATGTGTTGCGTCCATAGTCATAAATCTTAGTGTCCGTATATGAATGTCAATTATTGTCTTCCAGTCTAAAAATTGTTGTATTTTCTCCTGTACATTTTATTTTTATTATTATTATTTTTTTACTTTTGTATAAAACTGTAACATTTGTAGCCTCAAATTTTAGTAAATATTAGTAATTTTTATATGCCAAATAAAAAACACTGAAACTATAAAATTATATCTCAACTTAATTAATTGGCTTTGGAAAGTCACTTTTCACATTTATCCTAAACATTTAATTGGTTACAGCTTCGACTCTATAAAACATATAAATATGCATACATGTACATAGTATATACATTATATGTATATGTATTGTATGTGTGTATATTTTTTAAATTTTTATACAACGTGCGCTAAATATCAAATCAAACTGTAAATGTTTAATGATTCAAAAGCCTTGACACAAATTTCACCAATGCATCAAATTAACATAAAGAACTTAACTGTAAAAGAGTAAGAAATTTATCTCTACAAAACAAAAACAAACGTACATAAATGCAGCAACGAAAGATTTTAATAAGGTTCTGGCATTGGTGCAAATGAAAAAGCAGAGATTTTATATTTTTCGACGTACTCTTTTGCACTTGTGGAAGAACTTTAGCTGCACGCACGTCGAATTCATACAGATGCATATGCCCGTTTGCTCAAAAGGAATGCAAAAATTTACCGTTTGGTCATGATGAGCAGAAAAAAGTTGCCACATGTGAAATTGACAAGTTACTCAAATTTATACAAGAGTGTTTGAGTTTATTTTTAAGAGTGCAATTTTCTTTTGAAATGTAAGGTGCTAAGAACTTCTAAATGAGTTCAAGAGCAAAATAATTGCATCAACTCGAGGCTTTGATCCTGGGTTTTGAGTTAGTATATCGCGAAGTGTGAAAGTGTACGCGTCGGCGCGAGTGAAGTTTGTGATTAAATTGAAAGGAAGTTTTAAATAGCAGCTAAAACATTTTATTGTTCATTGGAAAACGTTGTAAATGTTTGTCTTAATAACAAAAGTCTGTTGGCGTGCCTAAATATACCTGTTCTATGGTAAAAATCGTCAATCAAAGATCTTTATTAAATTTTCCGTTTTGCGTTTTATATTCTTTTTACTTTGCAATGGACTGGAAGGTGATCTATGCAAACGAAAGAGACAGATAGAATCAAATGCGTTGTACGTATTACAAACACATGCAAGAATTTCCTAGTGTTCGTGTACATGTATATTGAAGTTTGAAGCAAATGTATGCAAAAATAATCTTGCTTCTGCCCGTACCGTTGGCTTAACTGAAACCAAATAACAGTAAAGAGAAAAATAACGGAACTTTGCTGTAGTTGCATTAGCTGCTCGCGCAATAATGTTATATAAAATTGAAATTGAGATTGATGTGTTTTTTTTTTAAATTTTTTTCTGTGTGTGCTATTTGTGTTATTTTTATTTTTTTATTTGTTTATTTGAAGAATAAAGAAAAAATATGGTGTTTAAGCCATGCTTAAATGTGAAATATAATATATCAAGTGCAATTTTAGAAATGAGATTCCATTTCAATGTGTAGTTATTTTTTGTTTTTTTTTAAGTGAATAACTGTGCCAAGTATCAAGGAATAAATTTCATTGGTAAGTCATTTTAATCTTATTAAAAAATTGAATATATTCAATTGATTGGTATTGTACGCTAACTTGATTTTTTCCTTAAAACCTTTTTTGTATATTGTCGCTGTTTTGTTTGTCAGCAAGGCTCGATTAGTAATACCCAGGGTAATTTTTTTTTTGCTTAAAGGTTCCGATCAATCGTTATAAATGAGCTTGAGCTTTTGTTCTTTATTTCAGGAATTTTTTATTTTTGGTGGTTGTGCCATAGGCTAATGCTGTAAGTAAACGGACAAGACTATCCTTGTTTTCCTTTTCCGAAAGCTTTTGTGCTTTGTCTCCACTAAAAATCTCTTCCTGTCGCCATCTTGCGACACTGTTGGTAAAGTTTTATGTGTTCGTTGTAATTTGTACAAGAACCTCTCATTGTTGGGTGTAAAGAGTGCCAGGTGGCGCGAGTAAGCCGCCACAAAGTTCGCTTACCAGCGCCATCTTTTGACTGGCTCCACACTTAATGTTCATCGACAGCTGTTATTTCTTGACATGGGCGCTTTTAATTTAAAGGTGTTGAATAGTGACCCTTTAGAGTCTAACATATGTTGATAATATTTGTATTTCTTATGCTACAACTATCAAGTTATATTTTATTTATTTCTTTAATTTGCCAATTTTATTTAATTATTATTCTGAGCTCAAATTTAAAGCATGCTTATATGTCTATTACAATAATGTAATGAAGTTAAAGTTGAAGTTGAAATTAAAAAACGTTTAAGTGACCTTGTAAATAATTTAGTTTTGAAAATTTTCTTAATTTATATCTAGTTGAAATACGTCTCCTGAGAGTGTTTTTTGGCCGATCAGTCACTTGCAACCCAAAGGCAAATGTCCTTCAAATATACGCACTCATTATTTACATTTGGCAAATAAATTACTACTCATTGGATTAAGTTGGGCAATAACCGCAGCCGGAAAGTTCTGGCAAGCAATTCGCCAAAATGTTCGCATCAATTGCTTGCCATCGGGTATATCAGTTTGTAAATTGAATTTGCAATTTCTCGACTGACAAATGAGGGCAATTACTTTAAGATTCTTGTAAGTAGGAAACTTGGCGAAAACTTTACAAAATTTGCCTTTTGTCTAACTATTTGTTCGACAACAAGACGATTGTAGAAAAGCAACATTCAATGTGCCAAGAGGCAAGCAAACAAAGAAAGAGTGGCAACTAGATAACGAAGAAAATAGAGATAGTTATAGAGATTCGGATAGAGATAGAAAGAGACGAATCTGTAAAAAGATAGAAAAATCCCCTTTTATGCTTTGATTATGGTAATTTTGCGATTTGTTTTCATTGCAGTGAAACATGCAATTTTCCTATATATGTGTCTGCATATCTCTTTCTATCCCAAGTAGAGGAAACTTCACATATACACTCTTACACACAAGCACCCATACAATCCTAAATATACCCACATACACCTACACACACTCACACATTGAAATGGACTTGTACTCGGACTAGTACTCTTTATTGTATAATATGCAATGCCCCGTAAAAGCAACTGTTTTGCTTGACAAAGACGAAGACGGAGATGGAAATGAAAATGGTAAAGTGAACAGGAATGGAGATGGGAATGAGAATGAGAACAGGAATGGGCGCGTGGGAAAGGGCGGGAACGATGATGGAAGTGAAGATGGAGGTGAAAATGGTTAGGGCCGGAGACGAAGGCCAACTCGAAGCTCGACTCGCAAAATTTGCATAAGTTGTGCAGCGAGCGCAAAAAGGAATTACGAGCAAGTATTTTGCATACATTGAGCTCTGCGAGGAAACACGGGGTAAGATGCGAGGAGGAGCTAGGAAGTTGGCCCGTGGCGAAGGCGTCGCCATTGGCTTTTATAGAAATTACAATATATCTCGTCTATGGGTAGTCAACACGGCCTGTATTTATGCTGCACGCTACGCGTCGGCTGCCACTTGCCACTAAATGTGCATGCGTGCGATTTGTGATGTGAGTTATTGAGTTCGTAGGCCCGCGGCTAATTTCAATAAACGTAAATTTACTTTGATGCTAATGATTTGGCTGATGGTGTTGTCATCTACATATTGACGTGCACTAACACACGCACATATGCACATATACATAAACATTTATAAATTGCGATAGTTAAATGTTCATATTGATATATCAATAGGCCGATGGGTTAAATTAGTGCGTTCGCGTTGTGCAAATAGCCGCGAGCAGCACGTCGTTTAGTATCACGACACACCCACACGCTGCATGCCCCACGCCCCAAGCTTTATGTCCAACGCCCTTATTCTCAACCCCAACAGGCGGGATTTATAATTGTAAATTCTTTTGGCCAACTGAGTTGAGCTGCAGCTGCAGGTGTTCGTATTGTTGGCATTGGCAATTTGATTTATGGCCCAAAGCAACCAGCGGGCAGTAGCGAGCGACCAGCATTTTTAGACGTCATATGCGGCGTATACGTAGCATATGAGCATTTGTTCCTCTGCGTATGCTTTATTTAATTATGTGCGTGTGACAGGACTTTTAATACACTTACTTATACTGAGCCTAACAGGTCTCTAATTGAAGCTGTAAAACCTTAATCATTTTTTTTATTTTGTATAAAAATATCTTAACAAATATTTATTGGGAAAATTAAAAGACATCTTTTAGAAAACGTATTTTTACGTTGGGACTTCAGTTTCTTTTATTAATTTTTTTTGTATTTAATTTTCATTAATAAACATTAATTTTATTCCAACATCCAATAGAGTATTTCGTGATCCTCTTGACCTTTAAATTGACCTATTCGATGGCAGAGTGCAAATTGATTTATTATGAGCCGTAAATATTTGATGAAATTAGTTTTTGATATTTGTTCGCTGTTTGGCCTCATGAACAAATTGTTCGATCCACATACCTATTCCCCTGTAGGCATTCAGAAACATGTGTAGCGTCTCCTTGCCCCACTTACCATTAACGTCACTTTTACAGCTGGTCAAAGAGTGAATAAAACAGATTGTGGGCGGATGGGGGCCTTCATCAGGGATCACATTTTATATATTTGTTCATTTATTTGGGGAATGATTTCTGGTAAAGGCTAAGCGAGCCCTTCACTTGGGCAAGCATCCGAAAATCCGCAACGTTTGGTTAAACATCTTAATAACAAATTTGTAAGGCTTAGCTGCAACAACAATGATAAAGGAAAAGCTGAAGGCAAGCTTCTGGAAGGGTCTTTACCGTTGGACAGCCGTTGATAAGCACGCGTTGACTTTAAAGAATTTGCCGAAATAAATACTAAAAATAAAAAGAAAATGAGAGGGCACAATGAATGGGGAAGTACTTGTAAGGGAGGTTCAGGTGGGGAAGAAGAAGACGGAGATGAGAGAGTAAAAACATCTCATCTCCTGCCCAAGTGCCAAACAATGGCCAGACAAGAACACCCTTTGGCCCACCACCAGTACCAAGCGTCCTCCCAAGCATTCAGTCTGTTGAACATAATATTTCTTGTTCTTATATTGTTGTTGTTGTTGTTGTTGCTGTTGTTAAATTGTTTTTTTTTTATATTTTTTTATTGTATTTATATTGTATGTGTGGTCTTTTCTCTTCTTTATGTTTTTTATTATTCGCATTCGCATTGGCATTCTGGTTTTTTTCCTCCTTCCGATCCGAGGTCATGGGGTCATCAATATCAAAAAACTGGCACAGCTTGCGCTGGTTTCACGATTGTGAATTAATAAAAATCCTTGACGACAATGTCGCATGGATGCGGAACCATCAAAGCAACATTTGGGATGGCCATGAGCTGGGACCAGAGCCTCAGCCATAGACTGAAGCTGAAGCTGAATGTGAAGCTGCTGCTGCCCTTTTAATTGTCGTTTATTAATGGACATTTTTGGCATTTCTATTTTTTAAAAGGTTTTTCTGCTCTATTATTATTTTTTTCCATTTTTTATATGGCGGAAAATGGCAAAATAGTTACCATTGATAAATGAGTTTTGTGTGTGGGCTAAAGGGAAATTACTTTGAGGTTTTCCCTAAGTAAAGAGGATTCAATTGAAAAGAAATGCTCTGCTTCGAATATTAAAAAGCAATAAAATACTTGTTCCCGTTACTTGATGTCATCATTTAATGTTCTCCTCTTCGGGTAAATTTCTTTCATTCTCCTTGAAAGCCCAAAGACAAACGGCATCAAAACAACTTTACAACTTCCTTTGGCATCTCCTTGGGCAGGCAATACAAATCCGTAACTCAAATAAACCTCAATGCCAGTAAATGGAGGTTGGAGGAGGCCCAGGTACATCCTAGGGCTTGGCTTGGCTTCTTTTATGGCTGCAGGCTGTGTACTGTAGAGGGGGTAAAAAGAAAAAAGACAATATAGAGGATATCCAGTGAAATCATTGCATCCACTCAACCCACTCCGATGGAGATTGTCATATAGATGGTAAAAAATATAAGTAGATGATTTGAGAAATATTAGAAAACTGTGACAAACATGATGACAGCCAACAAGCTCTTAAAAACAAAATCATCAACGCAAATTCGAGTTGTTAACTGCAGTCAATGGAGAGAAGAAAGCGTGTGATGGAAAGTGGGGAGGTTGGGGTGAGGAAAGCAGAAGACGAAAAGAATTTCATGGAGAAAGTCTGAAGCGTTGACTAGGCAACATGTTTTGCATATTTCAAGTGTCTATACACTCGTGAGTGTGTTTCTGTGTGTGTTTTCATCTCTATCTCTCTGTATATGTATATATATGTGTGTGTGTGTGTGTGTGATGTTTGTGTGTGCTTGGCTGTGTATATGCCCCGGTTTATGATTAAAGTAAAAGCCTGAATATCGAATACTTGGCATGACAAGGCGTCATCCTGGCATCCTCGTATCCTCAAACACGGCGCACGCTTCTGCAACTTCATCATTGTGATAAATGAGCTTTGGATGTTGTGCGCCGAGAGCGACAACAACAGTAACAATAGCAACAACAAAAACATCACTATCGACAACAACAACTCAAATTGCTGCAGATTTTTTCGAGCAACAACAAAAAATGAAGAGAAAAAATTGTTAAAAGTTTTGCCGCTTGAATTGTTATTAACAAGTTTTTAACAAAAAGTTCAAAGCTGAAGGATTTATTCCACATCCCAAATTCAGTAACCGACAATGGACTATGGACAACCGACAACCAACAACCAACAACCGACAACCGTCAACCAACAACAAACAACAAACAACAGAACATAGCAAAACTCCAACTAACAAACAAACTTTAAACATTTTCATGCGTTTTGATGACTTGCAGCGACAGTCATGGAAAAAATTTTTGAAGCTGATCATCCAAATCATCAGATTCCCGGGCTCACATAAAACACTGAAGCGAATCCTTAACAAAGAAACCAATGTAACGGCCTTAACGACTTACATATACTCTGTAAGCAACATTGAGAAAAAATGCCAAATGAAATTCAAACTTTTTTTTTATATCTAAGCTTGAACTTCAACAATTATAATAATTTTATTTGCTTTAAATACTTTAGTCTAAGTAAACAGAAAGACTAACTCCAAAATTAATAATTAACTACATAAAAAGCTAGGAGAAGTACCTAAGGTATAGATCTATTGACTTTATGAAGAAAGAGGCAAACTCGACTAGAAGTAGTGGAACAGATAAGAGGAAAGTAAACTAGGCTATGAAATGTAAAGTAGATAAGAGAGAAGCAAACTAATGGTGAAACAAACAGAGGAAAACAAATACAAGAGAAATATGTATCAATATGTATAGGAAAAAAAATGAAGCATGTAATGTTTCCATATAAAAACTAGAACATAGCGATAAATGAGCGAAAGCTAAAGATGATAACATAGAAATGAAGGATTGCTTATAAATATAAGCATATTGATTACATAAAGCTAAACAAGATGAAGGGTCTGAATAAAAGAGATGGAAAATGAAATGAAAAAAGTCCAGAGCAAGACAGAGGGACAGCGAGCGTGGGGGAGCTATAATTTGCCTAAATGTTTATGTGACTGAAGGATATTAAACAGCTAATTATTGGCTTTGATGGAATTAATGGGACATCATTTATTATAATCTTTCGTATGCCCGTGCCGTATTTTTTCTCTTGAGTTGTTTTTTTTTCACGAAGAACATGATTTTATTTTGAGGAGCCCGCAACGCGTTCCAAAGAACGCTTCTGGGTGTAGGTGCTCCATTGGCAAACGACTTTGCCACTTTGCCGCCAGCTTTGGCACGTACGGCTGCTGCTCCTACTGTTGCTGCTCCTGCCGCTTCCACGGCTGCCACAACATTTGGACAGAAAGCGACAATGGCAGTAGCTCCCACCACAAGTCTTCACCGACCCCAACCATTGTCAGCTCAGAGTCATGGTGGAAAACTTGGTTAGTTTGATTTTCAATGGTTTGTTGAGTTAGTTCCTTTGCTTCCTTTGGCTCCTCTCGTTGGCTGCTGCGTTTGGTTGGATCCTCACTCTTAGTTAATATATCAAGCACTTTATTTCTACTATATCTGATTTCGATACTATTTCCTGTTACTACTATTTATTGTCTTACTACTTTCACAAACATTTCTGCTACATATTTAACGATATTTTCTGTTACTGCCTTTCCCACTATGTCTATTACTTTTTTTCCATCTATTTGTATGACAGTTCTATTACTTTTTCGGATTTTATATCTACTTAAATTTTTTACTTTACTTTACTTTTTGTTTTACTACTAATTGTACCACTACTTTTAATACTATAGGCCAAGCGATAAGGTGTTCTTTACATCGCATCTTGATAAGCTCCAACTTCCTGTTCAGTTTCCCTGTCTTTCCTTTTACTCTTCGCCATTTTCTTCTCCTTTCCATTAATTATCACAAAGCGCGCTGGAAGTTTCTGTTCCCAGTTACATTAGGTAGCAGAATTTTGAGTGATTGCCAATAGCAGTGGAAAATATTTGTGACTGTGTGTATTGTATATGTATATGCTTATGTGTTTTTGTTTTAAAAAGGAGCGTAGCAATTGAAAAGTAGACTTGATTTTAATAAGTTAACGATATCTTACAAATGTGCATGCCTTTCGGTTACAACGTAATTGAAGTTCCAGTCAAATGGCAAAGGAAAGAACTGTTTTATTCTAAGGACTTTAATATGATATTTTTATTATTCAGGCCAATCAAAGCTCAACATAAGCTCTTATATTTACCATATAAATGGAAAATCCGTATGCTCTTTCATTTAAGATTAACTATCTGATCTGAAAGCTGCTTTGCCCAACTAATTAGTTGGCTCTTTTAATCTATAGAATTTCCGTTTGACTGCAAAAACATGTTTCAAAGATTTATGGACCAACAGTGGCCATAACTTTAGCTATACAGAAATCTGAGTCCTTGGGAAGGAGGGACAACAAAGGGACAAGTATGAAAGAAGGAATTCTAAAAAAATTTCAAACGTGGCCAAGTGTCAATGTAATCTAAGGTAATGTAATGAAAATAGAGCAACAACAACAACATCAACAATGAGCAGCAAACAGCGAGGGGGTGGTGAGAAAATTCAAGTGCAAGATAAATGAGAAAGTGGAAAATATGTCTATGGACGTTGGCGCGGTCACAGCTCTTCAAAATTATGGTCCAACCGCAAGGTAATTAAATTCCTTAACGTAAGTACAAGCATATCCCCCCCGCTGCATCTTTCTTCATCTTACATTTTCTATCTACCATCTCCCATCTCCCATTCCCCATACACCATCGTCTAGTCTTCGTTTGCCTTGTTGGGCTCGTTCTTAGTCTCGGTCGGTATTGCCTTTGCCTCCACCGCCTTGGGTGTTGCGTCCTTGATGCTACCAGATCCCGAAACGCACAATGAATGTCTCTGTGGTGGCATCTTGGCAAGCGACTGTGTGTATGCAGTATGTGTATGATGGTTCTTGTGTGTGTGCTCTTCTCTGAGAGTGTGTGTGAGTGTATGTGTGTGATACTGACAGCGGCAACGTTGTAGATTTCGTGGTTAGCACTTGAGCATTTAATTGAATTTTTTGTGTGCGCTTCCGGCGACATCGTCGGCATCTTGTGCGTGTCCCATGTCCACCCCGACTTCCTTACTCTATCCATTCCAATCCCTATTCCCCATTGCTTCTCTGCTGGCCAAGGGCTGCCGCCATGCTATATGCTTTACATAGTTTTCCAACAGCGTCGCACCCAAAATGTCATAAATTATCAAATAAAGTTTTTATTTTAACGATCTCTCCCCATCTCTTTTCTTCTTACTCTCTGGCACTCTGTGTCTTTTTATCTGTGAACATTTTTACTCTAAAATTTTAATTACTTTTGTACAAAAATTTTCTTTACACCGAAGTCCCGGGAAACAAAAGCCAAATGTTCAACCATTCCATCCATCTGTCATTCGTTCAATATTATTCGAGAATTTTGACCAGGTTCTCACCTTTCGCTTTTACCTTCCCTTTGAATAGGCACTCAGGCATAAATTTTCCTTGGATTGCAATTTACAGGATATTTTGCCCCCGCACTTTTCCATTGCTACCCATCTATCGTTTTACAGTCACAGAAAAGAAAACACTTTTCTTAAATAAATAATCAAAGCGCTGGACGTTACATGTTCACGTTGTGGGCGTGGCATGGCACGCTGCATAAGTCTTACCAAACAGAGCTGATACCTTATACGTGAAATTGGAAAAATGTTTGTATAATACGTTTTAATAAACTTGTCACAGAGAAGAAAAATATGCTTAAAAAAAAACATTTACTTAGGTTTCCTTTTGAATTTCTGCAATACACCGAGTCACCTGCCGCTTGAAGCTTGCAACAGTTTGTTGCAAGTACAATTGCCGTTTTAACCAAATAGTTTCAAAAGGATAGAAAGGCACACGAAGGAAAGTCTTTGTGAGGGGTACATTAAAGAGAAGTTCTTAATGTAAAAGAGGGGTGAAAAAGAGGGGGAGAGAGAGAAACTGAAATAAAGCGGGTGGGAGACGACAAGTGCTTTCCTTGGATGTAGCCATAATATGCATTTCATTTACATATTTAAGGTAACGGCTAATTGCTTTTACAACCCAGGGGCAGTTACCAGGAATCGTAACAGTAGTACGAAAATATCAAGTAAAATAAATTAAAATACAATAAAAGTAACTAAATTACATTTTAGCTTATTTCTCGTATGAATAATTCCGAGTATATTTTGAAAGAAAATATAAGAAGAATCGTTGGGCTAAAAATCATTTTATAGAATCTACTTCAAAAATTGCGTACTTAAAATGGAAATGGATGATCTGTAAAAGCTATGATGCTCTGGATGTATGGGTAAGATCTGATTATTGATTGTGGAATGGAGATTTCCTTTACAGAAGAAACGAAGGGCATCTTAAAGCGGTACTCAGGTTTATTTTACAGATATTTAATCCATGTTATTTATAAGGTGCTCGAACATATGTATAAATGACTTTAAAATTACGGAAGATTAAAAACACAAACTCTTTAAATTTATATTAAATTAGCCATTAAAGTTTCGTTAAGATTAAATGAAGAATTTAAAGAATTATTCGGATTACAGGGTAATACTAGAGTGGAGTTAGGAACGTACACGTTCAATTGCTTTGTTCAAAGTTTTTATAATTTATACTTAATTGAAGGTAAAGCACTTAAGTTGATTTCCATTGTTTCATCTGTAAATGTAACGCTCAATGCGTAACTTGCGTAACCTTTGTGAGCGGCATCCGGTGCCGCTCTCCGTGTAACTTCCATTTGTGATCCTTTTTGTAATGTCAAGCAACTTGCATACGCATTTCCGTAATAGCCAGGAAGAAGAATTCATAAGAAAATAAGAAAAAGATTTTCTCTGTTGGTAGAAGACAGGAAAATATAAGAAAATGGAAAAGCAGTGCATGTAATCCAATTGCAGAAGTACAAGGATATACATGGATACTAGGAGCGAGGGGGGGCGAGGGGGTGGCAAAGGGGTAAAAAGGGCGAAAAACGAGTAAGAGAGACACATACAGCGTTTAATTTGAAGGCATACACATACATATACATATACAAATACACACGTTTAGTGCAAAATGTGTTAAATAAATATGAGCGGAAAAAAAGTTAAAGAAATTTACATGGCTGCTTTGCTTTACTTTTAAGTGGTTTCCCTTGTTGCTGTTGGTGTATGTGCGAGTGCCTGTGTATGTGTATATGTGTGTGGCCACACTTTTTGGCTCAACTCGTCGCAAGCTTTTGTTGTTGTTGTTGTTGTTGGGGGCTTTGAAGTAAGTGCATTTAACTTTGTTCCTAGCCTCAAAGTGCTAAGTGCGCTCAACATTCGCCTTGGCGTCCTTCTTATTCTACGCATCCTTCGTGCATCCTTCGGAGGTCTCCTCATCGTTGTTTATGCTGTTGACTTTTGTGTGCAAGTGTTTCTTTAATGTTTTCTTTTTTCTCCTCTTACTTTACACTCATTCTTGGATTGTAATTATAATTCACTTACATTTACAAAAGCAAATGGAAATGTAAATGCATATTTATTATGCAAATTTTCCCGTTGACCCATTGGCCTCTCCTTAAATGTCAATTTGACTTCGCATTCCTGTCATCTTCCAAGAACTTAACTGAACTTCCTCACATACATATATATGTATATATATACAGATATATTGTATGAATATAAATACAGATATCCCTTTGTATATCATGGTAAGACATTTCATCTTTGGTGCCAGGAAATGTGTCAGTCTGCTTGACAATCGGAACACGTTGGCCGTAACTTTTGGCCAAAGGACCGAAAAGGAGCCGTGGTCCAAAGGTCACAACAGGCACTGAATGTCAGAAGTGGCAGCTAGCAAAGCAAAACATGAACTGACATCAGAGATTTTACATTCGTCGGATTTAAATGCGTTGCATTTAAATGAAATTATGCAAATTACAAGCTGATTTTCTATATGTCTGACTGCTATATATGTGAATATACATATACACTCATACACACAAAGACAGACAGTCACATATGTATGTATAAACAGTCCTGACAGACAACAAATTTTGCAAATGACTTGTTTTTAGGTTTGCCCTGCTTTTCATTTGGCTGATTTCGAAAACCAAATTATATATTTGAAGGCCCTTCATTTCGTATATGTTGAAGGTAATTTGTATGCAATTTGAGTTGAGTTTCTAAAATTGTTTACTTACTGCTAATTACCATATATATTATAGCCATATATCCATATCCATATATAAATACATCTGTATACGAAATATATTTTTGATCGTTTGTCATGTGCTGGGAAAATGTCAGAGCTTTTTATTGGCTTAACTATGCGTAAATGTCCTTTGTCCCATTTTCTAATTAAATTTCACTTACGATTAAGTGAATCCTCATACAGAGCTAACAATTATTTCAATTTCAGCCCGTTGGTCATCTCAATAAAATTGAAGTATTTTTGAAAAATTTTTAAATCATTTTTAAATTTCGATGCTTGAGCTTTCATTGGATTTGCACTCAAATCGAATGTAATTGTTACACATTGTTCTCTAATGAGAAGAGTGTGTGCAACACCCCCAGACGCATTATTTGTAATTTTCCCAAATTTCGTTGCTATTTTTGGGGGAAATCGTAGTTGTTGTTTTTGTTTTAGTTGACATTGTTGTTTTTGCTTTTGTTGTTGTTGGTTGGGCATTAGGAGCTGCCATTGCTGTTAAATGTTAACAAATTAGTGACGGCGGTTTTGACCACCGACGTTCCATATTCGTAGTTGGTCGAGGCATGGGGCATGGAGCAGGGAGTCGGATATGAGGAATGAAATAAGTGAATGGATGTGTTCGTTGCTTGGTCAATGCCGCGGTTGCTGCTTGTCGTTTGTTGGTTGTCATGGATTTAAACATACAGACGCTCATCGCACACACATGCGTGTATATTTTCTGTCAGCTTTTGATTAGTTGATGTTGCATTGAAAAAGCTGTCAGCTAATTATTGCCAACGTTTGATATTATTGTTGACCATTGTTATTTAAGCTCCTTGTTCAGCTTTTATGTCGGCTAATTTGGGCCATAGCAGTGGGAATAATGGGAGGAGCAGGAGGACTAGAATCAGAAGCAGAGGCAGTAGAAGCAGCGGGAGCATCAAGAACATCAAGAACAACAAAACTTTGCTTTCGACACATCCTAGTTGCAAGACTTTTTAACTGTACTCCGTTCCAACTTATCCCTTATAAATGAGCTGTAAAAAAAGTAACGAAGAAATAAGTGTAACACCAACATCAAGCGAAAGGAAGGGGAAGGAAAGCAGCGCAGGGAATTGCAAGTGAGTTCCTATTGTGCGTAGCTGCTCATCCTGTATATTTCTATTGTTGTATCTCTGCAGTGCTCAATGCAATTGTAATCCTTTAAGTATCTTGTCGAACAGTAACTGTAAGGGGGGCGGGTACAGTGAGAGAATCTGCAAAAAAAGTTTAAAAAACGAAAACAAAAATAAATACAAAAATAAATGCATTGCGCTTCATTTAAAATTTTCTTTTTAAGAGCCAACATCTTATGCAATCTTCAGTTCGTTTTGTTGCTTGTTAATGCTGTTTTTTTCTTCTTGTTGTCGTTGTTATTTTATTTTATTTTTTTTTTTTTAACTTTTTTATGTATTTTTTTTTTTGTATTTTTGTTGCTTTTTTTTAAGTAGCTGTAGCTGTTGGTTTTTTATGGTCCACTCGGGTGCTGCAGCTGTAGCTGATTGCTGTTATCACAATTGACTGAGATTACGTTTATAGTGCACATAAAAAGGTCACTTAGTTGAGTTAAAGTTGCGACTGCCATTGCGAGAGTTTACTTAAGTAGCCGTTTTTTTTTTTTTTTTTTTTTTTTTAATGTTATCGATAAATGTAAGAGCATTCGCTCTTGTTTCGCCATTTTACTACCTGTGCCCCCATTAACGGAACTGGAGCAAGTGGGTATATTGTGCTTGTGCAATTGAATAAAAAAGAATTACCAATTAATTCAATTTGCCTTTTTATGTCCTTCAAACATTTTTGCATTTTAATGCAAGCAGCATTAAAAAAAAAAACTTAAGTACAACCTCTACGATTTCTCTCTCGAGATGGCATCTCGAGATCAGATGGCATTTGAAATATATAGAGCTTCTCAATTTGAACAAGTTTGAATCTTTGCTTTTGAGTTCTGCTTGCAGGACGAGTATTAAGAAATAAGCTCATTTATTCATAATTCATTTCGTTGAATTAGAGTAGGTAACCTACTTCGTTATGTTATGTTACTTTTAGCAAATTCCACCTTCTATCAATTTGCAGCTGTCGAGCTGAGTTATCAGGTGACAGTCAAATGGGGCGAACGTGCAATAAAGTGCATAGTTATGAGCGGTGTTTGCAGAAGATGTCCACCGACAAGAATTTGGTTTTTGCATTAAAAACCTGTTAATTTAATGTTGAAACTAATAAATTTATTATTAAAAATTTGTATTTATTTTCATACATATTAAATATGCATATATTAATATAAATAATATATTCTGACTTATCGTAGCAGAAGACCGATAAATTTCTATATCATACATTTTATGATAGTTTTTTTTTTTTGGTTTTTATGAGGTAAACTCAACTTCTAATCAACAGTTTCATATGTAATATCAGGTTATTCCTTTTTGTCGTGCTTTATAGCTGAATAATAAAAATTCATACTATTTTTAAAGTTAATTGAAAAGTATGCAAACATCTAAAAACTGTTTTGAGCTCATACATTTATTTTGTTAATATGCGCATAATAAAGTCTGGCAGCAACAAGTTGTCTGTTCTGTGTGTCCGGCCAAATGTGTGAGTGATGATTTTTATGTGCATACAAATGAATTTGTTTATTGTGTTTTGTCTATCTAATAATTTTGTTCTAAAAATTTTATGAACGAAAATTTGTTATGAATTGATAATTTATATAATCTGATAAATCTGAACAATTTTTTCAAAATATTAATTTTTCATGTATATTAAATAATTTTATATTTTTATATGTTTAAATTTGCATTTAAATTCTACTTTAACAGTAATTTTTTTTAATAAATTTATTAAATTTTTTTTGTTTTATATGTTATATGTTCTATATTTTGTTTAAAGAATTTCGAGTGAAGCCTTTAAGAACGATTTCTGAATTTCTCAGCTGGCTAACAGCTTGAACTTTTAGTGCTTCTCGCCATTCGACTATTAATTTCGTTTAGCTTATTAAAATGCCTTCCTAGCCACACCCCCTCTCTCTTTGGGGACTGACTTCATACCCGCACATAAATCAAGCTGCAAGTTATACACTCAGCTACCGCAACGAACCCATACTATGATGTGCTTTGACACATAACCATTTGATTTATGGCGTCAATGCAATTTCTTTTTTATTTTCCTTTATTTTTTTTTTTTTTTGGTTTTTATTTTTTTGGTTTCTTTTAGGTTTTTTTCAATTTCGTTTTTCACAAGTGCAGTTTGGTCAAAAGGGCTCGGCGCCTGTGTTTCAGTTGGCTATTTGGAACACTTCATAGATTTGCGATATTTTATCGTGGGCGACGTTGACCATGTGGCTAAAAGTGTGCTGCCATTCCGGTAGCCAATGCCAATTGCTATGCAGCTGCGCCCGACTTGCACGTACAGGTTGAGGTCGAGACTGAGGCTGAGACTGGAGAATAGAACCAAAGCTTAGGCAGAAGCGTTGGCTTGGTCATGGATATGGATATTGGAACGCCCTCAATGTCCTAAAACCCCCTATAGTTTACCTTGACTGTCTGCTAGACATGAAATATACCGAGACTGCAATATTTGTGGCCTCTCCAACTATCAGACGCGGGACCTTAAGCACACTCAAGCTAGTTTTCTCTACCATTTTGTAATTATAATAACGAGCGTTAAAGGTATTTTTGTTTAAGCCTCGTACTTATATCTTAGTGAAATTCACTTAAAGCTTTTTGAGTTCAAAATTAACTATTTTAAACTTTTCACGAAATGATCTATTAAAGTACTTTTTAAGGATACTAGAAATTATTTATTATTGTCATTTAAATGTTTAATAGTCTGTACGTATTATACCATTGATATACGTAAAATCAGTTGAAATTTAGGACTTTATAATCGACAACATTCATGTATCTAGACAATGTATCCTTGACGAAAGTACGCTCCAAATAATGAGCATAATTTAAAGACAATGAAATTTGGAGAATACTTGAGTTTATCTATCTTTATGCTCATACTTATAACAAGCACTGTTATTGTTGCTTATTTACTGTGTGGGTGTGCCACTGTCCGTGTGTGTGTGTGTGTAACTGTTTGTGTGTTTGTGCGTGCCTGTGTATGTGGCCCTTCATTATAGCGCACTGCTTTTGGAAGAGACGAAGAAATAAAGAAAAAAAAGAAGAGGGGGGAAATATATCTGGTCATTGGTTTGGTTGGCTGGTCTGTGAATTGTTTGGCTGATTCGGTTTCTGGTCCTGATTCTGGTTTAGTTGCTGGACTGTTTAGTTGTTTGGCTGTTGGCCAAGAGACATAATGCCGCGATGTCGTTGTTGTCAACCAATTTTTTGTATTTGGTTTCTTTGCTTTAGCTTTGGCTTAAGCTTTGACTCTTTTTCGCTTTATCCTGCTCACACTTTCTCCAACCTCTCTCTCTCTCTCTCTCTGTTTTGACCACAATCAACGCTGCCGATAGTCAAACCTAATTGCGATTGAGTGAATTTTTATGGCCTGTGTCCATTGTGAGCTGTTGGTCTATGTGGATCGCGTGTTTTTGGCATATTTCACAAATGGCTCAACTGCAATTTAATTGAATGCACATAAATTTTGTATGTGTATTGTTTGGTTGGATGGCTTATGCGGCATGCGGCATGCGGCATGCGTCATGCCGGTATCCGCTCCATTTGGCCCTGTCATTGAGCCTGTCTATCAGTTGGTGTTGCTGTTAGGTCCTTCATAGCTAATTAACTGCATTTTTTCGCATGTCATGGACGCACGAAGAATGCGGGTGGTCGATGAGTTTACGGGCCAGCGGCATGCGGTATGTTGAATAAGTGAGTTGGCTGGTGGGGGAGGTTGGTTGGGGGCGGCAACTAAAGGATGCGCTTGTCGCATACATTTTGAGAGTGTAATTAAGGTCACAAGAAGTCAACTTGCAACTTGATGCTGGCGCTTGCTGCCTTGCCGCCTTGCCACCATGCCGCCATTCCGCCTGCTGCATGCAACGCCATTTGAAAGTGTCAAGCGATGTGGCAAGCCAAGTGTTGGGTCCAGTTTTGCTCTACATCTCCGGCCCCAATGGCGCTTTTTGGCAATTGGGCCAACCAACGCAGACCGCAGACAATTTTGTGTGCAACCATTTTTCTCTTATTGTGTGTGTGTGTGTGTACACTTATGTGTGGGTGTCTGTATCTGTATCTGTGTGCATAGTTCGTTATCTCAATGTGCCGCATACTTTGCACTTTTCGAGATGACAAAGATTTCACTTGCGCTAATAGTCATGGAAGAAGCAGCAGCACCAGCAAAGTCAACCAGAGCTGCATCCCGCACTCTTGCATTCCCGTAACTCCCGTTCGGCTACCCGCAAAAGTCCCCTTCTTCCCGTATGCCGCTCTTTACTGATTTGCACTTTTGCTCAACATAATTGCTGGTTTTTATGAGGCCACAAATAATTTGTCATGCAGTTGCAAGTTCCTTCCAGTTATCAGCTACAAGATACGAAACTTCAACTTGCAACTTAATGTGGCAAACGCCGTGCAGTTGAACGAACGATAATTTTTATAATCTTCAGGATTTAATTATCACAAGCTACTTACACCGAAGAACTATTAATGCTATCAACCAACAGAGCTTGTAATGCGTTCATAAAATGTCTTATGAATATTTTGTTGTTGCTGATGGTAAAAATGTGTATTTAATAATCAATATCATGTATTTCTATTAGCCTAACATTTGTTATTTAACAGCACAGAATATTTTAATTTGTGTTCATTCAATTTACGTTATTTCATCCTTAAAGGATTTGTTCCTTGCAATATTGATGAAGAATTGTTTCTATTAATGTGTATACAAATGTAATGGAAATCGTTCCATTTAATTAAGTTACATGGGATCAAAGGATAAGACGTATTATTGTAAAAGAGTATGTTGGAAAGATGAAACATATGTGAACATCTCAAACTGTTCGCTACAACTTGACATTTGACAACTTCAATTAAATTACTTAACTCTTGAGTAAAGTTTCAAGCTAAAATATTTCCCGAACTTAAATAGTTTATTTGATTTGCATGTTAGCGGTCACAGGAACTTGAATATTATTTTTTATAACTACGAAGCTTAGCCAATAAATTTTACCAGTTCTTTTAGCAGTACATAAATTTTGACTTCGTGGCCATCGAAGTTTATTTAACTAAAAAAATAATAAAAGAAATGTGAAATATAAAATATGAAAATTATTAAAACTATACTTTTTAAAATTAAAATATCGAAAAATAATTTATAAACTTAAAGTTCGAGGCAAACAGATTATCTCTTAAGTTGATTTTAAATTGTAAACTTATTTATTGGGGCTCAATTTTTTATTTCGCCCAGATGTATGCTATACATTTACGTTGAAAAATAAACAATTTTATTAAATGTTATTGATGTAGTATAAAATTATTTAAATTTACATATATTAAAATTAGTCAAGGGAATTTTGTAGCAGACATTTTCTTATTTTATGTAATCTTAAAATTTACATTTTTAGTTTAATGCAATAATAACATTTATTTTACTTGAAATATCTGAAATATTATGAGTCATATTACATTGAGGCCTATCCGTGAAAGCACACAATACACACACAAATTAATAAACCCTACAATCCTTTTTTATTTGTTGATTGTTCATAAACATGAACATTTATTCTACCGTCGTTTATATTATTCACTTCAAAAGCGTCTTTCCATAGTCTTTTGTATCTGCCATAAAATATCTAATCTCGGAAAATAACTATCGCCGACTTATATTATCAAATATTATTATACCTCAATAAATTAACCATAAAGGTCGAGCTTGAATATAATTTGCAAATTCTCATTTTGATTTTTTATTGCTTAACGCCTTTGCCACTGGCTATAGGAAAATGCTAGCTGGTAACTTGAAACTGGTAACTAAAAACTGTTGCCGGTTAACTTTTAGCTTGAAGCTGAAGATGTTTGTTGGTTACGGGTTGATGGTAACTGCCGTCGTTTACCCTTTTGTTTATCCTCTTAGCTAGGGGAAGTTAAAGGTCCCATTGTCTGTGTGGGCAAAAATGGGAAGGACGAAAACGGGACCACGATGTTGGCAACGTCAGGATTATTACTTAGTTTTAATCATAAATTTGTGCGGTAATACCGGAAAGAGATAAAGCGAAAAGTAACCGCTCGTTTTATGACCAGCTTAAGGTCCATCTTATCTGGCATCGCGTTGCACTTAACGCAGCGCTTTATGACGTTTCACGATTTAATATGCAACAGCTAACAAAAATGTAAAGCACAGAAGAATATATTGAGGCTTTAACGTCGTTTGCTGGAAGCAGTCAATCAGTGCAAAGATTCCACTTTGGACAATCAGTCAGTCATTTAGCCAGTTTGCCAGGCAATCGTTCAATCCCTCAATCCCACAATTCCTCAGACCCTCAGTCTCTCAGTCTGCTAGTCCGTCAGTCATTTAGTCAATCAGGCAGCCAGTGAAACGAAGCTGGCTATAAATTTGCTTAATAAAGTTTTCATATTTGCAATTAATTTCATTTCATTTTTGCATGAATAAGACCCGTACATATTCCTGCTTTCATTTACGGGCTACGAATCTGGCTTTGGCTCACTGCCCGCTTGCAATTTGCGCGCCATTCAATATAATCAGAAAGAGCCCCGGCGATTGCCGGGCAACTGGTGAGGGCATCATGTAGATGGTGTAGCGTCCACTGAGCAGCGAGCGGAGGTAAGAAATGGTGGCAACAGACGAAGCCAAAGGGCGGGTGCAGTAGCAGCTCAAACGCATTACACCCATTGAGTACGCGTAATACGCACATTTTTATTTCTTTTATATATATACTTATATACCCTGTAAACATTAAAAAAGGTGTAAAATTGGATTATTAAAGTTGTGAAAATGTTGAATGTTGTGTTGAAATAGATTCAAGGAGACGTCCTTAAACTTCAGGGCCATAAAAAATAACGTTCAGTGGGTTCAGGTGTATCCTTGCGTATCCCTTTTCAATCAAATTATAATGTACCAATCGTCGCCAATCGACATCTATATTGAGAGACTTCTGGTATCCTCAGATCGTATCCTATGCACTGCTTGAGTACCCTTGGAACTGGCCTACAGGGTATTTCTGACTTTAATTTATATATAACTTCGTGTTGGCTTTTATTTATATTCTGAAAATTAAGTTGACTTAAACAACTTTTGCAATGTGCGTAGTGAGAGATGCCAAAGTCCGAGTTTTCTTTCCTTCACCATCACCTTCTCTGTACCCCGTACGTCTCCTTGTTACCCGCACTTTGTTTTAAAATCTGCACACTTAATTATTTTGTCGGACGAAAGTCAGACTTTAGTTCAGGTGCAGCAGCTTAATGTGTGTAATTACCGATAAATTAAAATCGTTTAATTAAACATGCAAGTCTATAAGAGGAGAATCACGTGGGGAAGGTGTCAACTGGGTGGAATAGAGGTGTAAGGAGGCATGTGTAAATTATAGAGAAATAGTGATGAATAAGAAGAAAATGTCTAGAAATCACTATTTATCAGTTTAAATATTTACATCTTGCAAAGTGCCGCCTTCTATTTGACTTGTCATTAAATTGCTTCTTCACACAAACGTATTCCACTATAGCCTAATATGTGTGTGTGTATGTGTGTGTGTGTGTGTGTGTGTGTGTGCTAGTGTCTGTATGTGTATGCTTCTGAGTGTATAACTGTCTATGTCTGGTTGTTGTAATTATGGCACATAAATCGTGCTTCATTCGTCTGCCTCATCTTAAGTCGCTTCGCATCACATCGCATCGCCTCGTTGCATGTCCTTCGCCTTTCAGCTTTTCTCTGTCTTTACCCCTTATCCACAAGCTAATGTTAGCCAGCCAAATTGCTATTTAAACATTTTAAGTGCTTTTGGTGTTAACAACACATCAGTGCATGTTTCATTTGCCTGAGTCAACAGTTTAATTAGAGTTTCTGCATAAATCATACGCATCATTTTCCCAACTGTAGATACATTTATATCTATATCTACGGCCACAATTGCATCTGTATCTGTATCTGTAATTTAGATGTGCTTTATATATTATATTTGGTATTAGAATTTACTTTCTCTTCATCTTCACTTAACACTTCTTTTGGCTCTCGAGACACTAAAGTTCAGATTTGTTTACTTAAATATTTAAAATAAATTAGAAAGAAAATTAGAAACGTGTTTACAAGCGTTTTATCTAAAGGTAATTTGCAACATCAGCTGGAAATCGCTTTTTATATTTTTTTTTACGAAAATAAGTTTATAATTTCAATACAGAAAAGGCTTTATAAGCCAGTATAAGTATGAGGTATAGGTACTCTATAATAATTCTTGTTACCTTCAACTTCAATGCATGGCACGCATATGTGTCTGTGTGTGCATGTCTGTGTGCTTGGTGTATTAATGGAGCATAGGAAGCTGTGGCAAGTGACAGTGCTAAAATTAATAGAGCACCTCGACTTTAGCTAGCCTCCAGTTCCTCTCCAGTTGGCCACGTGGCGTATGCGTGATTTATGCTATGGCAACCACATTTAATTGAAATCGGGCTGAGCTTCTCGCATGTGTGTCTGTGTGTTCGTGTGCATTTATAGGTTTATATCTACGTATATGGGTGCTAATAGCTTTTGTCGCGGCGTGCTGCCAATATTATAGATGAATTTTATAGTACATGTACACATATATATATATATATATATATATAATATATATATATAAATATATATATATAAATATATATATATATATATGTATATATATATATGTACAGCTTATCCGTAATACCAAGAAGCTTGGCTTTTTGATTTTCATTTGTCCAATGCCAATGCCATGAATAGACAAATATTGTGGCTGCCATATTAATAGGCGCTCGATTACGTTAATGGTCAGCACACACACATACATAAAACAGCAATAACACTTGTGCATACATATAGTCGCACCAGGCGGCCGAGGATAGGCAATTGGTTGGGTCAGTTGTTGTCCCTTTACACGGGCGGGCTAATTAAAGGCAGAAGAAACACTTGACGTCACGGATGCCAAAGACAAGCAGCTCAATGGCAACAGCTGTTCAGAATGCAGTCGTCCCACCCAATGCCAGGAGTAGTACAGAACAAACCGCCCAGAAGATGTCGAACTGAGCGTCTGCGAATACGTAACCATCACTCGTCTTCCCTAATACCCGCCTCTCGGCTAGCTGCTAAGTGCTAGGTGTGTGCATGTATACGCGGTTCAGTTGTTGAATCTTCAGACATAGTACACACAAGCATCCAGAGACTCCCGGCTTTTGATTGAGCGCATGCGTCTGCAGACGCCGATAACAGTTTCTCTCTCGCGCAGGCGTCTTAGCACTTGACATCCACAAAGGCGGCGCTGCATCTGCAAAATTGAGAGACAAAACACAAGAAGAACTGTGTGAGTAAGAGAGAAAGATGTTAGGAGTTGGATAGAGATGGAAAACGAAGAACGACAGAGAGAAAAAGACGGAGTGAGGGTGATAGAGAGAGAGAGAGAGAGTGAGAGAGGGAGAGCGCAAATGATTTTACTTTTGAGACACTTGCCGGCTTTTGGCCTCTCAAACAGCATTCATATTTAATAAGCAAAAGCAGTTTTTTTGCCGTTTGTTATAAAAGTTGGCGTGGTCGACTGTTGCTGGCACAGACTGGTGCAGGCACAGCTAGCACTGTGGCGTCATCTGCCGCCCCCGACTGCCACTTTGGGCCGGCATCAAAAGTTAATTAAAACGCATACTTAATGCGCTCCCTGGCTGTGCCTTAGACTGGGAATCTGGGAACTCTCTCTGAACATGACCACGCGACAGAGGCCCAAAACCGAAACCGAAACCCAAATGTGAGCTCCCAAATGATTCCCAATGCACACATCTACATATGAACATATACACCAATACATATATAGGTACAAATATATACATCGCAACGTATCGCATCGCATCGCATCGCATCGCTGTGCGTGTAGGTGACCGCATACAACTTGCAGGGGACTGTATGGAATTCGGGTTTTGATTAATTGGAGTGCTCTTTGAGCTCAGACCTGACCTGAGGACTTAAATGCGCGTTTTGGGCACGTCGAACACGCCGGGAGTGTTGAACTGGATGAAATTAAAGGTGTGCAAAGGGGATGAGAAAGGGATAATGGGATGGAAAATTAGCAAGCGAAGAAGATTATGTCTGCGTGTGTCTGTCTACGTGTGCTTGTCTGCGAGTGCCTGTGTGCCTGTGCGTGTGTGAGTTAGAGTGTGAGTGTGAAGCAAATCAACTTGATTTTTATTCTATAAGCCAATTTATGATAAGTTATGCAGAACTGTGACTTTATAACTTTGCCACCTAAAAGGATTTTAGCTTCTGAAACGCTTTTCAAACCATTTCCCATCATCCCTAGCTCCCCATTTCCCATTTCCCAATTCCCATTCCGCATTCACATTCGCATTCGCATTCGCATTCGCATTCGCATTTGGCATTCGCTTGGCCAAGACCCACCACAAATCCATTGAGAATTTACCTTTCGCTACATTTGGACTAATCATAGATTATACTTACTGATGATGCCCCTACCTGTTGTTTCATATCCCCAATTCCCCAAAGCAGTTGCCCAAAACAAAAAAAAAAACCTAAACCGATTTCTATGCAAACGAGCCGAGAGGTCCAGCTACCGGTTGCCAGTTACCAGTTTCCAGTTACTAGTCACCATCAGTTCTACGAACGACAAGAGCCACCCGCTTTGTGTCCTTTTTCTCTGTTTCTAAAGTTACCGTTGTTATCGCAAAGCTCCATTGCTCATAACGGGATACATTTTTGAAATCACCCATGAGACTATTAAAACTATTATCTGAGTGGGTGTCAGGGGGGAAAAGTGTGCGATGGGTGGAGGATTTTAAAAAGTTAACCAAACCCCATTCTTTTTCCCCCTTGCAGCTCCGTATGCCCATCCGCTGACATGGCATACGTTTCTTCATGCTTTCTATTAATTCTTTTTGTCTCTTTTCCTCCATTCTTTCCACTCTCTTCTTTACTTTCAATCTCTTTGTTTTTTTCGTACCTACTGTGGCGCTTTTTGGCTCGAGAAATTAGCCAAGTGCGCAAAATTTAAATTAATTTCATGCTTCTGCAAGCCGAGTAACTAAAACTGGCCAACACAAACCGCCGTCCAGAAGCAGTAGAAGTAGCAGCAGCAGCAGGACAAGAGCAGGCCGAAGCAACTGGCGAAGGTGGGACCGTTGTTGGATGGAAAAGGGTGAGAAAGGAAATCAGTAGTAGGAACAGTTACAGCAGCAGCAGCAGCAGCAGCAGGCAATGGACAGACAGCGCGACATACACCCATTTGTACACATCATACACACATCACACACACTAGCACTAACACAGACACTAACACAGACACTAACACACACTAACACATCATACTAACACATCACACCAACATATCTCACACATATCACAAACACATACATACTGAAATTTTTACCGCAAACATTAGCAATTCTAATTTTTCGTGCAACGCTTCACTCCCTTTCGTGCACATTTTGTCCAGCGGTTTTGGCTGGGTCAGTCATAAAAAAGTTAAGGGAAACATACTCATGCCCACATACACATATACACATGTGCACACATACACACTTACACATATACACACATACACTGTTACACTGGCAAGCAAAAATTCATTGTTTAAAATGAAACCACATGCACATACACACATCCGGTTTCACGGGAAACATTTAGCTGTCTGTTACAGCCCGATACCCTACCTTATTATACAAAAATGTAAGGTATATTATGAATTTATAATGCAGCTTGAGAGCTATAGCTTAAGGGTAGTAACCTTTGCCAGAAGTGGAAAACGATAATATTGAAGAAGTTGTTATGTTTGGCCAAGGAATTTTATAGAATTATTTCAAATTACAATCTATTAGCTTAATTTCATTTCTAGTAAACGACCTCTAACTGTCAAATTAAAAGGCAATTTGGTACTCCTCAACAGCTTAAAAATCCTTTCCTGTGAAACTAAGCCCCTTATGCGTAAATCTTACCATGTCCTTCAATACTTGGAACTACTATGTCCATTCAGCCCATTAAAAATGTAGTTCATTCTTAAGAATATGATTGCTTAAGTATACCTCACGGTATATTTGGTATTTATGTACTTAATGTCCTATTTGGGATTTATAATTCTGAGACAAAATTGTACAAGAATTTCTTATAAATTATTTAGCTTCTTGCCTTTTAAAATCATTGTATAATTAGTTAAGTATTGAGTAATGGTATTCATATACATATTAAGTGTAAGGAAATATTATAAGTTTTGATAAATTCTTTAATAATTATTGTAACTCAATAATTTATAAAAATCTTATTTTCTATTTTATAAGTGTTTGAGATAAGTTATCTGCATAATTTTATATTGCACTCTGCATATAAGAAACCAACTATCAATCCATTTATTTCACACAAACTCTGAAAGTATTGATAGTATATTTTCTTTGTATTTGCTTGGCATTACGCATACGCCATGTGCTTGTGTGTGTGTGTGTGAATGCATGTTCTCATATGTGCACGCGAGTGTGTGTGTGTCTGGGTCCGTGGGTAGCATAGTAATTGTCCTTGTTGAGGCAGCGACAAACTTGCAACAAACTTTGACCATCGGCCGGAGGAGGCGATGCCAAAAGTGGACAAAACTGCGTCAGCTGCAGCCTCAGATGCGGCTGCTTAATTGCCATTGACTTTTCCCAAGGATTGCATAGAATGCAAAAAAAATATATATATATATATATATAAAAAAACACATAAAAAAATAACGGCGCAGTCAAAGCCAAACAATGCAATAGTAAGTATACAAGGGGGGAGGGGCTCAGCGCTGTCGAGGGGCCAGGGAGCGTTTGAGTTGGCGACGACATCCTTTTAGAGATATTTCACAGCCCTCGGACATGAATGAAGGATATACCAGGGAAAGCAAAGTAAAGCAGTCAAATGGTCGCGCCATTTTTAGTAAGACAAATAGTTGGGCTTCAGCTGCGATGGAGGGAAAGAGATAGAATGAGCGAGTGAGAAAGAGTGATCGAGGGGCAGGGGGCCGGAATGGGAAATGGGAAATGGAAAAGCGGGGCTTGGCTTGCATTTCCATTTGAGAGCGAAATTTATTTGACTGCCGCACAAGGCAGAAGTTTGAAGCAGCCTCCCGAAAACGGAAACGCTGCAACGGAAGTGCAGCCAGTACTTCTCCTCTTCCTCTTCCTTTCCAGCTCTTGTATACCCTCACACTCTCTTCATCTCTATCTTCATCTTTTTCTTATTCTGCCCTTCTTTTATTTTTTGTTGTCAGTCTCATTTTTTGGCCCGTTCTTTGCTTGCATTTGCTGGTTGTTTGTCTGTCTCTTCGTCTGCCTGTTGTTTGTTTTCTTGTTCTGCATTTTTTTTCCTATTTTTTGGGGTCTTTTTAAAGAAATGTGACTTTTACTGCGACAATTTGTGTATCCGCAAATTGTGATTAATTACCACAGTCCGAGAATATAGAAAGGGGGTCTGCAGGGGGGTGCACTTTGGCGAGGGACAAATGACCAACGGATTTGTCTAATGCTTCCTTCTGCGCTCGTCCTTGTCTACGTCGCTCGCTATCATACAAAAAATTGCACTGCACTTTAATTCCCAGGAAATTCTCCAAAGTCAAAATCGAATGCCGAACACCACAAAAAATAAAAATCATTATTTTATTTCAGTAATTTGTTTTGTGAAATATAATATTTGGCAATTTCAGCTTAACTGATCTATGGGTGTGTCTAGTTTTTGTGTGAGATATTTGAATAGATTTCCATGAAATTTTCAATTTGTTAGAAATGTCACTTTGCCCAATAAATATGGGAAAATAGCTTTTCATTTAAAAAACAAGTTAAAAAATAAATCAAAATTCTGTTTCTCTTGGCCAAGTGACTTTGCCATAATCAGAAGTAATAATTTCAAGAATTTAAATATATCAATATTTATTAAATTGTACTCTCGTGTCTTTTATCTTCTTTTACTTTTCGTCCCCCTCCACCGCTCTCCATCTACAACTGTTATAATGTTGCTTAAGCCTATTACCTTTCCTCCGGCTTATCTCTTTTCCATAGAACTTTATGTACATATTAATGGAAAAGTGGCATGTTTTTGTTAGTTAACAGCGCCCAACGTTATTATTAAATCAAAGAAAATTTCAGTATTAACATATTTAATTCACTTATGGCTTCCACTGTGCCTGTGCGTCCTTCCTGCCTTTGAGCATCAGGACATAATGCAATTGTGCCCATTACACAAGCTGAAGTCCGGAGAGAGATATGCTAGCCACAGCTGCGACAGCCGCAGCCAAGAATGTTAAGCATTAAAAGCTTAAAGACTTAAAACATTAACACACACATCCTCATCCTCATCCATACCCACACACACTGAAATACACCCACATGAGAGCATTTCAGGCATAACCAAAGAAAACTATTTACTACAGACACAAACCAGTTAGCAGAGACTGGTAGCGAAAGAGGATAAAAGATAGACCGAAAGAGAGAAAGAGAGAGAGGGAGAGATTGGAAAGGACGAGAAGAGAGAGAAAGTAGTAGGAGGGGATGCGGGTATGTGTGCGTTGTTGTAGGTGGAGGAGAACAGTAGTGAAGCTCATAATAAAAATTTAAATCCGTCAGGTGTTTTTAGATATATTTCTCGGTTTGGCAGCACACATATAAGCCCAAGGACATACACCCACACATATTTATACGCATACACACACGGACAGACAGTTGACAGACATGTATGTGCGCCCCGCTGTAATTTATTATGCGCCAAATCATGGCAAATGCATTAAAATTTCGTCTACACCGTCACAATGTGGCCAAAAGTATCTGTGAGTTGGGTTGGGTCCGGGCTCTACTCTATGTGTATGGCTGGATGTGAGTTTAGTTTTTGGAATTGGGTGTGAGACCTGAATACAAACGGGATACCGGCTTGTGTCTGTTGCTGGGTCCAGGTTTGTGTCTGTGTCTATGTCTGCGTCTATGACTGAGTCTGGGTCTGGGTCGGGGTCTTGGTCTTGGTCTGGGTCTGAGCCTGAATCTGGGTCTGGCTTCGGGTCCAGATGCGGTAACTTCAGCTACTGTTTGTCAAATTTCTTTGCGTGCATGAAAATTGTGCGGAAGTAAGTATAACAAAAACTGAATTTTTCTGCCTAAACAGAGTGTTTATAACTAAAAGATACCCTGTAAACGTAACTTAAAATATTTTTTTATAATTTTGTACAATTTTTCGATACACAAAAAAGCGTCAAATGAAAAAAAAGATATCCATTTTGAATGTTTCTTGAGTTTTGCTGTCGTTTTCGGGTGCCGCTGAACCACGGCACCTTCTTTAGAGGATTGCAGCTGTCATCCATGTCAGCTATGGCTCCATCTCTATAACGAACACGACTTGATTTTAACCTTCTTACCTAGGTTTTTGGGGGTAAAAGTATAAACAAAAACTCAAACAGTTCAACGACAGACACCAGGAAAACCGAGAGAAACTGAGGAGTGTGTTAGAGTATGCTTAAGTGTCTGTATGTTTGAATGCCTGTATGTTTGTGTGTGTGTGTGTGTGTGTGTGTTTGTGTGTGTGTGTGGGTGTGTAGGTGTATATGTGTGTACATTTGGTGGGCTCTGTAGGCAGGCGGTCGGTTGAGCTGACAGTTTTGGTCTGCTTCTGTGCGCTTGTGTGCGGGCACAAATGTCAACAACCAGATTATGACCATATACACATAGTGGTAGATGTTGATGTTGATGTTCTTGTTGTTGTTGTTGCTGTTGTAGATGCTGCTGCTGTTGTTGTTGCTGCTGCTTTCCTTGGTTAGCCAGAAGCTTAAATATAAAAACTTTTCTACTGGACATCGCCATATAGCCAAGCATATATATATACACACCGAATGTATCCATAGATGTATACATATTTGTAATCCATCAATTAATAGTCCTGACAAGCGTCTAATTAAATATGTCCTGGCAGCTGAGACGCGTTGTACAAATAAAGGAAGCGGCATACGAAGTAAACCCAAGGACCAAGCAACCAGTTTTTGGATACGAAAGGGAATTTTATTATGGAAAACCAAGAAAAAATAAAAACAAAAGAAAATACTTCTGAAACTGTTCATAGATTTTATGTGTGTACAAGCATGTGTGTGTGTGTGTGTGTGTGTGTCTGTGTTTTATTTCATTTGCGTTATACACGCGCGGGCATTCATTAAAGTTTTAGTCAAACGCTTATTCAATAAATAGAGTTGGGTTCCATCCGAAGGTTAAAGTTACGACATAGGCAAAAACTGGCTAATGCCTGGTGTCAGGATGCCAATATTGCCAGGATTGTAGATGCTCGTTTATCATGGATATTGACACCACAAAGATGGACGCATCTGGATGGATGCTGGCTCGGAGACAATCGGAAAAACAAAAGCATAAAAACAGATAGCGAAAAACAAATCAAGAAAAAACAAGATCATCCCTATAACCATTCACTTTCTAATACTTATCCTCTTGGTTTATAGTGAATTTATATACCTATAGGAAAAAGCTGTCATCTAAGCATTGAATAAAACTATCAATAAGCGCGATACATTCAATAGTTTTATGTTGCAATCTTTTGGTTTTCTTTGATATTTTTTTTTTTATTTTTACCTAAATTTATCAATTCATTTAATTAAGATCACTTAATGCTTTAACAGCTTTTAAATAATAGTTTATATACATTTTCATATCCAAAAGCCATTTATTAGGTGTTGACTTTCAAGACATTTTCTTTATTTAGTTTGTTAATATTCTGGAAATATATTTTATTCTATTTGGGTATATCTCAGAGCGTATTAAGTGCGATTTATCTATTATATTAATTCTCTAACTTGTATTTCACTTATTGCTAAGGATTTTTGGATTTCTCTGTCTGCTGCGCTCTGCCTAGTATCCTGGAACGCATTTCGTTGCTCTTAATCCTTTATGCACACGTTTTCTCTCTTTGTTTTTCTCTCGCTCTCTCTTTCTCTTTCACACACTCAAATGCACATACAAACATTCAGGCTGTCAAACAAAAAACCTTGATAATGGCACACACACACACACTGCTATACTTACACACAAACACACTCACACAGGACACAGGCTCTGTCATATATGGCGTCCTTATATCCGTTTTCGCATATATGCCAAGGATTAGTGAACATGAATGTTGATAGGCGGCGTTTCAGTGTTTGACAGATGAGTTTTATGGGTTTTGCGCTTGTCCTGCGTTACAGTGTGTGTGTGTGTGCGTTTCTTTCCATAAGTGTGTGTGTGTGCTTGTGTGTGTGTGCGAGTGTGTGTATATGTAAGTTGTCTTCATCGGCGCCATAATAGCGCCCAAATTGAAAGCATAAAACTCAATTAAAGCAACTTTATGTGCAGTCATTTCTCCGGTTTATGTTGCAGTAAGCCCCGCGACATGTCTGCTGACAAGCAGCAGCGCACCTGTCACCCCTTACCCCTTCTTGTCATTTCCCCATATCCATACCCATGCCCATACCCATACCAAGTCTCATATTCATACCCATGCCCCTTCTTTTTACCCATGCTTCATATCAGCTACACCCAACACTCAGCAGACATTTCCTAATTGCGCGCCCAACTCTAACATCAACATCAACGGATATTGAAAGTGCACACAGACTCGTTCACATTCACATACACACACTTACACATACACGCAATGGAAGTGCAAAATTGAAACTGCAAACAACTTCATTTGATGCCCAACAGTTTGCTAACTATCAAACCCGCCAAATATTTGCAACCGCTGAGCTCACCCTCAGCTTCCCAAGTGTCTGAGCTGCTCCCTCTGCTGTGGCTCCTACATATCCGTCTTTCCTTTACCTTTCTTTGCCATTTGGCTCTTAGCTGCAATCTCGTCGCGCATACCTTTGCCCTATTTGAAGCAGCTTTTGGCATTCTTGCGTAATTTGTTGTAACTGCATCATTTAACATTTGAAAGACTACTGCCCTCCCCGTCCCTGTCTCTTCTTGTAGTTGGTTTGCCTTGACTTTGCTTTTGCTGCTGCTTCTATTGCTGCCACTGCAACGGCTACTGCTTTTGCTGCTGCTGCTGCTTCTGCTGGTTGTGTTGCATTCACTTCCTCTCCATGTTCCTCTAGTGCTTAGCTACGCCAAGTTGGCATTTTAGTTGCCATTTGCCAAACGACAGCTACAAGCGTTTGAGCAGCCACTGAGATGCTTCTGAGTGCTCGGAGTGCTCGGAGTTGCCCTGTCTCAGTCCAATTGGTTGCTAGTTAAGGATAATGGCAACAGACAGCAGTTAATGTTCCGAAAAAATCTGCTACAAAAGTGTGAAAAAAAAATTCCCTTTTCTTTAGTCCTCACAACTATCTATCTCACTCACACTCTCCACATGTGTGTATCCCTGTCTCTTTTTAACTCCACTTGTAGGTATACCCAGCACTTCACTCGCTTAGCTGCACTGCAGGAATACCTTTAAATATGCAACTGAAACAGGAAAACTTATAGGAATTTAATTATGCTTTGTGTGTTTCTTTTAATTTCCTCTTAAAGCTTGAAATAAGGACATCCTGGCAAATTAAATAAAGCCAAATGAATCTAAAACAAAGCAATGCTAAGCTGGTCATAGAAAATATTCAAAATATTAAATTGAATTGGAATGTAATAATTGTTGAGTTTTTTTTTTTTTTATAATTACGACACATATCAAAGGTGCATCAGTTGGCAGTTAAAATTCTTTAATTGTCATTTTAAGCTTCTTTTGCTCAATCAGACAGACGAAGTGTCAGGCTTCATTTAATTATATTCCAGAGATTATAATTCGTTGTATAATTTTCTTAAGTGATTTTTAATAAAAGGGAAACGTTCAAAGTATTTAATTTGATCAATAGCTCTATAATTGCACATTTCACATTCTGTGCGTGGGGAGTAAGGACGGATGCATCATAAACTTTAGTAATACAACTGTTTAATCCTTTATTACAATTTAACGATTTTAAATAGCGATTAATAAATTTTGAAACTTAAAAAAAAATATCAAAATAAAATAGATAAATTGTAAACTGAACAATCAAGAAATAAGCCCATATGCTTCCCATAAATCGACCAAAAAATTCCACTCTTCTTCATTTTCAAAATATTAATGTTTTTTTATTTTTTTAATGAAAGAATACGTTGTAATTAAACAAAGTATTGAATTTCTTCAGGTTCCTTGACAATTTGGTATATATCGTCAATGATCGATATATCCATACGTTTATTATAAAACCGATATACAAAATATATTTCAAATAAGGATTCTTTATAATTTCAATATTACATATATTAATCAAGTGATATCTGACCAGCTGTTTTTTTATATGGATTCATTTTATACCTAAAGTTACCTTGATAATCAATACTTAAAGGAATACCCACAATAGTTGAAAGCAAAACTTTGCGCTTAACTCTAAGGAACTACAAAACTTTGAAAGAATTTAAAGAAAAGTTTCATCCGCAGCTCCGGTCGAGCGTATAGCTTGAAGAAATATCTGCGGAATTTTTATATATATATATATATATATATATATATACAAGTATATATCTATATACAGTATCTGTACATAATACAGTTCCATGGTTTTAAAAAAAAAATATCGCCATCAATGTCAGAGTTAAAAATCTATAAAGTTCCATTCGTGGATTTCAAAGAAGTTACATCTCAAGTTCCCGCTGAGCAAATAGTTAAAGGAATATCCTCAAAAGTTTAATAGGACTCTTCGTATCTGTAAGTTTGTGACATTCATTGCAGCCGCTGGTGATATTCAATTAAAACTGTATTTATGCCTGGGCAAGACAAACAGGCTTGTAAACTATGAGTACTCAAAACCGTACAAGCGGGTACTACCCGTGCTCGTACTCATACGCATACTCATAGTCACACTCGTACACATACTCATATTCATATGAGTACTCGCATACAGATGAAGCCCTCGAGCGTGTAGCGACCCGAAAGTTCTCAACTTATTAAATCTCTCAGAAGTTGGCATACAAATCATTTGCGTTTTGCGGGGTGGGAGGGCAAGCAAGATTGGAGAAGTGGTGAATTGGTGGGTGGGTGGTTGGGTGGTTCTGTTGGTCGGTTGGTTGGTTGGTTGGTTGGCTGGCTGGCTGGCTGGCTGGCTGGTTGGTTGGTTGGTATGTTGGTGGATTGATGAGTTGGCGAGTTTGTGGGTTTGTAGGGTTGGAGAACAAGTCGTAACTCGGGCAGAACTCAACAACAAATAAGTTTAAGTACATTTAACTTTTGTGACAGATACTACAAGCATACGCAAAGATACAAATTTCAGATACAATTTTGTGTGCAACGCCTTCGTCACGCAATGTCAACGCCTCTCGTTTCTACTTCTGCCTCGGACGCAGCCTATGTACCCTCCCACTACTTAGAGTTCGCTGCCCCTTCTGCTGCTCTCTCTGATGCTCAGCAAAGACAAGTTCTTAAGTAGTCATTAAAAATCAAGCAAAAGTTGAGGAGCGTAACACAGAACTATGAGAAGGAGACAAAACTTTGTGCAATTGCATTAAAGATCTATTTCGTTTCATTATAAATAGGTGCTTTTAGGATGGGACAGACTGAGGAGCAGTGGTGTCCCTTCACTAACTGCAGGAAAGGGCTAACAGCGGCAGGCCAAAGTTTTCGCATACATATTAATTAAAAACAAGTTATCAACAAGACAATTTACATATATATATCATCCAAGTAGGCGAACCAGACAGGCAACCCATTAATTGGTGTAGGAGAAAAAGTGAGCGGGCTATGCAACTGCAGGTGGCCAGGTAACATTAAGCAAATCAGTGAACAGGTGAAAAATCAACTTGGCAATTGCCAACAAAGTTTCTTTAGACATTTGGCGGCAACAACAAAAGCAACAGAAACAGAAGCAGCCACAGCAAAAGATGGAAAAAAATCGTAACTTATTAATTTTGTCCTTTCATAGTTGGCCAGTAGCATGCAGCAGGCAAAAGAGCGACAGGAGTGGGAGGTGGGGGGATTGGGTGGGATTGAGGCGTGCCTGAGGGCGTAACTGACAACAGTGCCATGTGTCACTCCATCAACTTTGGGACGCGTTAATTGGGGTGTAAAAATAATTTGCCACGTTTCGTTTGTTGTAGCTGCACGCAAAACTTGTCAGGAGAGGATGGGAAGAGGTTGAGGGGAAACGTGGGGCTGGACGATGAAACTGGGAGCTGTGGGGCTGGTAATTACGTGAGTTGAAGTGTAAATTAGTTAGAGTATAAGTTTTGTCCTCATAGCGCAGAGTATGTCAGTGTGTGTGTGAAAAAATGTGTATATGTGCGTGGATTTGTTTAGATGTGTGTAAACGTACGTGTGAATTTTAGTATGTGTTCGACTGTGTGCGTGTGTATTTAGACCACAGAAGTTTTTTTCTTTGGGTACACCAAATGCCCATCAAAATATTTCAACATTTCTTTGACTTAAAGAGTCTCAAGAGGGATTACACATACGCAGAGAAGCCATTAAATTGGTTGAATTAAAGTGAAAATTCGTAAGCAATAATTTGCTTTTCAAAATAATAAGTTCTTAAGGATATTCCTTCATTTTATACAACCTTAATAAAATGATTTACGTGAAATTTGTTTTATGTATTGGATAGCTGTGAAAGGAAATGAATACAGTACATACCGTTTATATGCAAAACCTATAATGCAGACCGCTTATATGCAAAACCTATAATGCAGACAAAATGTTTCATATATGCGATATTTCCTTTTAAGAATTTAAAATTAATAATTTTGATATTATGATGATGTTTAAAAACATTATTTTTCATTTAAGCAATATTTGTATATAAGCAGTTTGCATATAACCGATTAACACTGTATCAATTATAATTGTTAAGTAATTTGTCGATATTATATGTGAAGAAGTAACAATTTTCAGACCTTTAAAAGTATTTAACTGTTAATTACCGACGTGCAGTCCCTTTCCTTCTGTTTTAAAAGCTGTGCCCACCTGGCAATTATTTGTGTGCAGTTTATCAAATGGCAAACATTCGCCACCCACCAAACACATCGTTGAAGTAGTCAAGAAATCCGCTTACAACTCGAATGAACATTTTACAGCATATCATATAAATCAGCTTATAAAACTTTCATCGTATATCAACACACTAATTATGGTAATTTTATAATTTCTAAAAACTGCGCCAGTTGAGGCTATCAAGTGAGCCAACAGGCTGCCATCCCCCAGAGGCGTTTGCTGTTGATGTTTAATAAGCCAAGACACACACCATACACATGCATATCAATGTATATCTGTATATACAGATATATCTATATATATATTTATGGCATAGATATATATATATATATATACATATATAGAAAAATGTCTGTATATGTTAAAAGATACATATATACAGATACTTGGACTGGCAAACATTTAGGAGAAACCTCCAAAGGCAGGAAAACAAGTTCTTTTCATGAAATTTGAACATAAATTCCAATAAACGAAACAAGAGCAAAGTGCAAAGCCTGCCGCACACAACCAACAACGTTTACACCCACACCCGTACGCATACTCACACTCACACTCACACTCACATTCACATTCACATTCACATTCACATTCACATTCACATTCAAACTCACACTCATACCCACGCCCACAATTGGAGCCCCCATGGCATCTCTTTGGCTAGCAGCTCGCATGCAGTTTAGTGTTACCAGACCCTAAGGGATTGGCATAGGCGTATGCCCCGACTTGGCCAAGAAAACTGCCCACTCGCCGTAAGAAAACGCCAACCAAATAGCAAACTATAAAATAAAAATAGAAAAGCAAAAACCAAGATGAGGACGAAGGTGAAGGCAAAGACGACAACGACGAAAGCTACGCCAGCAGGCAAACTAAAGCAGAACCAGAGCCGAGCCAGAGCATGGACAGAGGCAGCAGTAGGAGCAGCAGCAGCAGCAGCAGCAGCAGCAGCAGCAGCAGCAGCAGCAGCAGCAGCAACGGCAGCAGAGCACATAAAGTTTCTACAGGACGCTGGCAGGACGCTGGCAGGGCGATGGCAAGGCGATGGCAGGGCGATGGCAGGACGAGACGACGACCACTGGCAAATCAACTTTGCAACTTGAGACTGTTGCAGTCTATTAAAATTACGCCGCCGGCAAGTGGCTACCCTCCATGATGCCCCCTGCCTTTGCACTTCCCCCCAACGCATTATATTCGCTTATGTGTGTGTGTGTGTGGATAGAAAGAGGCGTAGGCGGTTAGACACTGTGTGTGTGGGCGTGTCAAGCGCAAGCACAGGACTGTGGGGCTAAATTAAAGACAAGCAAGGCGTCTGCTTGTTCTTCTAGTGCTGCGGCTGCTTCTGCTTTTGCTTCCACTTCCTCTCCTTCGTCCCTGTTTTGCACTCTGTCTTCTATCTGCTGCTTCTCATACTTCTTCATCTTCTTGTTGAACTGCTAGTGTTGCTTCTTCCTCTTGTTTTTCATGCAGTGCTCTGTTTCCGGCCGCCGCTGGCAGTTAGCAAATACATCCCCACATACCCATATCCCTCGACCAAGCTATGCAACCAGCTACCCGCAACCCGTGCACCACGCACTCCATACTCCGCACCACACATCCCGCAACCTCCCTTACCCATCGCCTAAAAACTACTTTATGCCCACAGTACCATTTCCTGCTGCGCTCTCAGATACGCTTGGGCTGGTCTCTGATTCTGTTTCTGTTTCTGTTTTGGTTTTGGGGATTTCTTCTATATTTTTCATTCGTTTTTCATTTTCTTTCTTACATTTCATGCTCGTTTTTTTTTTTTGTAGTTTTTGTTTAGGTTTTGCCTTCTACTTTTGGTTTTTTGTTCTGCAGCCCTTTTCTTTTTAGGGGTCGGCCGTAGCGCATCGTAAATTTAAAGACTATGCAGCTACTTGAAAAGTTGTGCTGCAAGGCGTTGCCACGTAGTTTACGGCTGTGGCTGTGGCTATGACTGTGGCAGTGGCTATGGCTGTTGCTGTGGCTATGGCTGTGGCTGTAGTCGTTGCTGTGACCAGGGTTGGCCAGGGTGGGCCAGGGACGACAGGACATGCCAGGAGCGTGCTGCTATGCTAGGTGTGCCATCATTTTCATATCTTATAACAGTAGTTACGAGTATATTGCGAATGGGTTGTTGTACACTTTTGCATACTTTACACAGCAGCCACACTGATTGAGCAATTTCTGATGATGCTCATCATCATCTTGATCATCGTCTTTGTGATAATGTTGATGGTGATAGAGATGTGTGGGTGTCGCTTTAGGTGTAAGTGTGGGTACGAGTGTGGGTGCGAGTGATGCTGTTCAGCTCCTTTGGGAGTCCATGTGGCGCCATCATCAGCTTTATTATTATTGAAAGGCATCAGCGGTGCTGATGGGGTTGTGGCTGTTGCGGTTGCGGCTGGCCAAGATTTGCTTTGCCCGTTCATCGCAATCTCATCTTAACTCTAGCCCCAACCCTCAACCCTCAATCTTCAATCTTCGACCCGCCACCTAACCAACCCCTGCCCACTATGCCCCCTCAGCTTTTCAACGCTGACAACACTTTATGGTGCATTGTTCAAACATAAAATTGATATTTTTATGGTTTTTTGCTGGCAGCTTCTTCCGTTTGGCTGCCTTAATGAGCGCAACTTGCAAAGGATATTTTGATTTTCTCCTTCATTTTCCATTTTTTTTTGTTCTGTTTTCCTCATTTTTGTTCTTGCAACTACAATATTTTAAGTGTGTGTAGATCCTTGTTGGTCGGTTAGTTAGTTTGAAGGTTGCCACTGATGAGCAGCAACATTGCAAACAGAAGCAGAACGGAAATGTTGCACAGAACTTAAGATACGCCGCAGTCTCATTAGGAAACGATCGTTATAGGAACGAGAATTTAATAATCAAATTATCAAATTCTCGGAGCTTCAGTAAAGTTTTTTAAAAATGAGAAAACATTAATATATTACTTGTTTAATTTATAATAAACTCTGAAAAGTCTAAAAGACCTGTTGAAGTTCACAAGTTTTTTTTTTCTAATTTTATAGTACATTTTATTATTATTGTCTAAAATTATATAGTTAATATATATATTTATATGTTATTATTATAAAATATTAACAGAATTTCTCATTTATTTGAAGAGTTTCTTCTTAAATCCTTTATATATTTAAGTTTTTCAAATTGAATTCTCTTTAAATTTAGTCAAAACTTTTCATGATTTTGGTAAAAGAAAAAAAAAATCAAATATCAATCGAAATGGCAATAAATTCAAATCAATTATAGGCCATCTATTGGGTCAATTCAGTCAATTGGCAATACCAATTTTTGGCATCCGATGCCGAAACTACGGTCCTTAACACTTCATTCTAATCCGTTAACTTTTTGGCATTCGCCAAAAGGCAACTACAAATTTGGGTTACCTATTGACTTGCAGTCTGGTCAGGCATTTGCTTAGGCCATACACCCATATGCCCATGGAAACATGCAAACGCCTACACACACACACACACACACACACACACACACATTCGCTTTCACATACATATACAGGAGAGTAGAATTGATGTCCACCCACTCGCTGCGCACATAGAGTTGGCCACAGACGCATGAGCAAACTCTCGTCCATACACCCAAAAACTTACACACATATACAAACACACACAGGCACGCAGAGAGACACACATACGTGCACAGGCTAAATCACATACATTCGCACACATTCATTCATATATATAGAGATTGAAATGCCCACACACAATGGGGCTGATATAACCTTCTCAATGACCTTTTATTGACCTTCTCCACAGACAGCAGCAGCAACAGCAACAGCAACAACAATGCGAACATAAACGCCAACACATAACAGTAAACATATTTCATGCACTTTTTATTCGATTGGCCACCGCATAACCAGGAGCTGAACTTGGATTGCTCCTGGCCGGGAACTGGCAGTGGCACTGGCACTTGCACTGGCTTGTACTTCTACTGGTTTGCTGGTGCCGCTGCTGCTATCTTCGTTCTTTGGCTCTGGCTTGGTTCTGGTCCTGTCCTGGCGGGGCTCCTCTGTTCTGTTTGGCTGCCCGTTTGGCGCATTTTACGAATTTCAGTTACATTTTTGCATATGCAATTCTGATCTCCGTTTTGCGGTTACAATACTTCTGCCTGCGGTTGTTGTTGCCTTCTCTTTTGCAGTTGTTGTTATTTTTGTTGCCGTTGCAGTTGCAGTTGCTGTTGCTTTTGCACTTGTAACTGACACAAGCAGCAGCAGCAGCAGCAGCAACAGCAGCAGCCAGTGTTAAAGGGCACCAACGTCGACAGCAACGACAACGGCAACGCAGCAACTGCAAATTGGCATTGGCTTTGGTGCGAGGGCTCGTAATATCCCTTTGAATAAACGTGTGGCCAGCAACCACTTTGGCAGCTGCCTTTTTGAAATGATACACTAAATAATATATGCACTATATATACTTAGTCACCTAAATTGATCTGTCAAAAGATCTTTCTAAAAGTGACCTATAAATTAATTTTGAGCAAGTGATTGAAATATTTGAAATAAAATTTTAGCTATAAAAGAATGAAATAATTTAATAATTATTAAAAAATAAAAATAATACATTTTTTTTTATAAGTAATTAATTAATATAATAATTTTTGTTTTTTTATCCACGTTTGTCATATAAGGGTATTTAAAGTGCGTCGGATTTTGATTGTGTTACTGTTGCTGCTGCTGCTGCTGCTGCTGCAATTGGTGTTCAAGCTGCCGCTGCTGCTGTTGCTGTTGCAGGCAGTAGCCTTTTACAGTTACAAAAACTGTAGTGCAATGTAATGCATATGTATGGCAAACATACACTCACACGCACACATATATAGACATACGCACACATACTTATGTATGTCCTGCTTGCCCGCCCATATCCTGTTTGTTTTTGTTCGTTGCTCATTGTTGCTGTCGATGTTGTTGGTGTTTCTATTGGTGTTGCTGTTGCTGGTGGTGCTCCTGTCGGTGCTGCTGTCGGTGTTGCTGTTGTTATTGTTGCTGCTGTGTTCTCCTATGCTGCTTGTTAGCCATAAGCGACGGCGTTGGCGTCTAACACGTAACGCATTTGTAGTTGTTGTTGTCCTTGTTGCATTTGCTGTTTCACTTCTTGTTTTAGTTGTTGTTTCACTTATTGCTGCTGCTGTTGCTGTTGTTGGTGTTGTTGGTGTTGTTGTGGCTGCTGTTGTTATTGTTAGTGCTGACGTTGTTGTAGTTGTTATCAAGTGCAGTATTTAACTGCAGCAATTTTTACAGTTGAATTTGTAGCTGCCCCTGTTGGTATGCAATGCAATTTAGATTTCAATCGAAGCGCTCGCAATGCAACCAACCATGTGTGTGAGTAGTGCTTTTTGTGTGCTTGCGTGTGTGTGTGTGTGTGAGTGCGTGTATGTCTGAGAATGTTTAAGGTAGTCTAGAATAGGATTTTAGTATAACATGAGCATTGAAATTTATGCATTTTAATGCCAATTCCAGCAGACATACAACTAATCATGACTGACAACTGGCGAACAGTTGCAGTCGCTTGTCCCAGACACTAGACTTAGTTTCTAATAGATGACATACCATATATGTACATACATATATCCATATCTTTATCTATATATGTAAATAAGAATCAGGTTTGGCGTTTCAAGCTCGTCAATCACTTTAATTATAACAAATCTGTCACGTACCGAACATTTTGTAAAAACAGCAGGTAAAAAGAAAAAAAAATGAAAAAAAAAAAATTGATACCAAAACTGGCAAAACGCATAAAAGACACGAAGCGTCAGGTAGAAAAAGGCAAAGGCTGCCCAAGCTACAACTTTTGCTCCCTGCGCCCTGTTCGTGCTTCTGTTCCATGTTCCTATCCTCCGCTCCCTGCAACAGTTCCCTGCACCTATTTCTACTTCTACATTTACTGCTTCTATTGCTTCTGCTGCTCCTACTACTACTTTTGCTGATGATGATGATGATGCTTGATTTTATGACAGTGGCGTTGGCCGTAAGCGATTTTTAAATTGCTGCTCTACATAGAGACAGAGAGCCGAAGCGGATACTGAAGGAGGAGCGACGAGACGAGTGGCAGTGGAAAGCAGTATCTCGACCAGAGGCAGCAGCAGGTGGACAGTGGCAGGATGGGCATGTACAGCAGTTGGTGTCGTTGTTACAATGTGAGTTCCGTTGGCAGTGCTATGATTTGAGCTTCTGGCCATTGGATTGTTTGGGTATAGGAATGTGCATGGATAGGGGTATGGGTGTAGGTATGGGTTAGGAAGGTCATAGCCAAGGAACGTGTTGCACTGGTCAGACACGATAAACCGTTATACGTAAAGCATATCCTTAAACCGTGCTCCGTTCCATTGTTCAGAGGTTGCGCTTGAAATTGCACACAAATTGAGTTTGTTAATAGGGCCAAATGCTTCGAGCTCTAGCTAAAAAATGCAGCATTATAAGTTTTATTCTAACGGAGGGTCAGCGAAAAGAGAAAGGAAAGGAGTAGATATATATGTATAAGGAGAGAGATAGATTGAGAGAACGATGGAAAAGGAGAGGCAGAGAGACAGGGAAGGAGCGTGATTGAGGAGAGGAGGGATTTTGTAGTAGAGGCCACGTTCAAGTTGCCAAATACGCAGTCAACTTTGTTGCCAAATCCAAAGCATTTTTGTTGCGTGTGTGTTTGTGTATGTGTATATTTGTGAGTGTGTGTGTCTGAGTGTGTGTGTGTGTGATTGCATGTGCGTGTTTTGTTGGTCAAAAAAGAGACACACACACACAAACAGCAAACTTGAAGCAGCCATAGAAATAAAACTCAAACGCATTCAAACGGAAATGCAAATAAATCTTAGTCACTGAAAGGCAATTGGCTTTGGTCAGTGGGAAAACCACTTGGAAATGGCAGCAATGCGACTTTTATTTCCCTCTCTTTCTTCCATTTTTTTCTCTCCCTTTCTGTCCTTCCTTTTTCCATATATTTCAATATATGTATACATAGAATATTCGACTATAATACAAGTTTCAATATATGTAATATATATATATATATATATATATATATATATATATACTTATGTATACATATATTCATTGGTACATATCGGCCCATTGCAATGCTCCCTTTGACTAATGACCCTTGGGCTGCCCTCTCAGATATTTATTAAGATTGCATTCTCTATTATATATAAGTGGGGCTATTTAAGCCATAAAACAGAGTTTATTTCAATGCCAGATAAAGAAGTCTACGACATGAATTTATGAAATACAAATTACTTTTGAAAATTTATAAATTATTTACACTATTTGAATAGTGGATTTGAAATCACTCATTGCACGTGGCTGACTTCAGTGAAAAGGTTTAAGGTACAGGTGAATTATTGAGCATAACATTTAATGAACAAATGAAAACATTTATTAAGTACAATTTATTATATAAATAATTTTAAAATCTTTTGTTTCATTTCGTATTAAAAATACTTGAAATTTAATTGGGTCTATTTAAAGAGGAGCAGAATTCAAGATCTCTGATGCATATACAGTAATAAAAATGTAATAAATATAATATATAAAATTTAAAATAAATATTTAAATTTTTGATTTTTGCAACACAGCACACAACTTTTCCCAATTAAAGTGGACTCCAAGTTAGATTGGCTTTAAGGGTGACGGAGAGGGCGCTGCTGTGAAAGAACTAATTTAAATAAACTGCCAACTGTGTTTAAAAACTTTTTACAAAAGTATAAAAGTGTTCATATATAAATTAACTATTAGTTAACTTTATGAAGTGAAAAGTTAACTCCTTTCATGATTGAGCTTACAACAGCTTAAAATACACCTTTTCATGTGCACAAAATTTTAATGGGTATTACAATGAAAGTAGAGTTGAAAACTACAAGTTCTTCAATTATCGAAAAATAGTTGATAAAATTCCAAAGTTTTAGAAGTTACCCAATGCGAATAATTGGTTTTTGGTAGAGTCTTTTAAAATGAAAATGTTCCCACATGAAAGTATTTGCTCAGATGTGAGGAACGAATAATTGCCTAAAATATTTATCCATTTAAATCAATTGGTATTAAATGAAATGCCGAAGTTTGCCATTTCCTTACACACACATACACACACACAGATGTTGGATGGTAAATCAGAAAAGATTTACCATCAAAAGAATTTCAATGCAGTCAGTAAAACAATTTGGAAGATTTGTTACGGCTTTTCACCCAAGTTAACGGAAGGCGACAACGCAATATCGAAGATTCCAGATTGAGCACTGAAAATGGGAACAAAGTAAAATACCAAATAAAAATCAAATTTAACCTAATGCTAATAATGTGCAAATTTTTTCAGCTATCTATTTTTTCCTTGTTTGTGTGTGCGTTGCTATCATGTGTGTGTGTTTGTATGTGTTTGTGGATGGTTCATGTGTGCGCTTGTATGTATGTAAGTCTCAATGGGCTTATGTAGTCGAGGGAAAACAATCGAAGGCATTAGCTGTTGTAGCTATAGCTTTGCCTTTCCTTCTCCCACACTCCCACTCCCCCACTGTTTCTCTCTCTTAATCTCTCTATCTCACACTGTTTCTCCCCTTCTCCATAGCACGTCCTCGCTTTCTTTAACTGCTGTCCAGTGCAATGTTTTTAGCCATATATTCGTGTTTGTCTTAACCTTTGCTATAGTCGCACAACCTTTGCCTGATCTGCATATTTAAAATGGATAAAGTCTACGCATGGCATATGTTTCACCCCATGTGCCACCCTTTGAAGCTTTCTCTATCGCTCACTTTTCCTTCCTCCTCTACTCCCTCCTGCTTTGTGTGTTTGTGTGCGTGTGCATGTGTGTATATAGTCAATGCAATGTCCTGTGTCCCTTGGCCATGGCCAACGGCCTGCCTGTCTGGTAGTCTGGCCTGCATATATGCATACGTACATGCCGTTTACTCGGCCCTCGGGCTTTATTTTCACAAATACCGACAACACACACACACATACTGAGGTGCATACATATACATCACATATACAAAAGTAAGTTTTAAATTTACCTTGTGGATCTTGTGCATATTTTGCTTATAAATATTTTGCCATTTTCAACAATAAATATTTTAAAATATTTAAATGCGCAACCAACAGAAACAAATTTGTATCCCCCGCCTACGTTTCCATTTCCATTTCCACTCTCCACATCCTTGCCCCTTATTCAATCTGTCGTATCCTTTGGTCCTGCGGCAACTCTTCGCCTGCGCCTTTGTTTATTATCTCTATCGCCATTGCTGTGATTTTCAACAATGCAGTTTAATTTTATCAACACATGCACATGGTCAGTGCATTGTTTTTGTCCATTTTTGTAATAAGTTTTCCGACTTTTCCCCCAAACTTCTCATGCTGTTGTTGTTGTTGTTGTTGTTGTTGCTGTTGTTGTTGTTATTGTTGTTATATTTCCATATCTCTATTCTCTTTATAACTTTGTTACAACATTTACTGTCGATAGGTTCTTGGGCATCTCTGATGCCCATAAATTTTATATTGATTGCAGTAAATGGAAACGTTTTAATACTTTAGCCTCAACGATTTGTCTTCTAATTGTTTAATCTATTCATTCTAAAACCATATCGGATGTATCTTTAAAGCTTATAGCGTATAGCTTTAGGATTTAAATTGAATGTCATGACTAATAAAATGACTTTCAATTGATACATGTATCTAATATGATCCCCATTTGTAGATAATACGTTTAGAAATGTGTTGAATAATAAAATTGTTCAATAAATACAGGTAAAGGATTACCAAATATCCTTTAATAGCTTGTCTTCTTTTTATGTGCTTTTAAGCTCTATACTTCACTCTATTTAAATGCGTTATTTAAAATAATATTTTTTACATTTGTGATGTTATTGCAACTATAAATACTTTACCCTTAAGTCCGATTTTTTTTTTTTTTTTAATTTTTATGTCTTATTGAAATTAGTTTGAAGGCGAATATATATTTATTATAGACTCAAGATGCTGATAAATAAAATATATATTGATATTTTAAATTCAGCCAGAATAAACATGTCACATCTTAAGCACCTTTTACAGGCTTTACATATGAAGCCCCTGTGCGTATGAGCAACCTACTACGGCCATGTATATTCGTCTGAAAAATAGTAATAATAATAATACTAGATACAAATTGCAACAATGAAAATAAAGTTAGATATACAATATATATATATATATATATATATATAGCTGAAGCGTTATGTCAGTTTTCCCACAAGGATATTTGAGTTTCGGATTGCATTTAGTTATTTTCATCTTGACATGTTTGACATTTGCATTATAATTGCCTTTACAATGTTTTTGCTGAGTATTATTATTGTTATTGTAACTATTGTTGTATCTCTTGTTGTTTTTGTTGTTGGCATTGTTGTTGCTGTGCTGTTATTTGCTGTAACTGTTATCCATTTAGTAGTTAAATTCAATTAGGAAATTTGCTCTCCTGTGGCGCCCCAAAATGTTGCCACTATTATGCTAATCTGTAAATTTTACTCAATTGTATTACATTCGGTAATAGATTTGCATATTTGGGCTGCACATTTTGTTTTTGTTGGCTGCGGCGATGGCTGCGACAATTTGCAGCCCATTCATAGGTTTTTTTTGTTTTTCTTTTTTTTTTTTACTTTTTGCTTCGCTTTTTCTCTCTATATTTTTTTCTTTTTTCTTATTTCTTTATTTTTTTTATATTCTTTATATTTGGCGTAATTTTTACATTTACGAGCCATTAAAAATATTTTATTGCATTTATATTTCGCTGGCTGCTTTATGGCTACCCTGCAGGAGATTTTCTCGCGTATGTCCTGGGATACTTTGTTGCCTGCTGCCATTGCCGACAACGTTGTCCTTTGGCGCAGGACGCACTCATGTGGTCCCTACCGCTGCTCCTGCTCCGGTTATTGTCTGCCTGCTGCCTGCTTCTGATGATGATGATGATGATGACGTTGATTTATTTGACTCTTGTTTATGGTATGCACTCTACACACACACTCGCACACTCGCACACTCGCTCACTCGCACACTCGCACACTCGCACTTTTATATACACGCTCACACACATACACACATGCTCACACAAAGTTGTGTGTGGCATTCATATTTGTTAACAAATTTGTGTACAGCGACCTGAGCCAAATATGCAGCCTGGTAAAAACTTTCTCCAGGTATTTTATATCCTCAATGTGTTCAATTTCCAATGAGAACTTTATATGCAAATCGCATCGGGCTTACCTTGAGGAGCTTTTACGATCTACTGTGATATAGGATGAATGCAAATATCGTTAATATTTGTTCAATCCAAGGGGGGAAGGGGAGGGAATGGGGGATGGGTAACTGAAACTACGATTTCATGTAACGTACTCTTGACACCCCCAATAAGTGGACGAATATGTACACAAAGTTATTTGTTTAATAATTATATCATGATCATGGACTACATGATCGTATTCATTTCAAAATTTATATAAATATTTTTGGAAGTTCGAAGAATATTTTTACAAAAATACAATAATGGCACATAATCTTAGTTTTCTATCAAAGAGATCTTCGAATTGAGAACCAATAAACTACAAGCTTATGTACCTGTAGTTAAGAATATGCTATAAAGTTATGAAATATTTAATGTAGACACCTGCCAGCGATTTTCGATTCGAGAGTTGGGAATGAAAAGAAATTATTTATAGTCTGATCCCGAACAAAATATGTTTAATCTTCATCTCCGTAAATTCCCAAAAATTTTCTAAGCTACAGATCAACGTGACTACAAAAACTTAACAAATTTATGTACAAAAGTGGGGTGAGTGCTGGTTTTGGTTTTCTCTGCCTCTAATAATAATTTGTACAAACGTAATGTATACCCTTTTTAACATTTTTTAATGGGCTTGGGGGTAAAAATATATATAAAATTTTCTGGCAAGTTATTTGCACCGAAAAGAGGCACGTTCTAAGTTCTTCGTCTGTGCGGTAACAAAGCCTCGGCAATGACAGACAATAACAACCAAGCACAGATAAAGATATACACACACACAAACACAAACATACACACTCATACAAATACACACACTCACACAAATACATACAATCACACATGTACATACAGATGGACACACAATGTATACACATGCACATAGAATATTGTAGGCCAGGCTAACAAATTAAGGCACGCATTGCTAACTCGAAGTAATTTTAGAAAATTATTTGTGTTGAAAATGTTGGAAAACACGGCATGGAAAATGCGAGCGGCTTTTGAAGCGTGCGACGAGCCAACATTTGAAAGGGAAACAAAATTGTGGCTGGGATTTACGCAGACACGTGAGAGAGTTGCTTTGTGTGTGCGTGTGTGTGTGTGTGTGTAGACGGGCGTAGTGTGTATGTGTGTTTGTGCTTGCATGTGTGTGGCTCACTTGTTTATGGGTATTTGGGTTAGAAGCTCAAGTGTTTTGTTATTGAGTAAACATGTCATAAATACCGTTATACAAAATACGTGTTCGTGCCACAGCGACGAGGCAACTCGCGTCTGTGTTTGCATAGAAAAATACGAGTAACCGCACACGGTGTTGAAAATCCTTTTACTAAATACAAACTACAGACATACACCTACATAGCAGACAGTCATACATACGCATACATACGCAACACGTAAAGCCGTTAACATTTAAACACACACAGACACAAATTCTGTATTTTAGCATCATAAAAAAGCATAAAGGCGTTAGTTCTATGTTTAAATCTTTGTGTATGTTTCCTTGTCTACGCTATCTATGTATATGTGTGTGGGTGTGTTGGTGTGTTGGTGTGTGGTCGGTTACGCAGTCCGAAAACCGCTACCAACTCTGCTTTATAGTACCTTTATCCAAGATCCAACTTCTATACGCAAAGCGTTGTATGTGCTTGTCCTCTTGGCGTATTTAAAAATGCCCGCAAGGCAAAGGCGAAAGTTATTTGCAATGGGTTCCATTTGAGAGAAGACCTCCAAAGGAGGCTGCAGCGGTGGCAAAATATCTAAGCTGTTGAATGAAGCAGGGTTTCAAAGAATTTCAAAGTTAAGTTACCACAAAAATTGTACACTCGTATTTACACAAGCGTTTCAAGCTTTGAATTCAGGTCTTAAGTAAAAAAGTAAATTTAATTACATTTTATGTTTTATTTGAATATTATAATCATTATTATTACTAACACAAAGGGTAGCCGAGAAAGAGAGAGAGAGAGAGAGAGCGAGAGAGGAAAAGATGATGGCATGTTGTACACCAACAGCGAGTGAGAAGTAAGAAAATTTTCTTCATTAAAACTGACAATGAGCCTTGGGATGAACTAGTCCTCGGATTGTCAGCAAAGCAGATTTTATAATAAGCAAGAATTAATTTAAAGAATAATTTAATATTTATACAATTATATTTAATCTTCTTTAATATGAACCTTAAAGTCTTGAAACTCTGACTAATACTTTCACATGATTAATAATAAGTTGAAACAAATTTAAGCACTACAAAGTGTCGAATTTAATAGTTCGACATTGGCTTTAACATTTTGTTTTGAAAAATTATAATAAATTAATAAATTGTTTGAAATTCTAGGAAACAATTAAATGAGAGACAAAAAATCCTTGACTACTTATCAATTGAAAATTCTATTTAATGAGTGTTTATGTATATACATATATATATTTTTTTTAAAATTATTGTTTGTCTATATTTGTATTAACGATTTTAAATAATAGCTTTTAATTACATTTAGTAATGTAGTTAAATTTACGAGCTACATAGATAAATAGGCTTACACATACAAACACACACTCAGAAATAAGCACACATGTAAACACATTCTCATAGATGGCGATTTAGTCCTTTTGTTTGCTTAAAGGCGGCGCATAAATTAATTATGCGCAAAATTTATTAATTGTCAGAAACAATTGAACGTGCGTCCCATAATGACGACAGTACCAGCAGCAAGAACAACAACAACAACAACAACGATAATAATGACAGCGGTAAAGCAATGCACACACATATATACCATTCACAGATATTCACAAACACTCACCCCCAATTGACACACACACACACATACACACGCACACATAAATATGCAAGGGCAAAGGCAAAATCAAATGAAATCAATTATGCACAAAGTCAATTTCAACTAAATGACAAATTGAATTTAATTGCCAGTACACGTGGCGTATATGTCCTTATGACTGTATATATTTATATATACAGACATAAATTTATATATACATATATAGGGAATTATATATTATATATATATATATAAAATTGGTATGTCTGCTTATGCTCACATTCGGTATGTGTGTGCTTGTCATTTATTGCCGCATTTGTTGTGCACACGCATAAATTTAAAGCTGCTTTCAAATCGAAGGGCCTAAAAGTAGGCAACACTTTTTGTGCTTCTTTGTTAATTTGCTTCCATAACCTTTTCAATTAAGGTTATATTTGGTTTGTCATGGCATTGAAAGGCAGGATAATGCGCATATAAAATATATATTTAGCCAACTGTTATAATTTTAACCACAAGGATTTCCATTGTTATATAAAGAATAATATTCTTCTGTAGGTATTTTTCCATGGCAGCCAAAATCAAGTAGAATCATGAATACGCAAACAATGAAAGGGTATAACCTGTGCTTTGAAACATATACGACTTCGCTTTTAGATGATTTACTTGGCTTCTAAATTGCTAGGTTACTGGGATATATTTGGAAATGAAGGAAGTGGAATGACTTGTTTTCTATATATTTATGGCCTAAAGACGCTTTCATATTGAGAAAACATTGTATTTTCTACTAAGTGCATACTATATATACAATGTCTATATAAACTTGCAATATGATTAGTTTATTAAATTCTAATCTTATTGTTATAGACTGAAGCATGTATTTATAGTAAAAGTTATGAGATCTAAATAAAAAATTCTAGATAAGTATTAATATATGTTTAGTATTTATCGAAAATACCATGGATTGGTAAGAGTACATTTCTTATCACTATTAAATTCGTTAGAGTATTCCATATTCGACGTGTCAAAAAGTTTAGCTATTTTCGCAGTTTTTGTTTCCTTGTTATCTAAGTCTCTTGGTTGAAGTACAATTACAGCAATTTTCTGGCCTTAAATGGTGTTTGCACTTAAGCCCCTGCACTGAGAACATATTTGACAATGACTCGATGTCCGTTTTTGGCGGCGATTTAACAGAGAAAATTGTGTAGTTGTTATATTTTTTTTTTTGTTTTCCCTTCCATTTTTGTTTTTTTTGTTGTATATTTTTTTTTTTTTTTTTTTTTTGATGGGACTCCTGGTTTGGGAAATGGTAAAAAGCGCAGCACTCAGCTTAAAAATGTTTGTCGTTTAGGCACTCACACAGCAAGAACAACAAGAGCAACAAGAACAACATCGACGAAAACTATGTATGTAGACAGTGTCCTGCATGATGTCCTAGCTCGTATCTCTCTTATGGCATCACGATACGAGAATGACGTCCATGGACAAGGACCAAGAGCTGCGAACTGCGAACTGGAGACTAAAGACTGGGTTCCTCTTTGCTTCATGCCGGGGTGTTGGGCTCTGGGTGTCCTGGCTAGATGGACCGGTCGTCGCCAGGCAAACTCATCAACATTCAACGTTATTGTCACTGAAAAATACACACAATTATCGTTACAAATTGCTGTTAACTCTCACTCGCTTTCAGTTGCTTTCAGTTTGTCGTGGCCCAGGACCAGTACCACTGCTAGCACCAGTACTAGTACAACAACCAATACCAGAACAAGAAACAGGATCAGGCTCAGGCTCAGAATGAGGAGAGGAGATGTTGTCGTTACCATTTTTGTTCGCTTTGGTATTGGGACTGGAGGCAAGAAAGGGGATAGCACAGCTCGGTTTTGGTGTCAATGGAAAGTGCTATTGAAAGTGTGACGGTGTGTGGACGAGCCATTCACATACACATACACATACACATATAACACACGTATATACATATAAGCACACACAGATACACATGCAAACAAAGCAAAAATAAATAAGTGTGTCGGAAGTTGCCTTCAAGGCATGCGGATTTCATATTGTTGTTGTTGTTCAAGCTGTTGTTGTTGTTATTCTTGTTGTTGTTGTTGCTGCTGCTGTTGTTGTTCCTGCTGTTGTTGTTGTAGTTGTTGTTGCCAAGGATGATGCTGCAGTGGCTTTGACAATTGAAAAGCATAAAGACAGAGATAGATAGAGGAGGAGCGAAACAGATAGAAACTAAAAGCGTGGGCAAGGGAGTAGCAAATGACAGATGTGGTATAAGTAGTGCTTAAAAATGACTGTCCATCAGTTTTGCTGTGCTACATTTGCCATGCTCAGACTCTACAATATCAATGTATATATAGATATATATGTATATACTTTCATGTGTATTTATAAGTATATATATATATATATATATACATTGTTATTTACATATACATAAATATACATATGTATAGAAATATTTATAATATATGTATATATGTATATAAATGATTTTGCAGCATCTTTATGACTTGTACATTAGCATTATCCACCAACTTGCACTCAATAGAACGCAATTATTCAGAGTGATTGCAGCGACCAATGCACAACACATTTCCACTCCTTTAAGTGTGCACTAGTTACCGCCAAATGAGTTCATTTAACTTTATGAGAAGCAGGAGCAAAGGAAGCATCAGCAGCAGCAGCAGCAACAACCAAAGACGATGCTTCATTTGGCACGCGGAGCAACCAATTTGCATTTCATTCAGATGCGTGGGCTACGGTGCAATGAACGCTTGTTTAAGATTCTCTTCAATCATTAAAATAAGAAACCTTCAAGAAAATGAAGAAATTAAAACGCAAATGATAATGAAAATGAGAAGCAAAGGAAAACCTGCAAGTGCCAAAATCATTAACATGAAAAACGTATTTATAGATCGCATTTATCTGACACTTGCACTTGTCTGATGATACACCTTTGTCGCATATTAAAAAGTCGTCAAAGATAATGTGAAAGAGACTCAAATAACGTATACAGTTTATGCGAACTATGCAGGTACTTCTTAGAAAACTTAGTTCTGAACTTTATGAGCTTTATGAGCCATTACTAGTTCAAAATGAATGGAAAATCAGGCTAGTCGCAGTTCAAGCTTGAGGTGACATAAGTTTGTAAACTAATTTAAAAATTATTTTTTTAAACAAAATTAAAACCAAATTATAAGTAAGTTATTCCTTAAACTTCAATTTAATTTAGTGGTTTTAGTAGTTGTAGACCGTTTTATGTTTTTAAGATTTCCTATGTGTGAGTGATTTTGCATTTAATATTATTATTATTATTATTATTATTGTAATTTTGCTTTAAAGAATGTGAAATACTATTTAATATGCTCACAGCTCGATAGTTTTTTTTAATATACGGATTTACCGAATTATTCTTAAATTTCCAATAAGTAGAGTTTTATGCCATAAAATCAGCAGTAATTAAATTAAAGTTTGACGATTAGTTATGTTTTTTTTTTTTTTTTTAACTGAATGAAGAGGATCAAGGTTCAACCAACTAATTATACTTGAATCAGATTGCTTCATGTCAAGCTCCAGCCATGTGAGCTCAACACTCAACTCTTCCACCCAATAAATATTCATGTGCAGATGCATATGCATACGTGTATATCTATGCATGTGTATATCTATATATATATATAAATATTTTTTTTTTTTGACAGTGTTAGTCTATTTTATTTGCTTAAATATTTATTTATTTAGCACTATCGTGTTTACAAAACTCATTTGCTTTGGACCAGTGCAGTTTTATACACCTGTGGCATTTAATTTTTTTTTATCTACTTTGTTTTTTTGTTTGAATGTGTTTTTTTCTCCTTGTTTGTTCCCCGTTGTCATCTCTGGGACATTTCACGGGTGAGACACCATATGCAAATGTTACACATACGCCCGGTTGTCACATAAATTAAAATGGTTGAAATTAAAAACATGGCTCTTAAAATAATATTTGCATAGCGTTAAACCAACTAAATGCAAGCCGACCGACCAACTTTTGGGGCTGTCCAAACATTTGTTAATTTTATAAATTTAATAAGACCTTATTATAAATTATATTATATTTGCATAAGGCTTGCAAGCTACTCCATATATATGTATATGTATATATATATATATACACGTATATATATATATATATACATAATATAAATATCTGCATATATATATGTATATATACTTCCTTCATGGCTGGCTCCGTTTACAGTGACAGGCAAGATTTGGACATGGAGCTCTTTATAGAGATGCTAGTCCTGCGCTACCTTCACGTTTTCAGTCCTTTTTTCTCCGCGTCGCACACAGAATACCCAGAACACACACACACACACACACATACATATACATACAGTGTGGCAGCTTTTGTCAAAATATATGATGCTCATATGTTAGCTGTAGCCCGGCACTCAACGTGTGCCGCATTATTCACTCATCAACAGCCTCAGCCCTCAGGATGCCCATCATCATTATCATTGTACTTCTTGCAGTTGTTGTTTCTCCTTGTTCTCCAGCCTCCTGTGTGCTATGTGCTGTGTGTTGTGTGTTGTGTGTTGTGTGCTGTGTGCTGTATGCTGTGTCTTGTGTCTCTTTGTCATTCACATAGCCCGAAAAGTGTTTTAAAGTAGACTTTGCTTTGTTGCGGCCAGGCAGCTGTGCTTTTTGATATATGCATGCACAGCGGGTGTGCCGAGAGGTATCCTCGGTAAAGGCCCCCATGACAAGAGCTGCCCAGCCGTGAACAACTGAGGTAAAGCATTTAAGAACCCATCGAATGCCTCTTCAGAAGATTATTTTTCCTTTTATATTAATGATCTCATACGTCAAAGCAGAGCTCGTTGAGAGTGTATTGACTACAATGTAATGGATAATTGCTCATAAATCAAATAATTTTAAATTAATAATATTAAAATTTACACAGAAAAGAAGTAAATGATTATAATTAAGCGCATATCAAGTATTCGAATACCGAGGGTAGGCTAATTATAAATCATAATGACGAATTGGGCACACGTTATTGAGTGAAGTGATTCATGAAGAGATTTATGCAATTATTTGAAATAAATTCACAGTGAGGAACTAAGAATCTGATTTGTTATCATTTATAAATTAGAAATTATTTCCTACTCACAGGCCCCGTAATGTTCATGTCAGCTAATTATTTTTTACTTTGAACGCAAATACAAATACAAAATTCTTCGAGTCTACAATCTTGTGATGTCATCTTTTAATTAAAGCTGGAAGCTTCACCTTGGAGGCCAGCACTCTAAGAGCAACGTTTCTTTTTTGTTCCTTTTCTTTTCCTTTCATTTTTTTAATCTTATTTTTTTTTTTTTTTTTTTGCCACCATTTAATTTCATAATTTTTGAACTGTGTGCGTTTTTATTTTTTTATTATATATTTTCTCTTATTTTTTTTGCCTTCTGCTTGTGCTTTGGTTTCGTTTCCTTCGTGAAGCTTTTTTCTTTTCCATTGCTGCCACTTGTTTGCTCTATCTCCTTGGTGCCCAATGCCCCCCCTACCGAGCACCTTCTATCTATTTCAGGCACTCAAAAGGCAAAACTAATTTCTGTTGCTGACAACCATTTAAATTCAATTTGTTTGCTTACCGTGCAACAATAGGAAACGAGTCACCCTGTCCCCGTTATATCACTTGCCTCGCCACCAACCACCACCCGCCTCATTTCTCACCCATCGCACTTGCCGAGAGGCCGCAGCATGCGCGCAAGATGGGATGAGCGCAAAGCGACTCGTCGATTATCTTGGCCACGGGCAATGGGTAAGGATCTATAAGGACCTATGTATGATTATCTAGCGTCTTATTTATGCTGGCTTGCTGTTTTGGCCACCGTCTATTTTCGTAATTTTTTTTTATTTCTTAACTTTTTATTTTTTATTTGTTTTCCTCTTTTTTGTGGTAACAGCTGTTGAGCATTTTCTCGGTATCCTTTTTCCGCGTGTGTGGCGTCGGCAACATTATTAAAAACTACTTAAAAAAGGCTTATGTATACTTCAATCTTTGGTTGTGTCGCATATGCCACACTCACAGTGTGTATTCCTTAGTATGTTTATCTGGGTGTGTGTGCTATGTGTGTGTGTGTGTGTGTGTGTGTGTGTGTGTGTGTGTGTGTATGTATATGTGTGTATTTTGGCAGCCAAAGAAACTAGAAAATGAAAAGCAAACACATTTGTTTCACTGGATGCTGTTTAAAACATCAATGGCCAGCAACAACAACGTCAACAACAACAACAACAACAACAACAACAACAAAGGGTTTGCTAGTTCACTCAAAGCAGATGCCGTCAATGTTTGAATGACAACATGAATGATTGAACGAATGAGTGGCCGTTGAGTTGAATGTATGTGTATGTGAGTGTTTCTGTGTGTGTGTGTGTGTATGTGTGTGTGTGTGTGTGTGTGTGTGTGTGTGTGTGTGTGTGTGTGTATGTGGACTAACTGGCTGGCTGTTTGTGTTGCTTCTTTTTGGCCAAATTGCGATGTGGCTGATGCTTCTCGAACACAGATGGCCTTATTTATGCTTGCCAGGCGCAAAATGAGCCAAAAGCTGCGGGTCGGCGGCCATATTTACTTAAAACAACAACAACAGCAATAACAACAACATCAGCAACAATGGCTACTGAAAATTCCTGTGTGTGTATGTGTAAGCGCTTGTGACTGTTGCCATGCTACTAACCCGCCACCCCAGCCTCCCACTCCAATTGTTGCTCCAAAGTACACATGAAAAATATTTACAAAATGTCCGCCTCTGTCTTCTTCTTCTTTTTTTATTTTGGTATGTTGGTTCCTCCTCCTTTTTATTTTTTTCGCTCGTGTTTTTATTCCCTCGCTGCCCACTCCTTCTCTCTGCCATACCCTCGATCCGTCCCCCTACTCCTCCCTTTGCATTGTCTCTCCGCTGGCAAACAATTCGGCGCCATTAGAAAGCGGCGTTAGCAGGAGTAAGGCAGTTGAGTGTGTGGAGTAAGTAGGATGGTGGGTATTAGGTGTGGGTAACTAGGGCGGTACCGAGTTGGAGGTTCCATACAAAAAGGGACAAATTGCGAGGCGCATTTGAAAGTTTAACACGTTTTGGTAATTTCATCAAGGACATGTGCATAATATATATAAATATCCTTAAACAAACAGCTGGGCACGAGGGCAATGTGAGAGTCAAAATAAAAATTTTGTCAGCTGCCAAATAGTTTTTCACGCACCAGAGAAGAGTTTCCTGTACGAGTCTTAACAATTAATTGCACTGGATATATATATATATATATATATTATATGTGTGTAAGTAGCAATTAAAGCTTGTTCATTACGCAAGTAATTAAAGTGTCTTAACTACGTAATTAATATTGATTTTTCATAAAAGGTTCCATTTAATACATAACGTTATTTTAATAAGAAACATTTATACGAGACTCCCATCGAAATGACTTTTAAAACCCTCAAGTTATTTTAACCAAAATATCGAATGGCTTTTCTCCAAGGGTCGGGCATAAAATTTAGCCATTACACCAATTAGATTTAGTCCGCCTTGGATGGTCCATCTATCAGGGACTCAAACTCAATTTCCTACCAATAACGGAAACGTTCATCAATGACCATTTGGCACTTTCGGTTTCAAGTCAAAGGCCAAGGGGGACAATTTTCGAGTTGGTTGAAGCCAAATCAACTGCTGCAGTGACGACAGACAGAAGGATGGTCCGGTGGACAGACTGACAGACGGACAGACAGAGAAGCAGGCAGACAGACAGACAGACAGGCAGATAGACAGACAGACAGACAGACAGACAGATGGACAGATAGACACATAGACCATCGGACAAATAGACAGGCGGATAGACAAACAGAAGGAGAGACAGATGGATGGATAGACAAATGCCAGTTGAATCAAGCGGACCAACAACCAAGCAATCAAAAAACTACCAGACAGACCAGAAAAGCGTACCCAGGCTCAGGCATGAAACGGACCAACGCAGTGCGGAAGTACAACTGGAAAATTTAATTATCACACACACACACATGCACACACACACACACACACACATATACTCTCAGAAACTGAAGGGCTATTGGGTCGGAAGGGTAAGTGGTGATTCGCATGTTCTTGTGAATTGTCAATGTCAGTTGGTTGTTGGTTTTGTTAGCGATGCAAGCAGTTCCCATGCACAAGTTCTGAAGCCTTGATGTGTCGACATGGCCTCTCCTACTCTCTGCGCTCTATCCTCTCCCTCCTATCGCCCGCCCATCCTCTGCTGCCTGCTGTCTGCTGCCTACTACATGTTGCCTGCTGCGTTCTGGTTGCCTGACGACTCTGAATTGCACTCAGGATTTCGGTTAGTCTTTGGTCGCGTGCGGCTGGCCATTTCTATCTCCAACACGATCTTCTGCCCCACACCACCGTCAACATCTCTACACTTATATCCATATCCATGACCATGTCCATCGTCAGCTTTCCATCTCTATATGATTTCTTGTGCTTGTGGCTTTCATTGCATTTGTAGTATAATGTCGACTTTTGACAGCCGTTGCACAAGAAGTGAGAAGGGGAGAGAAATAGAAAGGATAAAAAAGACCTTACCACATGAGGAGCAATTAAAGCCATGCGTGTCCAGTCGACTGGCTAACTTTGAATATAATTTTAATTAAAATACACACAACATTTTTTATGGGTTGTCCCAAGACGAGGCACTCGGCTGCAGATTCCCATTCGTTCCACATGGCGTATGAATAATTGTTGAATTTTTTTTCTTTTTTTGTGAAGCAACCACAAAACTCTTTTTAAATACAGCACCTCCAAAAGTTTCTCCAATCAAGCGATGATTTCTTGCTTCACCAAATGAGGTTTTCCTGCAAGATCTGAAGGATCTCTCAAGGATTTCAACATGCAACCGTTGAATTTGGCATGATGTAAGACGTTGATAGTTAAAGCATTCAGAAAGTGAGATTAAGGCGTTGATAACATGTTTAAGTATCAGCTTAAGTAAAGGAAATGCCTCTTATTCGTCGCCATCTTCATTTTCACCCCTATCTTTCCAACGTCAGACCTCCTCCCTCCCCCCTCTGAGTTGAGTTCTTCGAAATTCTTAGACGCTGCCATTTATAATTATTTTTAGCTGCGCCTGCCTAACACATTTAACAGGCCAGAGCGAAACTTTGCCCATAATTAAAACTAAAATGTGAAATGTTCTTTTATTGAAAAGCCAGTGAGGGGCTTGAGAGGATTGGTTGCTGCTGGGCGAGTGACGGTGGTGCTGGTGGTGGCGGACAAAAGAAAAGGCCCGCTAAGTGCAGCTGACAACAATTGCACTGAGGCTCTGCAGCTAAAACAAAAGGCGCCGAAATTATTCAACAAGCGGCGACGCCTGCTGTCAGGACGACTGCCAGTACGACTAGCAGGACGAATGGCAGAGCTGCTGGCAAGAAGGACGAATGGCAGGACGACTACTATTTTTAGAGAGACGCCCCGACTCGTTCCTTTTATTGTGTGCGCGGCTCTTTTGTGTTTTAATAAGTTTTGAATTTCACAACAAGTGCTCGAAAAAGCACAACTTTAAATTTCAAGCCGCCCCTTCGCCCCCCTTGAAATCTTTTCTCTCCGGCTTCTGCATGTTCTTGTTCTTACTCTTGCTCTTGCTCTTGTTCTTGTTGTTCTTCTTTCTCTCTCTCTTGTGCTTTATATAAATTCTGACGTTCATTTTTATTTTATTCTCGTTTTATTTATTTTTTTATTTTCCTTTCTTTTGCTAAAGAACGAAACGAAGCTGAAACCAATAATTAATACCTAAACCATTCTCGTTTATTATCCGTTGCATCCAACTTTTCTTTCTTCTACTTCTTGCTTTTTTTGTTTTGATTTTTTGCATTTTCTTGCTCTCCATTTTCTGTTGTACGCCCAACCAAAGAAATGCCTGGAAAATTTGCCATTGAACGCTGCTGCGGCCAAAGCTTCGTTAGTTTCATGCTCACCTGAAGTCCCCAGTCCACTCATTCAGTCCACACTCATATTCACACTCACACTCACACTCGCAATCACATACGAACATTCAAACAAACTCACACACTCACACTTATATCAGGTGCACTCGAATACACTCACTTCACTCATGCAGTCGTTTAGCCTTGTGCCATGTATCTTCAATTCTTTTGCTAAGCTCTTTTTTCTCAGTTTGCCCTTTTTTTGTATTTTTTTTTTTTTTTTGGTGTTTGTTTCTTCTTTGATTTCCCTGCTTAAAAACCAACCTTACGAATTTCATTATCTTTGTAACTCAATTTGTGACCTTTAATTGTGCTTTTGATTACCCTTTTTCTATGTATACATTAACTTTGGACATCTTTGAAAACTTTCTGCGCCCTAAAAGGCACGTTTTAAATATTCTCATAGCGAATTCAAAATTCGGTCTCTTTGGAAAACTTTTGGATTTTGCTTCCGTTTTCTGCGGCTGCTGCTGTTGATAACTTTGTTTTATAGACTTTTGTTCTCGCTGTTGTTACCTAGCGACCCAAATACCCCGTTCAATAGTTGGTACCGCATTTTTTTTGCTCTGACCAATGTTTTTTACAGCTTAGTTTGTTGCTCTGTGTGTGTGTTAGTTCTCTGGTCTAGGTATATGTGTGTAGGTGTGTGTTGTATTGGCAGCTTTGGTTGTCCCTCTAGTTTGAAATTTTTTCGAACCATTTTTAAAAGGAGGACTTGCATGGTACAAATCTTGTGTTAAGTTTTCAAAGAACATTTTATGTTTGATTCTTCAATAAAAATCAAAATGTATAAATATCAAATTGTTGAAGATAAAGTTATGAAAGATGAGATGTTAGCCCAGATAAATCCAAAATATCTTTTAGGATACACGTATATTAACTGCGCCTAAGACTTATATATCGTTTAAATTTTTATTTTTTGAATTACATGAGGAGGAGGTATTTACTATCAAAAGTATTGAAACATTCAATTTTTCTTTTAACTAAAATGTCTTAATATTTTAATAATTATCCAACCCCTATAAGTCCGTGTAGACCCTTGAAGGAGTGCATACTGATGCTCTATTTGCTTAGCAACTCAATTTAAAGCTCTTAAAACGATTTCTTAACGAGACTATTAGAGAGAATGACTTCATCCTTGGAGCTGCTTACGAAGAGCACTCCTGGAGCGAAGGCTAAGCTCATGATGGACTTTTACTTTACTTGGCAGTGATTTACAATTGTGCAGCATTTTCCATCTTTTTTATTTTCCATTACCTTCCCCTAGTTGTGTTCCGCTCTTGGAATGCCTTGGGGTATTTCATATGTCAGGCGATGCTGGAAAAGGATGTCTTGGGCTTTAATTCTTATCAAATTGCCGTGGACAAAAGGCGCTTATCAGAATCTCTTCTGTGCACACAGACACATGCATTTACGCAAGCACGCACATTCGCGCACATACGCATGTCTACTGAGTGGTATCAGGACATTGGACAGGACTGCAGGTTGCAGTTAGAGCACTTCAATGATTTGCCATAGCACTTGTGGCATCAATCGGTGCTCAATAAATCACTAAGTCGCTTAGAACTTTCAGGACCAAATGTGCTTCTTCTTGTTGTTTGCGTTTTTGCTGTTCTCGCCGATGTTGTTCTTGTTGTTGTTTGTCTTGTTGTTTCAATCGTTGTTGCTATTGCTGTAATTTTTGTCTGTGTTTTTGCAACACATCCGTTTCCTGGCCAAACACGAGGCCAACACGCAAATTGAGACAGACACAAGGTTGTCGCATGACAGTTCCATCTACTGATTCTCTTCCCGTCCTTCGCACATCCTCCTTCATAGCTTTATCTTAAGTTGAACCTCTAGTTTCGAGGTGTGGCACACATCCTTGTGCCACTTTTTGTTGATACTGCGAGTGCAAAAGGAAAAATACAAAATTACTCGTTTACGTTTCTTTGGCTGGAGGCATAGTTTTGCTTTATTGCGGTGCCAACAGCAGCAGCAGCAATAACAACAATAACAACAACAACAATAACAGTAACAGCAACAATGAAGGCAACAACTACTATCAATGGAAATAGCAAAAAGGGGACAAAAATTCTTTCTATTTGTTAAGAAACTGCGACTGAGATTGAAACTCACTCTGAAATAGAGGAGTCGGAGATAGGAGGCCGGGATGAGGAGAGACGGCAATAGGCAAAGTGATTGTGGGGAGGCCAGAGAGGGTGGTCGATCTGGAGGATAATGGGGGAGGCAATAAAACATTACACGATATAGCACTTAAGATACATCTACGAAATGTCCTCTGATCTGACTATCAGACGAAGAGATATTTTTGTTTTTATTATTACTTCTATTTCTGCTTCTACTTCTATTCCAATTTCTAGTTATTATTCTATTTATTTCTGAATATATAATTTTTTTTTTTTTTATAACTTTCCGTCCGAGGGGTGGTCCCAAGTTTTTTGTGTTAAATTATCTGTGGCACAATTTTCAATTTTTTTTCATCTCATATTTTTTGTTTGTTGAACTTAATAGATACTTTTCATGCTAGCAAAATTGGAAAAAGAAAAATTCTTTGATAAAGGCAGGAAGGAAAATAAATTATCAAATGCAGTAGAAATGTAGAAAAATTATAAAAAATAGACGGAAAGGAAAAATCACACCAGGAAGGTTTCTATAAATGTAAAGTAAATTGGAAAAAATACTAAAAAGAATGTAGAATGGAGGAAACACAGAGTAAATAAATAATACTAAAACTTCAAACATATTAGAGAAAATAAAAATACCAAATAAATAATTGCTTAAAAATAGCTTATTATTTGAAAGACAAATAAGTGTAGTTTATAGCATATTTTAAGTAAGTTAATTTATATTAAGTTTAAATTTAAAATTTAGTTTATTTTTTTTTTTGCAAGCTCCCATATTCTGTAATCCAAAATAACCCAAGGTATTTAATTTCTGATTTAAATGTACATATATGAATAGAAATTTATATTTATGTATGTTAACATATTTATATTTATGTATGGGCAAAGCTTGACTAACTTAAAAACTCTTAACAAGTCTTTGAAAATTGAACTTATCTTCGGGTTCTTTGGCTTCATCAATAAACTTTAAGCATTTCAAAGGTTCATGCCTCAACAAATATTTATTTGATAAACAACTGGAAAATGTTTCTGAAGACACACACACACAGAATGAGACACACACACACAGAGACATTTACGTATATATATATATATATATATATATTATATATAAACGTACACAGTTCTCGCTAATGAAAGTAATTCATAATTATATTGAACTCGAACTCGAAAACTAAAGACATCTGCAGGGCATTTGCTTGTTTGTAATACACTTTGGCGTCTTGCCAGAGTTGATCGATGGAAAAGGATGGGGAAGGGCAGGGGGATTGTGGGTAACTGGTAGCCTGATGGTTGCTCGTAAACTCTAAAGTATTCCAGTAACTAGGAGAGCTCGCACAAATATTTGCTAAGGCAAAAACCTCCGGCCTCTTTACCAAAATTTTCAAATACGAATTTCTTGCTTGCCCCCTCCTCAGTTCCTCCCCACACGTCTCTCTTTCTCACGCCTACGCTTTCTCTATTTCTCTGTTCGGTTTCGCTATTTGCGAACTAAATATTTAACTTGTGAATTTCAAAGCAACGCCGACAACTCCTCGAATCACGGCAGACCAAACACCTGACGGCAGATCGGGTTGCATACATAGTATTAATTTAATATTTTGTTAAAGGGTGCGGGGATGGTTAGAGGTACCATCGAAAGGAAACAGGGGTGTACTGGGGGGTACAGCATACAGACCACCCAAACAGCGAAACACATTGGAAATTTGTCATGCCACTCCCAATCTGCAGGCAAATGTGACAAACAAAAAGAAAAAATAAGCAGAGAATGATTGCCAAGTGTGGAAAGATGAGAAGGGAAGTGTAGAGTGTAGAGTGCTGAGTGCTGAGTGCGGAGTGCGAAGTGCGGAGAAAGGGAAGTGGGGAGTAGAACTTTTGGCCTGGTCGCTCATGTGTTGCCACCGCAATTTGTTTACTTTGTCGGTTTTTGTGCACGCAGCCGAGTGTCCAAAATTGAATTTTAACTTGGTTAACAGCCATGCGGCACGCCCACCCATCACCAGCCTATTCGCCTGCCCAGCTCCCAATCGTCCAATCGTCCAATACCCCAAACCTCTTACCCTCTTATCATCGTACACTCTTACTCACCAATCCACCAACCCACCAACCCTCGAATCCGCAATCCCCTGACCCTGTGCATCCGTTCATATCATTCTCTGGGCACCCTTGTGTCCTAAGCGTCGCGATGGCGTTGATAACGTTATCCATTAGCTGGCTTCGGTTGGCATTGGGCGGCAGTGGGCGTGGCCGTTTGCAAGGATAGACAAGTCGTCTGCCGCTTGTCGCATGCCGCATGCCGCATGCCGCACAAAAAGTTAGTTAGTTTTGGAGCAAAGTGCTCGCCGCTCGTCATGTTTGGTTTTGGTTTCATTTTGCGCGAAGTGTGGGCTTTTCCAGGTCTCCACTTATCTCTTCTTCTTTCATATTTGGGCTTCTTTTCCCTTCTTTTTTATCTGCTTCGTTGTTTTTTCTTTGTTTCTCATTTTTTACTTGCATTGAAAACGATTTTTAAATGCAATCTTTTAAGTGCTTTTTGGTTGGCGCGACTTTTAATAGCACTCGGGTTTTGGCCTCAATTAAATTTCCAGCTGCTATCCGCTTTTCTATGGCTTTGTGTCTGTATGTGCGTGTATGTGTGTGTGTGTGTGTGTGTGTGTGTGTGTGTGTGATAGTGTCTGAGTGTGTAGCAAATTAATCGGCGTTTGAATCAACATATACAGGATATATATAATATATATACATATATAATGATACATATATAATGATCCAATGCGTAGCTTTCATTTTTGCTTGCAACAAACTTCAAATAAAGAAATGTAATAAATACAATTTTATGGCCACAATCTTTGGGCTTGTTTGGTCAACGTTTTCCCGCTGTTGCAGCTGCACTTGCAAGCTTTATTGTTGTTGTTGCAGTAGCAACAATATTGAAAACAAGTTGCTGCCGCATTCAATGAATTTTTGGCAATAATAAATTCTGCGGTTGCCTTTGCCGTTCTTCCCCCTTTTTTTCACTTTTCACTCGATTCTCCTTAAAGAAAACAGGGGATGGCAGGGCGGGCACCCAAAATTTGTCCTCGAAAATCGCTGGAAAATGTTTATTCCTCGTAAATTTATTTATATTGTTTGCCAACATGTTTCTTAAATACAATAAATTGTATTTTTATTTTAACGTTTTTTCCTCATTTCCCTTTCTTTTTATTTATGTTTTTTAGCTGTAAATTTGAAAATTGAATGCAATTTATGAAAACAGTTGCAATCAATGACTATAAGAAATTTTCTTCGATAAAAGTTTTAAGCACAACTTTTCAAAATGATTTTCCAAATAATTTCAAGTCGAAAAAGTTTATTTCAAACAATTATGAATAGCCCTTGGTATTTCTTAGGGACTCTCAAGTTGTTTTGAGATTCAGCTTTAATCAATGGAAAAAATTTAATTTTCACGAACTTTCAATTATTTTAGATTTTAATTTATTTTTCAATAAAGGTAGTAAACAATTTAAAGTTAATTGTTGAGATGATTGAGTTAAAAAAATATTGTGTTTTAAAATAATTATTTTTTTTTATAAAAATTATTTTAATATGATTTTAATTTTTGTTTGAAAAAAGTGCATATTAAATTAATTTTGAATTTTACTCGCCTAACTCGAACGATGTATCCATGTAGCTTTAAGAAGTTATTTGAAGAAGACAAGTTTTCAATTTCGAATTCCCAAAATAATTGCCTTTGGTTCTGTGAATTAACTTTGTCAAAATTGAAACCAATCCCGAAAGTCTACAGGCATTTGAATATTTTCGGGCTTCGAGGGTTTCCTTTATTTGTTTTCTTTATTCTTTTCTTTGTTGGTGATCGGAACCTTTTTCGCCGCATCGAAAAGTTGTCCACGCTTAAGGCTGGGCTCTATTGCGAATTAGAGAACTTTTACGGATCAATAGACATCAGAAATTTGATTACCACGAAATTAACGCCGCAAGGAAAGAACTTGGCTCTTGTTTAAGTGTAGAGGCATAGTTGGGACAGAGGATGAAGGCCATGTGGCGGATGGGTGAATAGGTGAATGGGTGAATGAGTGAATGGGTGAATGGATGACCGTGGCAGGAAGAGGGATACATTTTTAGATTGTTCATTGGTCGTTTTATGAGCCACTTTTGGCGAGCGAGCGAGTCTTTGGTTTAGTTTTTGTTGGGCACTTTAAGAGAACTTCATGGAGCTTTCTATGAATTAGTCTTTGTTTATGGTCAAAGTTTTGTTGTTAGCGGCTGGTGGTGGGTGGTGAATGTGGTTGGGTATGCGCGGAGGGCGGAGGGCGGAGGGCGGAGAGCGGTGTCGAACTGATAGCTAGCTGTTGCTATGGCCTTCGTTGAATATTTTTTTTCTGTTTTTTATTATAATTAACTGTATATTACTAGCTGGATGCGCTGAAGGTTATTGCCAGAGCTCTTGAACCCTTTTGATTAGCTCATAAAGTTGATTAAAATACGACGGTTAAGGGAAACTTTAAGCAGAAACTTTAAGAGACCAATGAGAATTTTCAGTTAACAAAATGCGTGCACACACACACACACATGAATTTATGGAGCAACTTAAGTTGGTATTTGGGGGTTCCCCTTAAATTTATGAAATATTGAAAATGGCAAAAACTCTGAAACTGAGAGAAATTTGCGTTGGTATTTTCTGAAGTGCCTGCCAATAATAATGAGCAAAGATTTCTGACGCCGACAAACAATATCAAGAATTATACAGCTAACGAGTGGGATGGCAACGGCACACGAAAGAGATGGACAAATTGAAAATGGCACAGCAATAAGTGGGAAAGGGATAGATTATGCGGAAGTCTTTACTTGCGACTGAGATGGCGATTTAGATGACGGTTTTGTTTTTGGTTGTGTGCCTGTTTTAGGCTATGCCGGATGTGTGTAGAATATGGTTGAATATGTGTGTGCGTATGTGAATGTGTATATGTCTGTGTGTGTATATGCATGTGTATGAGTATGTGTGGGCTGTAAGTGTTTGTCGGGGTTTGCGAAGGCTTGTGCCTATAGACGCCATCGTGCAGTTCATTGTTACAATTTCATTTCAAGCATATTGGGTTTCAGCCATCGCCTCTAACATTCTCCTGCGTCTCCAACGACCTCAACATTTCTGGCGTCTCCAGCGTCTCGCACACCACCAACATCTTCAGCGTCTACATCGTCAGAGCATTTACTCTGTGAGTTACAATCTATAAAGGAATTTAGCTCAAAGGTCACGTACGCTGGCAGGGGGTGTTTGCGGGGGCTGTGAAACACTCACGGGTTGGGGTGTGATTTCATCATCAAGACAGTTTCCAGGGTCTGGACAGTAGGCGGGGAAGCATAACCCAAAAAGAAAGAAGAATAGCGGTACCCATACTTCCAATGGCTTTAAGTCGTATTTAAAGCCTCTAGTTAATCGCTTATGCTAAACTCTTTTTTTTTTTTTTTTTTTTTTGGTTTCGGCGTAGACTTTTAGACGCCGGTTGGAAATGCGGTCAGCATTGTTTTTAGATAGCGATTGAGGAAAGGCAGCAGCAGATAGCAGAAGTGAAAGAAGAGAGTAGAAAGTAGAAAGTAGAGTGAGGAATAAAAAGTGAAGAATGTGGTGAGTGTTGCGTGTGGGGTGTGGTGGGTGTCCTCTGCAAACAGAAGCTGGGGTTAGGGTATACCACGATTCGTACTGCCAATATTTTCATGTTTAGTCCTCGCTAATCCGTCGCGTAAACAATACCAGCAAATGCAGTGGCAGGCAGTGCCAGGATATCAGTGTATGTTTGTATGTATCTATATATTCATGCATACATGCGTGTATGTGTGTGTAATGGTGTGTGCGTGTGTAGTCCTTGGGCCATAGGGATGCCATTGTGCCGACTTCTTTTGTTTAACTAAAGGATTTAAAGTTTTTGTGTTGCTTTTTCATTCATTTCAGTAGCGCTCGACAACGACGTTCGTCATTCATTGTGCCAGCCTAGCAACCGTGTTTATGTGTGTGCTTATATTTATATATATATATATATATGTGTGTGGGCTTGTGTGTATGTGTGTGTTAGCTGCCATATTAAAATCAATGTTGGGGCGCTTCGCTTTGCATTGTTCGCATATTTTTATTAATAGTCGCGCGTTGTCTGCAATTTTCCTGCTTTTCCTGTTTGCCCAACTTGTCTCCATCATTCCCCTACCCCCCCACCACCACCCATCAAATGCACTCTCGAATTTTCTCCTTTCGTTGCAGCTTGGCAGCTGCACCTTCAGCAGTTCATTGCAAAGCTGGAGAACTTCATCATGGATTGAGAATCCGTTGGGTTTATGAATTGCAAATGGTTTTTGCCTTTCGCCTTTTGCGCTTAGCAATCATTTAATATGCCAACGTGCCAGAGAAAATGAGTTGTTTATCAAGCGGCTGCAATGCTTTCATATTTATTGCAATTGATATTGAAGGTTGGCAATATTGAGGAACTGAAAGTCTGAAATACATGCATTTACACACACACACGCACACACACACAAACACACACGTGCACACACACTTAAAGTCTGTCGAACACACAGACACTTATTTATTCATTATAAAAAAAACTCATTTGCAGCGATTGAGTGTAAAGCCTTTAATTGCGAAATTGATAGCCACGTTTCGCACTCAATAAAAAAATCGTTTTAAACATGATTCGTATTAATTCGTTACTAATGGAAAATACAAATATGTGCGCATATTCGATATACCGAATATAATTTAAAGCCAGTTTTAAAATATTTCAATTAGTCTGAATACTTTTCGTAAGTGTTTGTCTTGCGGTAAGAAAAGTACAGTTCACAGGATGTGTGTGTGTGTCATTTTATCCTTATGAATTAAGATTAACACACTTAAGTGCGATGTTAGCACTAACAGTTTTAATGTTAACGGCTTAAAAAGAGTTATTATACAATTCACCTCTAATTTTAATTTTAATTTAATAAATTATTTTTATTATTTACTAATCACTGTATTTTCAATAGATAGTTAAATAATATTCTCTTGAGATCTCTGTTAAATAAATAATTATTCACAGTTCCCACATCTGGTAGCAGTAAATAAACAGAATATTTTAATTTCTGTTAAAAATTTCCCTTTAAACGCACCTTGAAGCTGCGAGCCGATAAACTTTCTCTACCTTGTTTATAAGTAAAAACTTTACTTTCTGTGCTTTCACTATATAATTGATTTCGCATTGAATATTTAAGATTAAATTGAAATATCTTTTAATTTTCTTTGTATTCGTTGTCCCTACTTTGAATTTGTTTTGTGAACTTTCACTCAACTTAACGTTAATTAAAGCCTTTCAATAAGTATTCAGTACTCATGAGAAGCCAAACTTTTGGTCAACATAATTATGTACAAAAATGGGCATTTTGTTGTGGAGCCATCCCTAACCCCACTCACCGCCCAACAAGCACATCCCCTTAGGCTACGCCCACAACATTTCTATGCTAAGCTTCAAATTCACACGTTAATTTGCAGTTGCCCCAAGCAAAAATGTTAATGGCAAAGGCAGCGACAACAACAACAACAACATCATCTACAACAACAATTACTACAACAGCAAAAACAATGCTAAACTTAACGCACTTTTTCCGGGGCATGCAAAGCGCGCCCAACTAAACGGGGTTGGGAAGCAGCGAAAGGCTGAAGAATTTTGTGCGCTGGAGTCTCTGACTGACGCACAGAAGTATGCAATGAAAATTTTACAATTTGCGCGTGGAAAAGTTTATGAACGCCTCTTGAGGCGACATTAAATGTGGCCAAGACGAAACGGGTATGAGCTGGATGTATGTGGGTGTGGATATGGACTGAATAGGTCAAAGTGGGGTGGGTTGGGGTGGTGGGATAAACTCGGCCGATTTGAAGAGGCGTTCATAGCGTTGACAATGACAAGCAATTAATGTTGCGGAAAATTGTTTCGAAAATCGCCAAGCAAGTGAAACACTCAAAGCAAGACAACAAAAAAAGCCCAAAGCGAAAAAAGGAGGAATGAAATAGCAGCCGATAAAGAGACGGCAACATTAAGAAAGGGGGAAGAATCGCAAGAGACCGAACGATAAAGAGAATGAGATGGGGATTGACTGCAATTGAAATTCACTAAACAGTTTGAAAGTTTTGCAATGCGCCCCAAAGGCGCAAAACAGATTTTGCACGGCACAAACACTCAGACACATACATGCATACGCATACGCATACGCACACGCACACGTATACGCACACGTACACGCACACTGTATATGCACAGCACAACAAACACACATTGCTCCGCACTAGGACAGGTGTGTTTGTACAGGTGTTTTCCCGCAATTTATTATGCCGCGCGTCAAAATCTTTGGCAAAATGCATCATCAACAGCAACAAAGCCGTAGACACCAACAATGCTTGGTCGTAGATGATGAAGGACGAGGTGGGCGTGGCGGTTGGAACGGTTGAAACGGTTGAGACGGTTGGTTGACGGGCTCGGGGCTATAGCAAACGGATGGGGGACAAAAAGTTTTAGGTAAAACTTGTGAAAATGTTGTGCCGGGATTTACCAAGTCGCGTGCGGAGGCCATAACCTCACACTAATACGAGAGAGTTTGCCACAGTATGAGTTCGAGCACGAGGAGACAGTGGGATAGGAGGATAGGAGGAGGCGATAAGCAAAAAAAAAAAGGGGATAAACGAGAAATAAAACGCAAGTGGGTAAAAATATTTTTAGGTAAAGTAAGTAAGTAGCTTCAGCAACAAGGACGAGTGGAAAATGTCACTTTGGCAGGCATAAGTAAGTTGATGTGGGACGCATATCTGCCCACCACCCCCTTGGCCCTACCCAACCAAAAGCTCTGTAAATCTGACGAGGGTGCCTTCTTCGAATACTGGTTGAATGGGAGGAGACGTCCGGGCCGTTGGCAGTGAAACTTCCCCTTGTCACCATTCGCCTTCGTTGTCTACTGTGATGAGAAATGAGAAATAGTTGCAGCTGCTGTGACATACGCGTTGCAAGCATTAAAGGATTACCCCGCATGCAGCGCCTAGGTGAGGGGGTGGGGTACAGACAAAATCTGAGCGGGGCTGTAAGCATACTTCTACACACACTGCTTATGTGTGTGTTTGTGTGTATGTATTTGTGTCTGTCTGTGTGTGTGTGTGTGTGTTGCATTGGCAACTTCTTTGAAAGTTAAGTTTTTAATCATTTTTCAGTCAACACAACAACAAGACAACAGCGAAGAGCAGAACCCGTACACACAAACACACACATACTTAGAATTCGTTTCTTTACTTTTTCGTCTGCGATTTCTTAACACACACACACACACACACACACACATACACGCAGGCAATCGCATAATACTCTTGAAGATTAATCATGCACAGCGCATCAAATAAGTTGAATACCGCTTAGGATGTGGCTAAGCGTTGCAACTTGCAACTTGAATGCTTACGATAAAAGAAGAAGCTTGCTTGATGCATCACACTTAAATCTTTGAGTTTACATTTAAGCTTTTTTGAAGAATATTACATTTCATTGCATATTTAAATAACTTAGAAACTAATTGAGGCAACAACTTTAAAGTTACAATTTAAGTCCTTTTGCCTGGAATTGCTGTTAAGTCAGGAAGTCCTTCAAATAGAAGTTATAATAAGTGGCACTTTACCGTAAAATAAAATTCTAATTATTTCTTGTGCTTTGAATAATGCTTTTCAGTTAGTTCACTTTTTAATTAGGGCTTGTGCCTCAGAAAATATCCTTTTGGTTATTTTTGCCCCCCCAAAAAAAAAATATTTCTCCATTGAAGCTTTTAATTTTCATATTCCAATATTTCCCTTGCATTTTTTTAATCGATTTTGTAAAATTTTGTTTTCAATTGGAATTTCGATTTCTAAAATGGCGGCCCATTAACTCCTGATACTTTTTTGGTATGGCGCAACTTTGCCCATTTCATGCACACTCACGCAACACTCATACAAGCACACGCACACATATTTATATACATGTATATATATATATATATATATATATATATATATATGAAGAGAATTTAATCGCGCATGTCGCAAATTTCAATTTCCCCTTGTTGGTCATAAATACATAGATCAGAAAATGTTTGTCTGTGCATTCCAGAAGGGCCTTCACAATGCGCATTAATATCCGCCCATACTCGCGCTGCCGCCCACAGACCCGCATTCGTATTCAAACCCAAGCCTTACCAACACCAACATCAACACCAACACCCTCACTCCATACCCACATTCATATCCATATCCATATCCAGTTGCCTTTCCTACACCACCTTGCGCGTTCCTCATCTCATTGCGAAGTGACCAGCAGTGGGTCCATAAATTGCCACTTGGCGTTCACAATAAATAAAATTCCATGCGTTGACCTATTTTAAATGTTATCCGAAAACATTTGGCTGTTGTCACTCCCGACCCCTGAGCCCACTGTCCGGTCATCGGTCCCTTGTCTCTTTTATCTTCGAAGTAGTCTTCCTACTACACATGCTGCCACGCACGCACACACACTTACACACACATACACACACATACACACACATACACAGACAGTGGCAGCTAATTACAAAAGGCGTTGCGGGGCGTTCGCTTATTGAAAGTAACGGCATGTGGTTGACCTTTTGCAAATGACCCCGAAATAGATTATGCAGCAGCAGCAGAAGCAGAAGCAGAAGCAGCAGCAGTAGCAATCGAAGCAGCGGCAACACTGCCAGCAGTGACGGCAGCGACAAATCCGCTGGCAGCTCAAAATGTGCAACATGGCGCCTACGATGCGATGAGCATAAATTGCAGTTCCAATTTCCGGTTTCTGTTTCAAATGTCGCCCACGTACCCAAACCCAACCAATGCTTCAACCTACCATCCTGTCGCACTGCCTCCCGCCCACCTTTGCTCATTTAACAAGCACCAAAGTTACGCCGCCCACACGCCATACCAATCCGCCTAACCCACGCCCACGCCCACACCCACACTAACACCCACGCTCACGCCCACTCAGTTCTATTGCCGTTGGTTCTTTGGCTCGAATTCGACGACGTTGCCTCAAATCAGCTGCCACAGCCGCGCAACGTTGCACAAAATTGTGCAATTCATTTAATATATAAATTTTTGGCTGCTTCCAGGAGTATGTGTGTGTGTTGAGTGAACGAAAGGGGTGAGCGGGCGGTAGGAGGAACTTCAATTGGGAGGTATGCTGAATGCGAGTAACGAATGTGCAACGTTCTCTTAAGTAGCAAAAGTTTCAATTTGTTTGGCCTCGTGCACAAAATTTCGTTTGCCGCTTGTTGTATCGCTTGTTATACCCTTTAACAGCATTGGAAGGATAGCAAAGGATATTTATGTGTAGCCTTAAAGTTTTTATATAAATGATTCAGGCAAAAAGTTCAAATTGCTAAATGTCATTGAATGGGTTTCCCATAAGTCACTTGTCCTTAAAAAAATGGATTTTTCATTTTCGTCTTATGTCCTTTAACTCTTTATATATCCTTGGATGCCTTTTTACTTGAGTTTTACAATAAATTGATTTTTTTCAAAATCGATTTTCAATTAAATCACAATGAAATCGGGTATTTTAAACGATCCTAAGGTATTAATTTCATTATTCATAGTCTCAGTTGCATATGTCCTTGGGACTGTCAACAGTTTACAATAAGCCCAAAATTGAGGCTGTAAAAGTTTTGTTCTGAATTCATTACATCAGCCAATAAACAAGTTCATTTAAACCGCAAGCTTCTTCAGTAATTATTGGCTGAACAGGAAGAAATTGTTTCTAGTTTGCTAATATCCTTAAAATTATATTTGACGTCGAATGAAGCAAGTATATATACCCCACATTGAGGAAGGAACTATATACCACAGGCTTTCAATTATAGAATTAAGGTAAAAGTTATGAGTATTTTTCTTTATCTAAATTTATTGTCTGAACAATTCGTACGTCACTTCAAAAATCACTTACAGGATATTTTCTAGTCACTTGCATGTACTGCTTGTACTTCATGTTGTTGCAGTTGTTGCTACTTTTGTTGTTGCTGTTGTTCTTGCAATTGTAGTTCATATATATTTAACCGCCTAAATACTGTTTGCCAGTTGCAGTTGTTATCGGCAGCAACCAAATGGCGGAAAATGCAGGAAAATGCAGCCAACAACTGTAAAATGAAACTCGACTAAACGACGTCAACAAAACTGCTGCTGTCGCTGCCGCTGCCGCTGCTAGCGTCGACAGCGACGTCAACATTGGTAGTACATGCAACGAGTATTTGATATTTGTTGTTTCAATTGTTAACGTTGTCGTTGTTGTCGTTGTTGTTGTTGTTGTTGTAGTAGTTGTTTTGTTTGTTATTGTGGTTGTTGCTATTACTATTGTTATTGTTGTAGCAATTGTTATCGAACGAAAAATTTCAGTTTTCTGAATTACGAGCAACGTTTTGTTGTCCCCGTTGTTGCTGTGGCTGTCATTGTTTTTCTTGTTGCACGCAACGCGTGTTGCATCATTTATTTCATTGTCGTTGCTCTTACTACTTGGTCGACTCTTTAATATTTCATCATTAATGTCCTGCCATCAACCCAATCCTGCAATATCACCCACTGACTGCTAATTGCGGTCGTGTACTCTTTGCTGTTGTCTGCCTATGCATTGATAAGTTTATATGGAACTTCTTAAAGTCATTGCCTACTTTTAGGCGAGCACAGAAAATTTAACAATTTATATCAAAGTCCTACAATTCTAAAATTTTAACTATATACAATCCATTTGCAGTAATTTATTAAATAAAAATTGTTTAATAGTTCTGTTACTGTTAACTAGTTAACAGCTAGTTTGACAGTGTTCCTACAGCGTGTGTTTTTTTAACATTTTCTTTGTTTTAATGTATAAGCTTAAACGAGATGTTATAATATTTCCTATGTTTACGATATGTAACAGAAATAAAAACTCGCCAACTAAGCCGCCGTGAAGTGAAGACATGACTTACTCAAAAAATGTTATAGATTTTCATAATTTTAAGTTGCCCCAAAAAAAAAGCAACATTAGAAAATCACGAACTTTTTTTTTTTTTTGCATTTTAAACAATTTTTTATTACGCCGGAAACTGTTCAGTGCCTGCTGAACTCAACTAGGCGCCCATTTATTTCTATTAATTGTATAACATTTAACAGAGCCTGCAGAGAGCAAAAAGATGTTATCTTGTCGACATATCAAACAAATGTTAAACGTGTAACTTTCTGATCAGCTGTAAAATTGTTAATTACATGAAAGAATGTTTTTAGAAAATGGTTGAAAGTCTGTAATTGGGAAAACTGAGCTTCTCGATAATTACGTTTTAAGGGTCTTCAATTAGCAAAGTCCAATTAGCTGTTGAAGTTTGTAATATTGTGTCCTGTAGACAGATAGTTGAGCACAATCTTCAATTTCACTGAATAAAGGACGTGGCAGCATGATGTCCTGCCACTGGACACAACACGCTGAACGAGAACACGGAATGGGACAGGACTACTAGAGTTAAGCACTGACAAAGCCGACAACTAAATGGTTTGGGAATACACAACATTCGAGGGCTTATAATTGTTGTTGTTGTTGTTGTTGTTGTTGCTGCTGCTGCTGCTGTTGTTGTTGTTGCTGCTGTTGTTTTTGTTTTGCTGTTGATTTTGTTTCTGGCTGAAGCTTTGAATTACACGAATGTGCTGTCAAAAATGCTTAACACCCACAAAAGTATCTGCAGCTACTGCCGCTGCTGCCACTGCCACTGCCACTGCCACTGCCGCTGCCACTGCCGCTGCCGCTGCCGTTGTCGCTGCCACCACTGCTTCTGCGATGTGTGTCCTGTGGGAGAACGGATTGTAAATGACAGCTCTCTAAATAAACCCAAAGACAAAATGGCCCCAAACAAGGACTGACAGAGGCCAACTAACCACTTGAAATGGTTAGTATCATTTTTGTTTCGGACTGGCTTTAAACTGTCATTATTTATAATGCAGAAATTTGGTACATTGATGCCATCCCAGGAATTGTGTTGAGGTCGGAGCCTGCGATTCAGGGCTAGAAATCGGAGGCAGTTTCTTGGTATTTGTATTGGAGTTAGAGAATTTGGTGGGTTTTGATACTGAGCCGAATCTTGGCTGTCTTTTGTCCTTTTGGGGCCACATTATTATGTGAAGCGTTTTCTGGCATGGAACATTTGCTGCCCAGCCAAGCGAGCATCTTGGAAGGGCATGCGGATTGGGGGCGCGGGTGTGGCTATGGCTGCGGGTGTGGTTGCGGGCTTGGCTGCTGGAGGCCGCCAAGGTGAATGGGCAATGTCCTGTGGCGCGTGATAAACACAGTTGGCTTTAAATATGCCCCAACTCTCTAACGTTAAGTGCCTCGTGTCGTATCCTTTGCCATGCTTTCCTTCCCTCATTTTATTCCATCTCTTTTTTTTTCTCCTCTATTTCTTTTCGTTTTCTTTAGCTTCATCGTTTTGATAAATTTAATAAATCAAGCGATTATTACTGATGCGGGAGGGGAAGGGATGAGGGTCCGTAAATGCAATCGTTTGAATATAATAGATGGCATTTTATTTATGTCCTGCAACTGTGAGTCGCTGAATCGTTGAATCGCTGCCTAATGAATGCTTATTAATAATGCGATTAACTTGAATCATCCTCAAAATATCCTTGGCTAATACAAATCTCCAACTTTATCTTCTTAACCATATAAGTGGGTGGCTATTGGATGGTTCCCAGTCTTGGTTTTATGGTATGTTAAAATCAAAGCGTCTACAAGGTATAATTCAATTTCAGGACATACTTGTACGCACCAAAAAAGGATAACTGTAGCCACTTGAGATGCTTCACTTGTTGTTTCCATCAAACAAGGAGAAAAAGAAAACAGAATCATCATGGAAGGGGTCCTTATAAAAGAAGAGAAAAGGGTTTTTATTTTTTCAACTGCTTATCTTGGTGAACACAGTGGCAAAGTAGGAGGCCGGACGCAAAAGGATGGCCCAGGCGCTGGCAGCATCGACTCTGGCTCCGTGTCCTTTGTTCACACAGCTGTTGGCGCGGTTTAAAGCTCGTTAGCGAAGGTCCTGTTGTGGCATTGGGGGCATTTGGTACTCAGCAATTGCGGTCTAGTGGAAACATTTTGGGTCTCTCTCGTTCTCTCTTGTTCTCGTCCTCTCTCGCTCGGTCTGTTTCCACTGTTGCGGCAATTTCGAAGTCATTCTGCGGACTCTCGGACTCAAAAGATAATAGAAATACGACCGCAAATATTGCCTACGCCCAACGAGGACAGTGAAAGAGAAGGCAACAGACGGACGGACACAGCCAGAAAAAGATACAGATATTGAGTGTGTGGGGTGGTCAGAGGGGAAATGTGGCAGCTGATGGAGATGAAGGAGATGGCGTATTGAGTCCTTTAGAAACAGCGAATGATTGCGGCTGCGGCTGCGGCTGCGACTGTGGCAGAGGCAGCGGTAACAAATGTGGCTACCACTGCGGCTGCCACTGTGGCCAAGTATTAATTCCAAAGCTGATTAGATTGTCAAATGCGACAGCTTGGCGTTGGTTCACATCCTATTGAACAGAGCTGTCTGTGAGTGTGGGTGGTTGAGAGTGGGATGGGGCAGGAAATTTAAGCGGAGTGTTAACTGTTCTATCATAATCGAAAGTGAAGCCGTTTTAACTACCGAACAATACAAATCGATGAATATAATAGAAGGATTTAAAACTAAAGCGATTAATTTAAATATTATATTTAAAATAACAATATTGTAAAAATTGTGGAAAATGTGGAAATTGTGGAAAATATGAAATAATTGTAGCATTAATTTTGGCATTTTTGTCTACGTACAGCTTAGACTCAACTTTGAAAACCTGGAAATCCTTTTTAATCTGACCTAAAAGTCCTTCCTTTAACTTCTTTAAATTTATTTTATTCTAGTCCTTTTCTATTTCTCTGTTGGAATTATTGAATTTCTCTCTCAAATTTACATGTTCAATATAATTTGTTGTATATTATTTGAACAATAATTAAGAAATTTTATTTTCTGATAATCAAATATAATTATCCCCATCAATAACTTTTCATCTTAAAAAAAATTACTTATAAAAATCTATTTAAATCTCAGAAGATTTAAAAATTTAAATTCAATCAAAATTCTACAAGCCCGAAGGAGTTCATTAGGACATCGGTCAAAGGGAAAGTTCATCTATTCAAAACGCGAAATCCTTTGGCTTTCATCAGCTTCAAACAGTCACTTATATATCCTGTCATGGACAGTCTCCTGTTTTGCCAAATGATCGATGTACATTCAAATGCAGTTCCTTACTTAATGAACTTCCCCGCTAAATTGAATAAAATATGCAAAGCCCGTCAACTTGTTGGCCTTCACTTCACCCCCTTCACCACCTTCACTCCCTTCACTGTCTGCACCACTCATCACCCCTTAAATCCACCTTCGGGTCCAATAACTTATAAAATGTTGCCCACACTTTCTATAAGTTTAGATATTGTATCTGAGACGTTTCATTGTTATTATTGTTGTTGTTGTCTTCTTGGCCAATCAGTCACTCGGGCGCTTTGATTTTGGCCAAAAAGTTCGCCCGGTTGGCCAAAAAGCGACTAAAAGAAAAGCAACAGCTACAACAACAACTTGTTTATTTTGGCCTGCAGTTTGTTGTGGCAGCATTTCTGCAGAGTTTGCCACACCGCTTGCCCTTGCCCCGAATTCCCCCTCTCGTTGCCACAGTCTGTCGGCCATCAATCAAAGCGCCGAGAAAAAGGCGCAACAGTTTTTTGACTTAACTTTTTTTATTCTCCTTCCATCATTTTTTCCCTTATTTTTAAATTAATATTGAAAAGATTTGAGCCAAGGCAATCAGCTGGAAGAAACATGTTTGGTGTGTTGACCACAGTTACCACACTCACCACACACACCCACCACCCACCATAGCCGAAATGTGGGCTAAAAGGAGGATTCATAATCATCAAGTTGGGAGGCTTTAATAACAAAATTATGATCACTCGCAAAAGGCGGCTACCAAAAATGTGCTTCCTAATGGATTATTATGCGAAAAGGATGATGAGAAGGTGACAAGAGGGGGAGTGTAAGTGATAGGTTAGAGGGATGGTTAGATGGCTGGATGGCTGGATGGGTGGATGGGTGGATAGGTGGATAGGTGGATGGGTAGATGGATGAATGGAAGAATGTGTGGATGTGAGGCTCAATGCGGTTGGTGTCATAGCAGAGAGTCGGAGTAACCACAGCATCTGGCATACATATGTGGCCTTCCAGCTTGGTTGCCTTTCACTTGCCGTTTTCCACTTTCGGTTAATTCCCTTTACTTGGCTGTAAACTTTACGCAGTCACTGTAATCAAATTTTATGAAAATGCTTTCGTGGGTGTTGTTGTTCTTGTACTTTAATGTATTTTCTGTGGTTTGTTATGGTCGTTGCTCTTGTTCTTGCTCTTATTGTTGTTCCCTTCGGTGGCTTGAAAGTTGAGCGTTGGACCCCGGCGGGTGTCTGGGGGTGTCTAGGGGCGTCGCGCGTTTGGTGTCGGGAGTTGATGCGGATTTCTGTGGCACTGTGAATGAAAATTTTGCGGCATAGATAATTAAATAATAAATTGTTGTAATGTCTACATTTGGCACACACACACACACAAACACACAGCACCGCACAATCTCCATCCAACCAAAACACCCAATGCTTTACCGCTCCCCTCCCTGTTACCTCAAAAAAGCCATAAATGATTTATATGCACATTGAATGCGCCGACAATAGATTTCATTTAACGATGTCTTCGTGGCAGACGCCATTTTTACTTTCCCAACGGTCGCTAGCTTCTGGTATTGCTGTTGCTTATCCCGCCTGCTTCCTGGCCCCCTCTACGCTTTTCCGGCAGCGCTACCTCCTTGTTCGATCTTCGTCTTCTCCTTGAGGTAATTACGCGTGAATACGCGCAATGGGGGAAATGTTGCGGAAGCCATTGGCATATGAAACATCAGCATCAATATTTGGCCTGCCCCTGCCGCACCCACACCCACACCCACACAGCTCCGTCGCCCACATGCATATATGTATATGAAATCTATGTCATATTAATTTCAGACTGACATCCCACGTACGTTCGTTCCTTGAATGAGAATTAGCTTGGGAAATTTTGGATGAGTCTCCAAATGCATTTACAGACCCCTTAGATGTGCGTAATTAATCGCAATTGATGGCAATTTCTATTGAGAAATCGATGAGGATTATCGATAAGATGTGTATCGTCTTTCTAGGTACCGTAACTGTAACGCTTATAAGGAATCATATTAATGAATTCGTATGAATAACAGTTAATTTTCTTCCTTCTATTCATTCTTATTTTTCCCTAGTGTCGCACGTGTAATAAAATGTGCTTTAGTTCTTTTCCTCTCTCTTCTCACTTCCCTTTTATTACTTAATTGGTGTAAAACAAATGAAAAAGTAAAATACGCGCGATGAAAGACGCGGTGATTATAAAATTGCTTCGGTCGCCAATATTACGGACTTACAAGGACTTGCAGGTAAGTAGAGAAGCTCTACGACTCCTGCTTATGGGATGCTATCCCGATCCCACACCCTTGTGCACCACCTTCGCAAGCTGAAGCTATAAATTATAGTTGGATCACACGCCATCACGCGCTCTGCCATGTCCGTAATGTCCGCCATGTCCGACCTGTCCGACTTGTCCGGCTTGACACTGCGCCAGTGCATTCCATTGTTTAGAAAACTATTTTTGTAACTAGCTCGCATTCCGGGCAGTCGCTTGACTGCCTCTAGACTAACCGTTGGATGGGCTGCCTTTGGATGAGTATGTGGCAAGAAGTGAAGTGGGATGTTGGGGCTCGGGTTGTTGGTTACGCGAATGGTGATGGTGTCATTGGGGGTGATGTTGTGTGTGGGTGGGTAGAGAGATGATGTGAGATGGTGGGAGACTGGAGTGCAGTAGGATGATGATGGAAATGCGATGCTGAAAAACAGCTGACATTTCACTTTTGTGATGCGATTACGCAGCGAACGCCTTAGCCATCTAAGCTGACTGCTACAGCACTGCAAATTGCTTACGGTCACGTACCAAGCTGCCTCCTGTCTCGCAGTGCGCCAAAAATGTGCTCCAAGAAAGCGAATGAGGATGGTGTAAAAAAAAGATATGTCAGGCAAGGGGAGTGGAGTAGAGCGGAACACGCAAAAAGAAAGACGAGGAAAAAAAATGATGCCAAACTTAATGAAAATGCCAACGCGTCGCCATTTTGGCCGCAGAGGCGCAGTTGCCGTCACTTGCCCCGTTCCCCGTTCCCCGTTCCCTGTTCACCGATCCCCGGTCCCCGTTCCCACCATTCCAGCAACTCCGTCAGTGCCCTCCTTTTACCATAACCATATTATGTTATTTTTCATGAGTTTTAGCGAAAGTGTTTCCATTTGTTTGTGTGTGTGTGTGTGCGTGTGTGTGTGCATATGTGTGCCTGTGCGTAAAAGATGCTGTTTATGTATGTGTATTGGCATTTTTTGATTTCTTTGCTCCATTTTTTCTATTCGTCTATTCGTCTCTTTTCCTTTTTATTTTCCTTTTCATTTCTTTTTTTTTATTTATTTATTTTGTTTTTTTTTTTATTTTCTTATTTTTTTTGGTATTTTGTTGTTTGGCTTTGCGACATTTTTCTTGTATTCGGCATTTGCATATCAAGATAGTGTCATTAAATTTGCATATTTTGGATAAATTTAAATTCTTTGCATGTCTTTTTGGGGCTGCGTTCCGTTTTCATTTTCTGTCGTCTTGTCGTTTTTTTTTTTCCTTACGTTTTTTCCTTTGCCCTTCCTGTTCCCCCCTTCCTTTGTCATCCCTCGTCTCTGTTTGCTCATTTTGCTCATTCTTCAAATTTCACTTGACTTTGTTGCTGCCACTGTTCCTCTAGCTGTGGTTGTTCTTGTTCTTATTGTTGTTGCTGTTGTTGTTGTTGTTGTTGTTGTTGTTGTTGTTGTTGTTGTTGTTGTTGTAGTTGTTGTAATTTATTGTTGTAGGCATATGCAGAGAGTATTGTTTACCCACTGTGTGTATGCGTGTGTGTGCGAATGGGTGTATATGTCGTCGTTTATTTTTTATTTTTTTCTTACTTGTTGTCGTCATGCATCATTTGTTTAGTCCTTTAGTCCTTTGTTATGTGCCAAAGTTCTGGGAGCGAGCAGTGTGCCGAAGTTGGAGGTCCCGTTTACGGATGCCGGGATAATACTCATGTGTGGGTGTCGCACTTTTATGTTGTGCACTTGTTGAGAATATTAATTTTATTTAAATATTTCAAAATGTCACCGAGCTGCTGGCTCAACAGTTTCGAGCATAATGCAAGGAGTATTATTGGATGAACGAAGGGCGGATTGAAGATGTCTGGGGAATGCTGTGGATGGGAATCTTTTTATTGGGATATACATTTACGTAATGTTCAAACAGATGGCAATGAAACTGTGGTACAAACAATGAAAGTCAAATGAGAGAAAGCAACCCAATTACAGTGCAGCAGTTGATTGACAATAATACATAATGAAAAGAACAAAATGTTGCTAGTGGGGAACATAAGATATTTAAGTCTAAATATATAATTTATATATTTAAATATATACAATAGAGTATTCAAATAATAAGGTATATCTATTTTAAGTATCTTATTATTTTTATTTTGTCCCATCAATTTACCATCTGACTTTACTTCTCACTTAAATTCAAATTCCTTGGCAATTAGCCGCCAAATGTTGCAGCTGTGCCCAAAGCTCAGTGCTACAACACTTTGCATTGCTAAGCATGAACGCCGGCAGTACATGTGAAGAAATTCCCAAATGTATATATGTATATATATACATATGCACTTGTTATATGTTTGTATGTACCCACACACACACACACACACACACACAAACATATGCATTTAATCAGCGCATTGCCGTAGTTGCTATTTCTATTTGCTGAATTATTTAAATTTCTATTTGCGCCTATTGCTTTGGCACGGCAAGAACAAAAAGAATGGGTGAAAACAACAGCAAAAACACAGGAGAGCCTTGCTTTTGCCGGGTGCCGGCCCCACATCTGAATGTCTAGAGAGCATAACAGAGATAGAGAGAGAGAGAGAGAGAGAGAGAAGAGAGAGAGAGAGGGAGAGCACGCAAAGACAATTTTGTCTTTGCTTGACGCTCGTATATTCATAGATTCTCTCTCTTTCTCTCTCTGTTCGTCTGTCGCCCTCCTCTCTCTCTCTGTCACTCTTTTGCTCTGACCGCTAGCTTTGCGATTTCTCAACGACCACCTTTTCGCGTACATTTCGTTTCATTGCCGCTGTCGGTTTGTGTGTGTTGCGCTTTTTCGCTCGCTCGCACGCTGCGCGTAGTATTTTGTCGTTGTAAATTTTGCATAAATAAAAATTCATTACGCACCCGCAAAGAAACAAAACAACAAAATATTAAACCGCACAACGCACTAACTACCACAACGGCAACAGCACCAACAGCAACATCAAGAACAACAACAACAAAAACAACAACAAAAACAACAACATCAACAACAATATCAACAATAACAACTACAGTGCCAAACAACAACAATAACCAACAGGCAGCAACAGCCCAGAATCGGCGCGTGTCAAGTGCAAAGTGCGGTCTCTGTTACTTAGTGAGTGCTTTTGCCTGTTTGTAAGTGTATTTGAGTGTGTGTGTGTGACAGTTTTATTTTTCGTGCCATGTGATTGTGTTTGTATGAGTAAGCAAAATCTCAATCCCGTAATCGCAATCAACGTGAACCGCAAATAAGGTGCAACAAGAGCAGCGCACAGCTGACATTCAAATAGTAAGCATACAAATTTCATCCTCCCCTCCCCCTCCCCCCACACTTCTTACCCATTACCGCCATGATCATACATCCCGCGCAACCAATAAACTGAGGCAGTTAACGTCGCTGTCGTAACAATTTCGCTGCGTCGGCCGCTACAACAAATTAACAGCTTTCAGCTAATTGAAAGCGAGTCTGAATTTGTTGCTTTTATTGTTATCGCATGTCATTGCACTCGATAGCAATAGTTAGGAACTTTTTTTTTTCGTGTGTGCTCTTTTTTAAGTGATTGTTGTTGCTGCTAATTAAAATTGCATAAATATACATAATAAGTGGCAAAATGTGGAATAGCGAACATGAAAACAATAACCAAGAACGAACCAAACAACAAGAATAACAATAAAAAAAAAGTGTAGTGTCGGTCTCCATCAACCAACTGCTTGAAAGTCATGCAAATTTTCTATGTAAATCGCTCTGTGTGTGTGTGTGTGTGTGTGTGTGTGTGTGTGTCTATCTGTGGCTGTGACTGTGTTTGTTTGTGTAGGTCTATGTAGTGCATAATTTTAAAAATGTTTGTCAAATTTTGTTGCTATTTTTAGCACAGAAATCTAATCAAATGAGCCATAAAACAAAGTCAGGCGTTCGCTTTTTATTTTGATTTTAATTTTTGTTTTTTTTTGTTTTTTGTTTTTTTTTTGTTCTTTGTTTTTTTTTGTTTTTTTGTTTTTTTTTTGTTTTTTTGTTTTTTTGTTTTTTTTGTTTTCTTTTGTTTTTATTTTATTATTTTTTTTGGTCACTTGTTGTGCGTTGTATGGTTTTTGCTTTTGCTTTTGCTTATGCTTATGCCGGTGCCGCGCTCTCTCACTCTCACTGCTCAGTCAGCTGCAGCTGTCGTACAACTTACATACATACTCGTATGTATATGAATACAATCGTACACATGTAAGACGGCTTACACGCGCTCTCTCTTACTCTCTCTTTTTCTCTCTTTGTTTCCACTTTGCTGTCATTGTCCTTTTGGCGCCCTGCAATTTGTATTTTAATAAGCAGGAATAATAATAACAAACGCAACAGCAACAACGAAAGTGTCGCGCAGTGTAAGCAACAATTTACAAAAAAAATAAAAAAAAAAAAATTGTAATAAATAAATAAATAAATAAAGAAAAATAAAGAAAGAAATGCCGTTAAGAATAGGAAATAATGAGAGATATTTTATTTTTGCTTTCGTTGTTGTTTTGTGCACGGCAACAACATTGTTATTATTGTTGTTTTTGCTTTCTCGGCCGGTCAACGTCTGGGCTAGTTATTCCCATGATTGCAGCTGTGTGCATATAGCCATGCATGTGTTTATGTTAGTAGTGTGTGTGTGTCTGTGTGTGTGTGTGTATGTGTGTTAATGCCGTTGTCTGGCCCCATAAAAATACAACTTGGCTGTTCGCTATTTTTAAGCCTACATGCTTGCGAGAAGAAAGAGAGCGCTGAAAGTGCAACAGCTACAAGCGCAAAAAAAAAAACAGCAACAAACGAACGATATGCATTATAAAATGCAACACATGCTACATGCTACATGCTACATGCCACCGTTGGACATCGGCGGACGCTATTAATTACATATTAGACATCTAGCAAATGATCTGGACATGCTTACTATCTCCTTCTCGCTCGTTCCTTTCACTTACTCTCTCGTTGGAGCATGGAGGGGCCTACAGTGGGAGAGAGAAAGAGAGGCGGAGGCAGAGATATACAGAGGAAGAGAGAGAGATAGAATAACATTAAGAGAATAAGAGGAAGTGAGAGAAAGAGAACGAGAACGAGAAAGAGAGAGAGTGAGCAATATTGCAAATATATAACAGCTAACAACCGCTAGCCTCTAGTGCAGTGTTGCCGCCGTGAAAGTAAAACTACTACCAAAGTTCATTCCCAAAATAGTATTAATAATAATAATTAATTAATCAAACGAATAGGACAATTAGGAGCTCTCATATAAAGAGGAAATTTAATTAATGATTGATATGATAATTATTAATATTTATTTATACTTATATACATAGTATTTAATTTAATTTTATTCGATTTAAATGCCAGTGTTGCCGTCGTGTAAGTCCATTAATGAGCACTGCGGTCTAGTAGTGTGTTATAATTATTCGCATGCAAATCGGTATGAGTGTTATACTGACATATTCTCATATTGCTACTGTTGTAGTTTTTAAGCTTTGGACATCATTAGTTTCGATGATTTTTAATATTCCTTTTCATTTCAGCTGATTCAACGCGATTGAATTTAAAGAGGCAGAAGAAGAAGCAGCAGTAGGTACATCAATTGCATTTGTAATGCATCCACGTTACAACTCAGCGCCGCCTCTGCATCAGCAGCAGCAGCAGCAGCAAATGGGCGGGCACCATCAGCTGCCTGTTGGCGGAGGACAGCCACACGGTGCAGCCTCTGGTCACATGAGGGCGCCACAACATTCGCAGCAGTTGCCACCGCAGATGCCGCGATCACAGAACTATGTAAATGTGAGTGAAAAATGATTTCTATTATTATGAGAAGAAAATACTATTTACATCTTTAGAAACAGAAACAGAGAGAGAGAGAGAGAGAAAGATAGAAAACTGTAGAAGAAGATAGCAAATAAAAGAAAGTGAAAGAAAGTGATATTTTCTTCTGTCTGTTGCTTGGATGGTCATTTGAATATATTTAGAAACTTCTTTTAAGATTTATTTTTCAATAAAATGGATATAATCGGAAGATTTCCGAAGCTACAATATAAACGGCTAGCTAGTACGCAATCAGGGGCCACATTGAATGAATCAATCAATCAAATGCATCAATGCATCAATCAAGCAATCAAGCAGGCAACCGCGCACTCACTCACTCGCTCATTCATTCACTCGCAAAACTCATTCATTCAAATCGCTCGGCACCCTTCCTTGCCTTGCGCTCCACTAGATTCTGATTTGAGACCTCAGATAGGACCCGCGACCAGGCCAGCTGTGTCGGTCCAGGGCAAAGGAGGGATAGCACAGAATCACAGAGTCTCCCGCCCGCTCGATACTGCAATCGACATGTGTCATACGCAGCGTTGGTCCATTTGAGTGGAAAATTGCTGCCGCATTGCTGGCAATGATATGGATTTCTATTCTGCCTCTCTCACTCACTATTTCCGCTTTCCCCTCTTGACTGACGCAACTTGTTCGTACTTCCATCCCCACAGATCCCGCCAGGTCCCGTCAGGCATTCACAACACCATCATATCAATTCCTGACACTTGCAGGCTTTCAGTTCGACTCTGAGTCAGAGCCTAATCCTCAGAGCAATCATTATTCAAATAAATCTAAAGGTTTTCTTTGCCGTCTTGTTCTATTTTTCTATTTTTTCTTTCTTTTAATTTTTGTTGTTGTTTTTTTTTTTCCTAGATTTTACTTACCTTTTTTTCTTCCTTTTGCGGGGGAAAGTGCTCTTTGCCTAATTTCTGTGCAGATTTCATTGCATAATGCCATAATATTTTATGCATTCGGTCGACTTCTAAAAACACAAATGGAGAAACGCACAAAGCCAGTTTTACATTTGTAAGCTCTGCGCGAGTCCCATCTCCTGTCTCCTGTCTCGTGTCTCGTGTCCCGTGTCTTCTGTCTTCTGTCTCCTGCTTCTGTCTCCCGTTTATTCCTACCTTCTACTTACCTGCGTATATCTGTGTAATAAACTATTCACTGATGTTGCCGCACAATGCGGCAACGAGACCCCAACACATTCATCCATCTCCCTCCAATCCCATACAACTTATATTCCAGTTACTAACCAACAGCATTGGCCACGTTCTCAACTCATCTCTGGTCCTTGTTCGCTTTGTGGCGACGTCTATTTGGCATCCTCTAATGGCCACACGGCATAGCTCTTGCTTTTCATGAGCGTTCCATTTAAATAGCTTTCAGCACACTTCCAACAACAACAGCAACAACAAAATCACAAAAACAACAACAATAACAAAATATCAGCAACAACAACAATGTAAACCACATCAAAATAAAAATGTAAAACTGCGTTATATACAAAAAAATATGAACAACAACAAAAATATTTCTACAAATTTCTCAAAAAGAAAAGAAACACAAAATAAATAAAAATTTTAAATAAAATCCTGCTTAAAGGACGTTAACGTTTTTCCTTCACCTCCCAGACACTTAAAATTGTATATATTTCATTTAGTATGATTCCCAAAATTGAATCCTTGGAGCAACAACTAAAAACCCCAGTAAATCTTTGGTATCATAAATGTCATATATCATCTAAAGCGTTGTAATCATTTCTTTACATAAACTCTCCTTTAAAGATATTGTCCTTTCGCTTAATTCTAGCATAATTGTTCCCAGGATCGTCAGTCTGTGCAGAGCGAGCGAAGTAGAAGGGGAATATCCTGTAAGGTGTGGTACAGGGTCATGTCTCTAACTTTGATTTTCGTTGATAGACTTGAGCTCACTATAGTATAGTATTTTTTATAACCTTTTTTTTTTTAAACTTAGTTAATTAATTATTTGGTCAATTATTAAAATGTTAGCTGAGTGAAAATGACTGAAATGGAATAAGGAGAAAATTACTATCGATCATTTTAGGGTAAAAATACTTAAGGACAATTTTTTTCTGTGAGTAATGGATAAAAATATAAAACTTTTTATTATTCTAATTATTATTATTCTTTAAAATATCTTATATAAAAAAAATATTTTTTTAATATATATAAAAATGTCCTTTTACTTTCCTTAGTCCTAACCATTTGTTTTATTGTTCAGTCACCTTTAAAGCATTAAAAATTAAATTTATTAACTATTAAAATGAAATAAAGAGAATTTTAAGCTTACTTATGATTTATTTTTTAGTTTTAACTTTTGCTCATTCTTAAAATAAATTCTGATCATAATTTGAATTTCGTAATTTTCTGGTCTAATTTGCTAGTTTTTTACTTGTCTCCAGCGCGAACCGCATTTTTTATTTAACTCTGAATTCTTCATGGGTATTCTAGATCATGGAGTATCCTGTGATAAACTAGGATATATTTATTCCAGGCAGCCTTAAAGCAGTGCTGCCTTTCCTGCTGAGAGTTGCTGTTGACCGAAACAATCTGATCATCATCATTGTTCACAGCTTCTGTCCATCATCAGGGGTATCATTTCAATATGTTCAGGATTTTTACTCCTGTTACTCCTTGCTGATACTCTAAATGTGTGAATATATCCAAGACTTACTCTAATATCCTTTTAAAATAGTATTTATAGGGTGTACAATTGTTGTTAATTTAATATTTGACTTTGCGCTATAAAATTTTGTGAGCAAAACTTATAGAAATATCTTTACATATATATAAACAAGGTCTGTTAGAGGGGGGGAAGGGTGGTGGAGGGCGGGACAGTTTGTAATTTCTGATTAAATTCAATGTTGACAATTACCAAACGCAAAGTTGTTAAGGTAATTGCGGGCGCGTAGGCTGAGATGCATTTCAATTGGATACGCCCCACAGGATGCGAGGACAATGAGGACGATGAGGAACCCATTTTGCCGATGCCACAAAACGTGTTGCCGCTGTTGCTGCTGATGTTTGCCGCTGCCGCTTTCGCTGCTGCTAGCAATTGTATCGTGTGGCGTCGTGTTGCGTCGTGCAGCATCGCGTTGCCTCGCATCGCGTCGTGTGCCTAAGGACGCTGTGCAGCGCTGAATTATAAAGTACGACTGCAACGCCTTGGGTGAGGCGCATGCGTTGGCTTGTGGATCCTGCAAAGTCCTTACGAATTGTTGTTTGCCGGCATAAACGAATGCGTCATCGGGAATTGCCGAACACTGGCGCCGACTGGCTGCCATCGCTGGCTCAAGTTAAACATGCAACCTTACCCAATGTGAAATTCAGAATCCATTCGACGATTGTCAAGTTAAGTTAAACGCCTTTTCCTCATTTTCGCAAACGGAAAGCGACCAGCAGCCAAGCCAAAGCCAAAGCCAGAGCCAAGCCGAAGCCTAGCCAAAGCCAGAGCCAAGCCAAAGCCAAAGCCAAGCTAAGTCAAGTGCGACGTCAAGTGGAGTCCAAGTCAATCTAAAGATCCTAAGTGAGGAAGGGGCCAAAGAAGTTCTCCCCCTCTCCACAACCACAACCACCAGCAGCAGTTCGACAAGAAAGCATCAAAGCATCAAGTGGAGTTCCGACAAGTAGTCGCCATAAAATAATTTTTTTTTCGTGTGTGTTTCCAAAAAAAAAAAAAAAATTTAAGAATTCAAAATAAAATTCAATATCGAAAATAGTCCCAAATAAAAAGGAAATAATAATAAAAATTCAAAAATAAATTTTACAAAATTAAAAATAAATATTAAAAATAAAAATATTTATATATATATATGTCTGATATATATATATATATATAGTATAAATATATATATATATATTTTTTTTTGTGTGTGCGTATACGTAATATTCCCGTAAACTTCTAACAGTTGTTACTATCGTGAGTACATTCTGTCCATATATATATATATGAGTATATTGAGAGCTGCTGTGCTTAAAGTGAATGCACTCGAGTGTGTTAGCCGTTAACCGTTAACCGTTTATAATTAACCGTATACCATTAACCGTTCACCGTTGTCTGGGCAATCGAGTAACCAAAACCAACAAAAGCGACTCACCAACCGACTAATCATCAGTATTATTTACAAATTGCTCAACGACATTTGGCTAAAGGTTCAAAGTCCCTAGAAAGAAGAAGGTTCTTCAAAGCCGATACGATATATACGATATATGCGATACATACGATATAAACTATACATATACAAGTGTTGATTCCACAGAATCGAAAACAGATTTTGAGAACTCCTAAAATATTCATATGAACACGAGTTTTAAACTCCCGCAATACGAACAAATTTTTAAATAAATGAATTAACTTATTTATGAAATGAGTAAAAATATTTAAAGAAAATATTTTTTTTAATATATGTCAAGTGAATACCAAAAACTACAGTATTATAAAAATCTTAAAAATAAAAAATACAGAGAAATTAATTCAAGCAAATTAAACTAATAACTTAAAACTAATCTGCAATATTAAAAAAAAAAATCAAAAGATAAAACCAAAGACTCAAATGTTGAACACTTTTTTTTCATGCGTAGCAGAAAGACAATAAATTTAAATAACTTATTTAGCGCAAATTGTGAGTGAAAAACAAAATATTTAAACTAAAAACTAAAGTCTAGCGAATTCAAAAAACAAAAAAAAAAAAAATACATAATAAAAATAAAAAGAACATTAAATAAAAACGTAAAACTTAATTAGCAAAAAAAGAAAGCTTAGCTTAAAAAGTAATAATAAACAAATAATTGCATTCTTTGAGTCTCTGTGTGCTTTAGTATCTGTAATTGTTATTAAAGAAATTTGAACTTGCGAAACTCTTAAGTGTTCAGTGTTAGAAAATCATAAAAAAGAAAATAATTAATAAAAAAAAAAAGTAAGAAAAATTAAACATATATTAAGTAAATGTTTTTAAAACATTCACTCAAATCCAATAAATAAAGCAAATCTAGCTAAAATTTATTCTCTGGTCGCTTACACAAAAAAGTCATAAATTTCCACATAAAAGTAAAGACAATTCCTAAAGGCAAAAGGCAAAAAAGGCGCCAAAATACAACAAGGAAAACCGAAAGAATTTCATACGAAATATTAGACAGTCGTCAAGGATAAAGGCAAGCACAACAAGTAGCAAGGAAGCTAAGAAAGTGAGGAGGAGGACAAGGAAATTAATTCACAATCAACGCGCACATCAATAGCCATTAAAATTGCGTCAATCAAGAGAAAAACCTCACCGTTGCCCACAACAACATTGACGTTAAATAATTTCAATCATCAAGAAGAGCAGCAACAGCAACAACAGCAGCCAGAACAGCAACAACACCCACAGCAACAACAGCAACAGCAGCAACAGCAACAGCAGCAACAGCAACAACAGCTACAAAGCGAGGCAACAGCTGCAAGTCAACAGTTGGCAACAGTTGTGCAAACAGAGCGGCAGCTAAACGACCCAGCAGCAACTACAACAGAGAAGGCAGCAATAACAAAAACAGCTACAGCAACACAAACAGAAAAAACAACAGCAACAGCAAACACAACAGTAACAGTAAAAGAAGGAACAGCAGAGAAAGCAACAACAGCAACAGCAGCGGCGGCAAACGAAGAAACAGCAACAAAAGCAGTAACAACAGTCACAGCAACTGTAACAGCGACAGCGACAGCGACAACAACAGCAGCGGCAATAGCAACAACAGCGACAACAACAACAGAAAGTTTGTTAACAAATTCTAAAGTCAACGCCTCGGTCAGCGTAGGCAGCAGCTCTTTGTCCCTAACAGCGCCGCCACCACCACCACCGTCGTCACAGACAGCAATCGCAAGTGTAGCAGCAACAGGAATTGTAACATTAACAGCAGCAAAGCCAGTAACAGCAACAGCAACAGCAACAGCAACAGCAACACTAACAGCAATATCAAACGTAACAGCGACAACAGCGCAAGCAACAGGAACAGCAACAGCAACAGCAACAGCAACAGCAACAAACGTTGCCAAGGCCAAGAAAACGACATCAACGTATCCTTTGAGAGCCGCCACCACGTCGTCCACATCGACGCTGTACACGTGCTCCAGCGCCTCGTCCTCGCTGATTGCCCAGCCGCCGCCAACAAAGATTTTTAAAACGGATCATCTGTGCGTGAACGCCACAACCGCCGCCGCCTACGGTCTGCCAACTGTCGCTGCCGCCGCTGCTGTTGGGCATCCCTGTGTCTACTGTGTGATACCCGTGCCAGTGGTAAGTCCAATAAAAGTCGTATACCCTCTTTCCCTTTATCCTATCCATCCCTTTATCCCTTTATCCCTTTATCCCGTTATCCTTTATTCCCTTCTTCCTAAGTCCACACGCAGCTCGTTTGCATAAGCTCCGCGCTCCTGTTGCCTCTGTTATCTCTGTTGCTTTTGCTGTGTTTCTATGTATTTCTTTTGATTTTTCACAGTCATTAAATATTAAAATAATTACGCGTATCCTGGCGCATTGTCCTTGACAGGGGTAGTGCTTTTATACGCGTTCGGTGTTGCACGTCATTTTTGTCCCATTCTCTTGTTGTTGGCTGCCATTTTTTTTTTTTTTTTTGGTTCTCAAATACTCTGTCTCATTCCCCCCTTTCGCCTTTCATTGCTCGTTGTTGTTGTCGTTGTCTTTTTGTGTCCTGGTCTTGTTTACTCATTATCATTTATTATCCATTATTAAGGTGTTGGGATCTTATTTACGAATTTCGCATTCTCAAAGTGCGAAAAAACCTCGGCAAACTCATTGTCTGTTAATTTATGATGTTCGCTACGGTAGCACCAAGAAAGTTTGGATGATTGGTTACCCTCTGGGAAAGTTAATTTTAAAGTTACAGCTACTATTTATGGCCATTGTCTGACTTTCTTCTACCCAGATGTATATCAAAAGGGTGTACCCAATTGAAAATCAAGGCAAGACTTGATAAGTTTTGTTCCATGATTTATGCAGTTCGAGTGGGAAAAGCTAATCTTTCTTTGAATTTAGGGAATAAAAATGATTTAGTGAGTAAAATATTAAACTTGGGATTATCGTAAGTAAAGGTAAAAAAATAAAATGCAAATAAATTATATTTAACATTATTATTAATAAGGACATAATTTAAATTTTAATTTGCGATTAACTGGACTTAGTTTCAAAGCGCTCTCTGCCTTTATATAAATACAAGATCATTGAATGAATTACCTTAAAGATAGTTATATGTATATAAAGAAATATATAAAGAGATCGTTTTAAGCTTAATGATATTTTTTTTATAAAAATAATATTAAATAATAAATATCTATCTAATTATTATGCTTACAAATATACCTAATTATGTGTTGATGCAGCTCCCAACTCAAATTGATTCCTCGCTCTTCGCGTGATCATAAAATTTTTATTTGAACAAAATAAATATTTAAGCTATCAATAATAAAAAATTAATTGATTCATCATCGACCGATTTTATTTAATATTATCTAAAGTTTTTTTTTTATGATCTCAATGTCATTTATAAATAATATTATTCTAAATTGAATTCTCGAATAATTGAAATCTTCAAGTTCGCCATCAGATCTTTAGATCTTTTTCAGTTCAAGCAGTAAAATATCGATCTACAAGTGTTGCGTGTGTGTGTGTCTGTGCGTGTGTGCGTGTAAGTACACTTTGCATATTTTTAAGCTTATTCAAATGGGTTCACACATTTGAGGCATAGTTTCAATCTTCACAAGTGTTGCTTTATTGCATGCAACACACATTTTCATAATTTCAAATCTCGGAACCAGTTCCAGTTCCATTTAGCTGTTGCTGTTGCCGTTGTTTGGTGTTGCTGTTGTTTGCTGTTGCTGTTGTTTATTATAAATCAAGCAGAGAAAACAATTTGCATTCATTTTTGAACGAGGCCTGGCAAACAAATTACATGGCACGCGACTAACCAAAGCAACAGAAATGTCAGGCACTCAGCTTAATATTCAGTTGAAGCAACAACCTCTCACCCAACCACCACCCACTATATACCATACACCATACACCATATACCATACACCACATACAAGAAAACACACACCGCCACTCACCCCTCACCCATTATACATTACCCTTCACCCGTCTTCCTTCATCCATTACCACGCCATCCCCTATAACTCATAGAGCCGAGAACCGTTAGGTTGGCAGTCCCCAAGCTGCCATTAGCAGCGTCAGCTGTTTACCCACTTAAAGATTGTCCAGATAATCGCCGCAACAAATGCGCCTAATGTCAATGACAATAAAGACAAATTATACAAATGTGGTAAGGTGGGTAAGAGGGGGGTGGTGTGGTTGGTGGTCGTGGGGGACGCAGAACATCATTGGACTGACGATGATAATAACAGTGTGTCAAGCGAGTTGTAGGCCAGGCAATGCAGCAAAATTTGATTATAAATACAGAAACAGCCATAAGAAGTTATGGAAGGGCCAAGCTAAATTTGAGTAATTGTAGCAAACATTTTGGATATGAAAACGAAGCAAACAAGTCCACTAAATAGTGGGAAGATGGAGATGTGATGAGAGGCGAGAGGGAGGGGATGTTGGAGTGGTGAACGGTTTCAGCGGTGCAAGCAAGTGGCTTTTAATGATGGTTAAAAGGCCGCCAAAGAAATTCTTTACAATTGCAAACATACACTCTATATTATATACACATACTTACGCACACATACACACACACACACACACACACACACACACACACACACACACACACACAGTCACAAACAAACAAAGCCAATGTCCAGCAGCAAAATTGCAACTGAGAAAATTCTACAAATTATTCATTCATTTTCATTGTTCACCGTAGATTTTACTTTATTTATTTTTATTGTTGTTGTGCCTTTTGCCTTTCGGGTTTTCTTTTTCTTGATATTTATTGTACTTATTTTGTTGTCCCTTCCAAGTGAAAAATTGTAGTATTTTTTGTTTCGGCTTTTCATTTCATTTTCCATTTTCCATTCTGTGTCTGCGCTTATGCACGTTCCAGCCGAGATTTATGTATGAAGCTTCATGTCTGAGTATTCGTTTCCGTTTCCGCTTTTATGCTCATTTTGTTGATTTCTAATTAATTTTACTCGAAGTGAAAATGAATTGGCAAACTGCCGCAACACAAATGAGTTTCCCAAACAGAACAGAACAGAACAGAACGGAACCGTACCGAACCGAACAGAGCCCAAAACCCACAACAAGCCGTATAAACAACCATCTATCTCTGAATCCTTGCATTGCCTTGCATTGCCGTGCATTGCCTTGTGTGTTTTGCTCTTTCCACATATTTTCACCAATTTCCCTGGCAAATTTATGCTGATTGTTAGTCTTACTTTTAAGATAATTAAAATAAGAGCAGGAAAACATCAAATATTGTTTTGAACTTGAAGTCTTCGAGTCTTTTGAATTGATTAAAATTGGCATTGAAGTGTACAAACTTGCACAGCTACAGTCATGGCCATAACATTTGTATAGCTTAAAAAAATAAAATTAGAAATTCTTTAATCATTTTTTACATTTACTTTGGAGCCTATTTATATAGTTGTTATTTAAATAATTTATTATATTAATTAATTTTTGAGTCTAAAAACATTTTATTTTTAAGAAAATTTAATTATTTTTTGTATTATCCTTTATATCTGCATTTTTAAATTTAAGAGCTGTTTTGATTATATTGAATTTTTTTTGTAATAATTATTTATAATAAGTAAATCGTCATTGATACGAAATGCTTCCTAGTGTTAAATGAAAAAAATATATTTATTAAAATGATTCTATTTTTAAAAGTCGTGTAAAAACGATATTTTTAGATCTATTAGAATTTTTTATACTGTATTCTTTATAAAGATTTCTTCGACATATCCCCGTATTCTAAGCAATTTGATTTGCTTATCTCAGTGGTTAAGAGTTTCCTTCACTGTAATCAAATAATTTATGAACAGCAACTTTCACTTTGGGATCAATTATAATAACAGTCTGTCGATCCACATCACGATATATCCATGATATATTATATAATATATATGTATATATATATAATATATTACATATATATCAGTATTTAGATATCGTGACACGAAGGGGTGTAACGGGTTGAACGTATGACGAGTAACTCAATCTGAGATGGGGAGCAGCTACTCACATGGATTGCTGGCTATACGTCTCCTACTGTGGTACGTTTTTATTGAAGGCGGTGGTCGGGTACGCCCACTTTGATGTTGGCATACCAACTCTTGTTGGCCATGTTTCAAGGACTTTTTCAAGTGAAAGAGCGTGTCGCGGCTCACGTGGCGTATGCGTGACATGGTCACATACAATTTTTTTTTCTCTCTCCCTGTCCTCCTTTCCCTCTTCAACCTAGAAATATATTCAAATATATATATATATATAAATATATATATATATATATATATACATACATATATGTATGTATGTATATGTCAAGCCTCGCACACACCCACATATGCTTAGGTGTAGCACCTATGAATATGCATTATAATTATACAATTTTTTTCTGGATTTTTTTTCTGTTTTTTTTTTATTTTGTTTTTCTTTTTATTTTCTGTTTTTTTTTGTTTTGTTTTTCTGTTCATTTCCTTTTTTTCATTGTTTTTTTTTTTTTTTTTGTTTTTGTTTATGTTTGGGTTGCAGTTAATTAACATGGCTGGCACATATTTGGGCACCTCAATTGTTGTTTTTTTGTCTGCTTGTTAGTGTGGTTGTTGTAATCGTTTTAACGAGGCTAAGTAGTCCGGTCAAATTTCAAAATAATAGCCAATATTGAGGATGAAATATATATTTATGTTTTTTTATTTATACATGTATATATATATATATATATATATATATATACATAAATACATATATAGAGAGATAAAGAGGGTGAAAGAGAGAGATAGGCACTCACACAGATAGTAGAAGGAAAGGGAGAGCTAGCAAGCAAAAGTTAAAAGTTCGACAGGAAATTGTGTGGAAAAATTTGTTTAGACTTTCGTTTTGTTTTCTCAATTTTGCATAACAAATGCGTTGAGATTCTGTTCGGTATTTTGGTAATTGTTATTGATGCAGAAATGTGGCGATTAGTGTAGGCTGCCCATAAAACCGTATCGTTCCATACCAACAATCGCCTCTCAAATGCCTGCCCTTTGCCCCTCTTCAGTAACTCCTCCCCCAATGTCTGCTCAGCTCTGGCTCGTATCCGCCGGTTTACCCCGTCGTTATGACCAAAAAGTTTACAAACTAAAAAGTGAAAATTTACGCCAAACACATTTATTCGGTTAGGGTGAGGCATGTAGTGGGTAGATAGGGGAGGGTTGGGTGGTTAGTCGGGGAAAGAGGGTTTAGCATTTGGGCATTTGATGGTAAAGGCCGGTGGCGGAAACGTCGTCGACGCCATATTGGCTAACATAAAATGGCGTTTATGATGGGCAAAGTTTCATCATTTGCAATTTGCTGTGACCCCCTGACATGGCCAGCCCCCCACTGCCCCGCTTACCATCACCATCCTGTATGCCTCTGAGTTTCCAGCAAATTTAACATAAAAACTGTTCAAATCCAAAGGGGCAGCTGACTCTTCGTTCCAGTCAAAAACAACTAAAACAAGAGGAAAAATAAAAATAAAGTAAAAGTAACGTACAAAAAATAAAAAAAATATAAAAAAAAAAAAAATAAAACAAAGTGCAAACAGTTTTCACAAATGTTTTTTGGCTTAGCAAACATTTTGTACACATTCTACTATTAGAACTACATATATCTAAATTTGTGTGTGTGTGTATGTTTAATATATTAAATAATGTAACATTTGCTGTGATTTACGTAGCTCCTGCGCCATGTGGCACACAAACACACACACACACACACACACACACACACTCATGCAAACAGGCACAGGGTGTTGCCTATCCACCCAAAAATTCAGTTAAGTCTCCCCCAAGCGTCCTGAATTTCTAGTTGATAACTAATTCCATGCATGTTCACAGCCGTGCAATTTAATGCCAGCGAACATTTAATTAATTTTGCAAAAAATAAAAGCAAAAATAAAAGAAACAAAAAAAAATAAATAAAAAACTAAGGGAAAACTGAAAAAAAGGCAGCACAAATTTCCGAAAAATTGAAAAAAACAAAGTTGCAACTGTTATGTACACACACACATACACATATATATATATATATATATGTCAGTACACCTACACATCGACAAGTGCGACAAAGTTTTTCGAGTGTGTGGAATACATATATATATATATACATATAAATGTATGTGTGTGTGAGTGTAAGAGTGTATTTGGGTTTTTTTCTGGTGCAAGGCAAAAAATTGTGTAAAAGTTGTACGAGCAATTCCATGAAACGGCATTTCATTCAATTCAATTTCATGCTCTGTAATTATTTTATACGAATTGTGTGCCAGGCCGAGGCTCAGACGACACACAACATCAGTAGCAATAACAACAAATACAGCAACAACAACAACGAATGTACAAACAACTAATCAAGATGTGTAAATGGAACCAAACTCAACGAATTTCATAGAATCAGTTTGGGTCAATGGAAAACTGAAGCAAGCATATGGGTGGCGGGAAGGCGGTGGAAATTGGGTGCAGGTTGGAGGTTAAATGGCAAAGGCCAACATGAAAGACACTTAGAAAGACAGACTGTACCTAATTACAAGTATATATGTATATATATATATACATGTATACATGTGTGTGTGTGTGTGTCACTTTAAAATGCCTCTCTATGCGCTTAATATAAAAACTTATTTCAAGTCTTAACGAGATTTTCCGATAATTGAGACATTTAACACGAATGAGATGAATCCACATTGAATGCCAAATCGTAAGAAAACTCACCATTGTCCTTGCACATTTAAGTGACAAATCGAATCAGTGGGAAAATGTTTAAAATTTATTAAATTAGAAAATTCTCTAAATAAAATGCTTGCAATTAGTGTGCGTCTTTAAGTCATCAGCTGAAGTGTGTGAGTTTATGTTATACCCTGTAATTTTTCAAAAAATATTAAGCTGTAAATATACACACGCATATATATCAATATGTGTGTGTGGTGTATCGATGGCTTTTAAAGGGTATTCGGGTTATCGGCTACTGTGCATATTGGCTAGGAGCTCCATCAATAAGAGCTTTTAATTCGAGAAACAAATCGTTTATCTATAATTCAAGTGTTATTTTAAATAAATATGTAAGTATCTACCCATATACATATGCATACACACACATGCACACATTCACATACATTTGACTTCAATTTACAGTTCAATTTGCATTTATGGATTTGCTAAATCACATTTGCTTTGAGCCCTCGACAATTTCTTTGGCTTAATTGATTTTTGCGAATGTTGATTTAATAATCGAATCATATAATTCGATTCAAGTTGAGTGCTTTCATGAAATACCCGAAACCCCGTAGCTGTCATCTCTAGATGCTGTGCATTTGGATGGGCAAAGTCTAAAAACATTTGTTAGCATCAAGTTAATTAGTGTGTGAAAAATTATTTGTTTTTCCCTTTTTTATTTTTGCACTTTGTTACCTTTTGCTGGCACTTAGCGTGCAGTTGGAGGTTTTTTCAGAGCTCACATGGTTTAGATATGTGTCAGCTGAGTGACTTTCAAAAGCCAAGAAATACACTTACATTTCGGGTGTCTTAGCTCTGAGAAGACCCCAAAAAAAAAAACAAACAAAAATTTCATGATGAATATTTTAAATTCTGGATTTGGGTGTTGAGTATCTCATTTTATTACTCACCGAATTGGTGTTTTTTTTTTTTTTTTGTAAAATTGTATATTGTTAGTGTATTTATTATTCGTTGTGTTCCAATTTAATGTTAAGACTTCACTACACGCATTATTTTTGGCATCAAGCAGCCTTTTGAGATCCGCAACGCCTTCACTGCTCGTTTACCTTTGGAGTCCTGTGGTGGCTCTGAGTGTATATGACTATGTGTGTGTGTGTCTGGGTGTGTGTGTGTGAGTGTGCGTGTGTATGTGTGTTTATTCTTGCTGTCATGCCTCACATGAGACGCTGACTGCCACTTGGCTAAAGTATTTTAACCTAAAATTGTAAAAATAGTGCAGCTAGGAAAATGCCAGCTCGAGGAGGCTCTGTGTGCCAGTGTCGGAGGCTTCAACCTCAAGTGGATGCCCCAGAGAAATGTGTGTGTGGAACGTTGTGGCAGCCATAAGACTTTGCTACTGTTTTATATATACAATACATGTGTGTATCTCATTCTCTGTTTGTATGACTCTGTGTGTGAGTGTGAGTGTGTGTGTGTGTGTGCTATAAACATTTCAACGCATTTTTGAGTTGGCAGCTAAAATTTAACAACTTTTGTACCACGGTGCGTATGCATTATTCGTTGCGTTGCTCTGCGTTATTTATTTATTCAATTTGGGTGTCCATTAGTACACCAGAGCGGCATAAAATATGTTCAGCAATTTGTCAACAAGCCGCATCAAAAGTTCCACCCCCAAAGACACACACACACACACACACGCACCTCTGTTTGTGTGTAATGAAATGTCATTAACATTAAAACAACTTTCAACACTTTGAAATCTGCCATTTGTTGACATTTCACACACACACATTCGCTCTCTTTTTCTCTCTGTTTGTCTGTGTGTGTGTGTGTGTGTGTAAAAATTCATCAGAAAAATGCGAAAAATATTCTATGTATATATATATAAATATATATATGTATGTATATATATATATATATATTATATAACGATTTGAACTTTTTCTCAATTTTGTTTTGTTAATGAAAAAAGTTTTTGTTGGTCCTGCTTTGAATTGCTCGACATTTCTTTTTCGATTTTGTGATTTTCTTATTCAGGCGACGCCTTTGACAGTGCCATCAACTTTTCATTAATTTATTACACGCTCTGCCACGTAGCACGCTCCTGCCTCCCGTCTCCCGCCTCACGCCTCACGCCTCACGCCTCTTGCCGCCCAAAACACCGTCAGTCCCAGACAGTGGACGAACATTGAATGGGGGAGCGGCTTTGGGGGGGAAAAGACCTTGCCACATTGTTCATCTCTCTGATGTTGCAGCTGCTGATAATCATAGTAATTTTTTGCTCTTGTTGCTGCCATCGCCTTGTCGAAAAAAGATTCTTCATTTTGTTTTCGATTTCCCTTTCTCGTTTCCCTTTTCCTTCTTCTTACCTCGTTCTGTTGTCCCTTACCTTGTCGGAACATTCATATTTTTGCTCCTGCTTTGTCGCTTGTTCCAATCAATGTTTATTAAAAAGTTTCCTTTGCTCGATGAACTTTGACATTTTGACTAATATTTTTGTGTCGTTCTCATTCTCGTTCTCATTTTCGTTCTCATTCTCATTCCCATTTTTATCCCTTTCTCATTTTTATTCCCTTCCTCGTACTCACACTTTTATTTGGTTTCGTTTTCGCTTGGGGCAGGTGCGTTTCAATATTTGTATTGGGAATGGCCCTGCAGAGATTCCAATAATTTTATCATTCTTATTATCATTATCAATATTATTATTATTATTATTATTATAATTATTTTTATTATTATTATTTTTATTTTTATTACTTTTTGGGCTCCGTTAATTGGATTAATAATTACAAATTCCGAGGCGTGTTTACTTTCGGGTCTATCTTAATCATATTAACGATTTGGATTTATGTATTTAGAATCGTTTTAATGGCCGTTATGGCTGCCATATGACATATCAGTGCCCAGGCAGAGGCATTTAACCTTCGACATGCCCCTCACCTCATCCCCTTCTCGTGCCCACCGAATGTCTATCTCGGTCGTTCTATACAAATTGCATGTTCACATCATTAGCTTTGTCCGAAAATTGTCACGTTCGACACACGTGTGTAGGGAGTGTGTACGGTGTGTACGGTGTGTATGGTGTGTATGGCGTGTATGGTGTGTACGGTGTGTCTGTGTCGGCTATACAAGTCTGTCCTGCGTGTATATCTGTGATTGTGTGTGTGTACGCGTAAAGCTGCATAATCCTAACATGAACACGGTACGAGTGAGTGCCGAAAACCGTAAACCCATACCAAACTGAGCGCCTGATACGACGAACGGACAGTTAGATCCGAAAGTAACCATAACCAGGCATAGTGGTTACAGATATGGTGAGCACGTATGTGTAGGTGTGTTGGTGTGCATGTGTATATGTGTGTGTGTGTGTGTGCATGCCGTGGGCAGTTGCTGCTGTTGATGCTGCTCTACCGTGTAACCACCAACCTAAACCGCTAAGTGCTTTCCCTTTGTTGCATTCCCCTTCTACTGTTTTTCCATTTTCCCTAAAATATTTCTTTTTTTTTTCATTTCGTTTTTTTTTTTTTTTTTTTTTTTGCAAGGGAAGTTTGCTATTATTGCATTTGGCGTTTAACAACACTGTTGTCGGTGTTGTTAAACTGCTGGCATTGGCTTCTAGCTGATTTTCTTGAGTGTAACGTGCTGACGACTTTCACATGAAACGTGCCTCGCATAAATCTCCAGCTTCCCAACGAGGGGACACACGTCTTATATACAACCAGATATATACATAAATATATATATATATATATATATATATTTATAAATATATAAATATATATATATAAGTTTTCGAGTACAGCTATATTTATATACATATGTATCCATATCTGTATAAATATTGACCTCCATATAAGGCACACGCATACACTTACGCACACACACTTAAACACACACTCAGCTTGTTATGGTCCCATGTTTGGTCGCATTAGAAGGATATTGTATATTGCCATAAGAGTATTTGAGGATTGCCCCCCAGTTTTGTATTGTATTGCGGTTGTCGTAATGGTATTTGGGATTTGCAAAAGTTTTTCCTTTTCAATGCATTTTTATCTCGAATGCAGTTGCAAAATTTTAAGCAGATAACTAAATATTGTCAGGACTCGCATTTTAAGCTCACTTCCCATAAGGCAAAGTACAGGCTCCTGCATGACTTTCAACATAAGTTTGGTTATCATTTCCAATTAGTTGGCAGGTATGAAAATAATGAATGTGTGAATAAATAAATAAATGGACCCAATCTAATGCAGATCTCAATTAAAATGAAATAAATTTTATTCTATTTTGACATAAGCTTTAAAATCTTAAATAATATCTGAGACGAATTACAAGTATTTCATATAAAAAGCTTACAACATATTTTATTATTAAATATATTTTCATTATCCTTTTAATAAAGATATCTCAATTATGCGGTCTATAAACTTAAATGAAATAAACGAAGGATACCCATTATTCCAACTGTACGGGTACTGTACCTTTTGTCGATTGGGAATATATATAATATTTACAGTCGATCAATCCATTTCTTGGGATCTACGTTAAACTGTCATCGACCCGTCGCTCCTGTGTCTTATATTTGGAACTTCAACCAGTGGGGAATTATTGTCGCTTGTTGTCTACTTTTGGGCGTTGGCTCTTCAGCTCGCTGCATTTATTTTGGTATTTTATGCAATGTTTTCAGTACTTTCATCGGGACACTTGCATTTGAGATTCCTGGCATTCGCTCACGTTCCATACAAACTACTCGAACTGCATTTCCCCCTTCCCAGCTCCCATTCCATTTGTTGGTCTTTATTGTTCTCTCTCTCGCTCGCTGTCACTGGCTTCATTTCTTTGGTAGTTTTTATTTGCCATTTATTTGCTTGTATGTGTATGTGTGTGTGTGTGTGTGTGTGTGTGTGTGTGAGTGCTGATTTTGTATTGGAATGCTGTCTGGCAATGCATCAAGCTAAGCTCTAGCAGCTTCAGCTACAAAATGGCGAATGTCTGTGTCATAATCAGTAATGCCAAAGATTGGGATAGGAATAGACATAGAGACAGTTCCAAAGTCACTCAGCTGGAGGCTGACTGTTGGGAACTTCATTGGGATTTGCTGGCATGCACTTTGCTTGCAACTCGCAGGGAGATGTCAAAGTGGATTTTCAAGCTGACTGCCTTTAGCCACCTTCCCAACTCCCAACACCCTGATTTCAACTCCAAGCTCGCCACTCCCCAATCCTCAATCCCCACTCACCACTCACCACTTATAGCTCGTTGCTTCCAACTCCTTCCTGCTCAGCTCTTTTCACCCTTGAATTCCCTTTTCCCTTCTAAGATATATATAAGTATGTGCATAGTATATTATTAACTCTCGGCAACGGTTTTTTGACACATCCATTGATATGCACATTTGTGTCCCGTGTCACAAGCACAAGCACAAACACAGTCAGGCACATACTCACACACACACACACACACGCACCCATATCTTTTCACTCATACATTTACACACATTGATAGTGTTGTAAAATGCATAAAAAAGTGCTTAGCATATTAAAAACATAGCCAAGTGCAGCTGTGACTTTCACGCAAGGCGTACGTGCCAGCCAAAGCACACACACACACACACACACACACACATAGACACATTTAAACACACATTTCATGTCTCGACTAGCGGGAGACACATACTCCTCCCTTTCTGCTATTCAGTGATAACTTTGGCGCTGTGTTTCTTGGTCAGAAAATGGACGAGCGCATTTTCAACATTTGCAACATTTGATTTATTCGCCACTCGTACACACACTCACACACACACACACACACACACGCACACACATTACTGCACTCCCTCTAATGCATATGCGCCATTTTGCATACGTTTCTAATAATTCATCTTCATGTTCGTTTCGTTTCTTTCACTTTGACTTCTTTTTTTTTTATCTTTTCTTCTCTTGTTATTTTTGCTTCTCTTTTTTTTTGTTCGTTTTTCATTTTGTTTTTGTTGTTTTTGGTGCTTCTTTTTGCCCATTGGCGCAACTTTTGCTGCCTCAGCTGCCATTACAAATTTTCAGTTTTCCATTTTTCGTTTTTCTTGGGCTCTGCTTTCATCTTTTTTTTTTTTGATTTTTCTCGCATATCTATGTTTGTGCAGCTTGCAACTTCTTTTGCTATCGTTGGCCTCATGTGCCACTCTCTTGTGTTGCATCTCCGTTTCTTCTTTTATTTTTTCTTTTCCTTTTCTTTCCTATCCGTTTTTTATGTTATTTTTTATTTTCATTTTTTTTTTTTTTTTTGGATACATTTTGGAAAATTGGAAAATAGTTTTTCCGTTTTTTATCGACTTATTGTGTTTGACGGAAATATGCTTAGTCTGTTACCCCGCTCCATTTCTCCATTCCTCACTTGCCCGCCCTCTCATCCCTTGCCTTTGAGACTTATTTTCTCCTCACCCCGGCCCTCATTTCTTGTCAGACAATAGAAAATGTCGCAATCGTTGAGCTTTGTTAGTTCAATGGCTTTTAAGTTGCTTCTATGAAATGTAACTGCAAGTAGAAATATCAGAAGAGGAAACTTCCTTTTACATATGTTTAACATTTATTAGATAATAGTGTTTACAGTTATGTTTTGACTGGAAAGCTTGTGATAAGAAGCAGGAAAAATTTAAGCAAATATTCCTTGTCAAGCCTTTTATTAATTATTACCTTTCTAAATTTATTACCAATATTTTCCATCTCTTGAAGCCTTATCCATCTTTGACATATTTTTAACATAAATTTAACATAAATTTAAAATTTTTCTTATTTTCGTATTCTTGAACCTTTTTGTTATTTTTCAAGGAGCATTGAAAATTTATTTCATAATTTCAAAGATTCATTGTAATGGGATTTCCTTTATTTCCATTTTTGAAAATTTTTGGTTGCGCGTGACACTCAAACGGCACTTGAAGTGTTCCTTTATTTTTGCTTTTTACCCACAATTTCTCATCTCTGGATCATTTTTTCCTTGGATTTCAATGTCTGCCTTGCACTCGAATGCATTTGTTGTCGCCGGCAGCTGCTCCTTGGACTCGTTTTGGGTCCTTTGGCTGTTGTTTTCGTTGTCTGGTAGCATCAGCTGGTCACATTTCATATTCGACATTCCTGGCAGACGTTGCTGTCAGATGCTCGTTTCCTTTGACTCCTCCTCTTGTACATCCTTTGCACCAGCCTTCATGTCCTTTTGCATATGCCAACTTCTGTCGTCGCGTCTGCTGTCCTTAAGTAGTTTTACCCCAATGGCATCGTGGTATTTGCTTTTAAGCATCAATATGCCGATGAACCAGTGCAAGCCAATGTGAACCAGTTTGAACCATAGAATCAAAGAACCAAAGTATTTGGACTCTATGGACAAGGATTGCGAGCATCTCTGCAACGTACCTACTTTGGCAGCTGTCTGCCAGGCTCTTGCCACAGCTAAGCCGCATCACTGCCTCCCCTTTCTGTTCATCCCGCTTATCCTTTCAGACACCTACCATTGCCTCATCTCCTGTCCTCACAGCTTTCTCACTCCCTTGGAGCATTGAAAAGTATTTACGTTAAATTGAACTCTGCTGTTCGGTGTAGTTGGGTCTGGCTTGGTCGGGTCTGTGTAACTTTGGCTGCATCCTTTGGTGCGAGTGTCGACATTCAGATGCTTAGCTATTTTTATTAGAATTCCGAAAGTCAGCGCCTCGAGCTTAAAGTATTTTAGTCCTTTTAATATTTTTATTTTTATTTATATTTTTTATTTTCATTATAATTTTTTTTCCTTTTGCCTTCTCGCTCTTGTGGTGCATTTGAGTCAAGGCATTTCGGCAAAATAATTAAAAGCCAAGTAATAAAATTATAAATGTGCATTTCCCCTAAGAAAATACAAAAACAAGAAAATCAACAACAACAACAACAACAACAACAATATAAAGAGCAGCAAAGTGAGAGAAATCAGCGGAGAGGAAGTTAGGGGAAAGCGAAGTAAATTGCACTTGGCAAGCGTTTATGTTCGCTCTCATTCGCACATTTAGCTGTCTGTGATCTATCTCCTTTCAACACTCTATCCCTGACCGCATTCCAGGCGAAATTAAAAGCCATCTAGCGGCTATACAAGGATATGGATGCTCAACTCCTTTGCTTCAGGCACAGGCTTCTGCCTGTTGTCGCCTGTGTTGCATTTAATTTGGCAAATGCTTAGAAAATGGAACAAAAATTAAATCAACATAAATGTTGTTGGCAAGCTAGATGCTGATGGAGAAGATGAAGTAGGATCAGAAATAGAGACAGAGATAGAGACAGAGATAGAGACAGAGACAGAGACAGAGACAGAAAAGGCAACTACACATAGAGCTAAAGTTGAAGCAAAAGCTGAGCTTTTAGTTGGCTCACAGGACCTTAGAGGACCTTAACCAGGAGGCCTGCCTGACAGAACTTAATGTTGCGAAAACGACAACGAAAAAGCAAGTGGAGAAAAAGTGCTGAGCGAAAAATGAGAAAAATTACTTTAAAAGCATCAGACGGAAAATCAAAAAGAAAAAAAACAAAATATGAAACTGAGAAAGAACAAAGATAATCAGGATAATGACAACTCGACGAAGTTCAGACACACTCCTTCTCCACGCGAGAATAAACAGCTATAAGTGATATCACTAGATATCTGATAGATATATTTGATATATATAAATGCGATAAATTTATGAGAAACTTATAATTAAATTATATGAATGACAGATGTAATTAAAAAGTAATGTAAGGATAGAAGGATAAAAGGATAAAAAGGAAAACAGATCAAACGGTAGAAATATATAATTATTTTCAAGGAAGATCTTTTATTCATAAGTGATCCTTGAATTGATATATCGTAGATAACATAGATGTATAGCACTTAATGTCATCACAGTTCAACGATTGACACGAAATATCTGAAACTGTATCGATTAGTAAAACAATCGAAATTATAAATTAAAAATCGATAATAAGAAGGACTTTCTGGAGTATCTGGAACTCCTTAAGCTGCAGTTGTTGTAAGGGTATAGAGCAAAAATGGAGGCAAGCTGGTTTCTTGCTCAAGTGTTGGGGGTCAGACGGGGCGTATGCTTAATATATGCCGACTAACTGAAGCGCAAAGGAGCAAAAGAGAGAAAAAACGAGAAAATACAAAAAAAAAAAAAAAAAAATGAAGATTGCAAAAAAGAGCACATAAAGCAGAGCCACAGCAAGCAGAGCGAGAAGATAAAATATAAAACATAAGTAGATAGATGAGTGGCCCTGTTTAGTATGGGGTCTGGGAGGCGGAAGGTGGAGGAGGAGAAGGAGGAGGAGGAGGACCTGGAGAAGGCGAGTGTGGGGAGACGGTAGCTAAGTGGGTGGTGGATGGTGGGTGGATGGCCTGCTGGTAGGTGTAGTGAAAAATCCGAAGCCGGAAATGAAGAGTGGCATGTGTGAGAGTGCAGCATTTTGTGGGCTAAGGCATACGGTACGGTCATGTGGGCGTGGCTATTTGTAAAAGCGCAGCTGTGGCAACACTTTTCAAGTGCCTGTCAGTATTTGTATGTGTGTGTGCATGTGTATGTGTATGTGTGTGTGTGTGCGGGTAAGTGCGGGTGTGTGCGTGTATTTGTCTATGTAATGAGGGCAATTTAAGGGCACTTCAAGCAATTCAATTCTCACACACACTCAACGGTCGTGCATAAAAGTGAACGGTCCAACCGCCCAACCCCACAGCCATCCTCATCCTTCAACCACCCACCTAAGCAACCGACCAACCGACCAACCGCCCAACAAATGCTGTGACTGTCCAACGTCTCTCCCACTCAGCGATCTGTCCCTCTGTCCCTGTGTCCCTTTGTCACTCTGTCGACTTGTCGCTTTGTCGCTCTGTTTCTCAGCTTGTCTGCTAGTCTGACTTTCAGTCAGTCCAATTGTCTGTCCCGCTGTCTGAGTGGGCGCTACTGATGCTGCTGCTGCTGCTACTGTTGCTGTAGTTTTTAGTGTTATTAATATGCATGCAATGCATATGCTCAACAGCAACGTCGTCGCTGCCATCGCCCTGCTTCGTGCCTCATGTGCATCATGTGGCAGCCGCCATTTTGCATTTGCCGCCGTCGACGACGCCATTGCAGTTGCCCGCCTCCGACTCGCTCTTATGGCAATGGAAACCGGCAACCGGCAGCAGGCAGCAGGCAGCAGGCAGCAGCTGCATCGAGTGCTCCTAGTAATATTAAGTGGCGACTTTAGGTACCTTCTGCTCCGCCTTTTCCACCTCCATCTCCTCATTCTCCATCGTTTCTGTTTCTACTACTGCTACAGCCAGTGCCGATGCTCAGACTCCACCTTTCTCCTCGTCTTTCGCCTCTCATTTGGTGCTGTTTCTGGTGCATCTCCTCATCCGTCGGGTTATTAACCCATAACTGGAATACATGTGCTTAATTTTTTATTGCGCTTCTAACTGCACACGAGGCTCCGAGGCACCGGATATGCAACTGAGTGGCAAAATAACCTAACAGGAAGAACAGCCCGTCTCCCACCAACCATCAACCTCTGACCTGCACATTTAAAAAAAAAAAGAAAAAATTACTGAAAACTCCAGAGCTGAATTGCCAGGATTAGACGCATTAATGGATTATTTGCTGTGTGTTTGTTAGTGCTTTTGGTTTTCTGTGTTTGCAGCTGCTCGCGTTTATTTGTAGCTTCTGTGAATTTATTTTTTGTTGTCCATTTTGTTGTAATTTTGAATATATTTTTGTTTTTGTTATTTTGTTTTTGTTTTTGTTTTTGTTATTTGCTTGTTTTTGGCTTTGTAAGGATTGGCTTAAATTATGCACATGAGTCGACAGTTGGAGGCTAACACAACAGCGGAAACTCGAAAGCAACTTTTTGCAGTTGATTATGCGAGTAATTAAAGTTGGTTGCGTTCTTAGTTTAAATTAGGGCAAATAACTGCAAATTGCTTGCCACATGATACCGTTATTTAAATAACAGACAGTAAGCGAACGACACAAAACAGAGGAAGAAAGATATAACGGGAAATAACGAGAGAGAAAGCGAGAGGGAGAGATATTCATGGGAGGGGAAAAAGCAGTTGCGCATTTCGAAAGGATTTTATTTTTCGGCTAACTTATGTTAAAGCCTGGTGATAACATGAGAGCTGTTAAGATACCTAAATGTTTACGAGTGTCCTCTTAATTAGATATTTAACTGTTATTTAAGGCTTGCAGGCTCATTTAAAGGTTTATTTAAAAATGTGCCCAGGGGCTATTTACAAAACAAATGCGGTATGCGCTTCAAAAATGTCAAAATATCCTTGAACCTGCTAGCAGGTAATTTGACATCGACATAACATTTAGATAACAGTCTAGCTTAATAAGATATATATATATATATATATATTTTCAAATTCTGAAATGGATTATGTATGCCACTAACTTTGATGCTCATTGGAATAAGTTATAATATTAGAGAGAATACAAGGAGACGTTTGTTTGTTTACATTTTAATTTTGAATTTATGCAAATATGTGTGTGTGTCTGTATTGATAACAGTATAACAACAGTGTTTTAACAGCAGTGTTCAAATATTTTGTGGGGTCTTTCAATACACTTGACGCATATTACCTAAATACTAGTAATGAATTTTTTAAAACTCCTAAAAGTATCTTATGAATAAGTGAAAAATTCATTTGTGAGCAAACACGAATTTCTTGTATTTGGATTTCTAAATGTGTGTAAAAATACTTTTTTCACATTTCGGGGGTCGGAATTTAAGCAGTCGTCTTGAAAATTACTCATTTCTTTTACAAATTACCTCACACTCCAATTTATGAATTACACCCATCATATTCTTTCACTCACTCCCGAACCCAAAACCGGCCCCGTTCCCTTCCCCGGTCCTGGCCCCATCCCCAGCTTCTGGCACCGCACCAGCCGCCACCTCCATTTGCAATTCATGCTCACTAGAGCAAATATCAACCGAAAATGTAATGAATTCTTGTTAGGCGCGACCCAAACAAAGAAGAAGAGAGAAAAAAAAAAAATCACAATATACCAAAAAAAAGGGAAGCAAACGTACCAAAAAATAAAAAAAAAATATAAATAAATAAAATAAAAGTAAAAAGTTAAAAGTAAAATATATAAAAGGCACAACAAAAGCGAAAAGGAAAAACAGTCCTTGCCATTTCCGGTTCATGGAATACCCTTAAAAGCCAAACCAAAGAAGAAGCACTAACAGTGGTGGAAGATGAGAGGCCAAGAAATAGAGAAGCGGAAGAAAGAGAAGCCAAAATCGAGCGACAAAGAAACCTTTCTGCCTGTGGGACGCACAATGAAAGCGCGTCATTTATAACGCGACGAGCAAATACAATTAAAAATTATGCTGCCAGACGCGAAGACGCACAACACTAGCAGAACAGCAGAACAGCAGAACAGCAGAGCAGAGTGTATATGTGTGTGCGCTTATATATGTGTGCTGGGCTGCGTGTATGTGTGTCAATTACTGTCAAAAACTAAAATTGCGAGGGTTTCTCAAAGTAATTTACACTAAATTACATACGCACAACTGTGGCATCTACAAAGCTCAGGGCTTTGCGTCTTTCTTTCTCTGTGAGTGTGTGTGTGTGTGTGTGTGTGAGCCACACTGCCACAAAAGGCAACGGAAACAAAATAATGAAGCGCGCTTTTGTGCGCACACGGCAAAGCCTCACAATCCTGTGACACACTCTTGCGCTTACCACTTCTCGCCCCTCTCTTCTTCGCGTCCCGTCTTACCCTGTCGCTCTGGTGTCCCTCCTATAGCTGCCCCTTTTAGGAGGCTGCTCCTTCGTTATCCTCCCCCGTTATCCCGTTTCTTACCGCGGCCTGCGACATGTTGTCATCTTTGCCACTCGACTTTGCACCGCTTTTCATTTGACGTTGTTTCCCTTTTTGTTTTTTTCATTTTTCTTGCGTCCTTTAACCCTTTTTGGGGTTGGGGATTGGTGATTAGAGGAAGCGAGCGGAAGGCGGAACTGAATGTGGGCGGCTGTAGCACGTTTTGTAAATTTACTTTTCATTCAACTAAAGCGAAAAAAAAAGTGAAGGCACATAACAAAAAATAAGAGCAACTTCCTTATATGCGTGCCATGTACTTACTTCTCTCTCCATATTCCTTTTCCCTTTCCCCTTTCCCCTTTCCCTTTTAGCTTCTCCTACTTCTGCCCTGAACCAACCGATTCACTCATTGCGTTGACTCGTGTGTGTGCGTAAACAGCAAATTTCTTTTTAGTTGTTAATGAAATGTAAATTTGTGTTAAAATTAATGCAAAAACACAAAGCTGCAAGTGAAAGTTTTCACAATTTATCCTGATCGACTAGGAGATACTACGTATTTTAGTTGTAGTTGAACGCCAAAAAGAATGTATTGAATATAACGAAAAGTAAACTTAGTACAATATTAAAAGAAATCCAAAAGGATAGCTTCAGTCGAATATAATCGAATATAAAATAATTAAGATCAAGATCAAAGATTATCCCAGTAAATATTTCGACCTTAAAAGTATAGAAATTTCTTTGTATTAAATATAAATCGAATATTATTTAATTTAAGAATTTTAAACTATTTTATTTAATTAATGAAAGTTAACTCGATGTTAGTTCAGCCTTTGTTTCAAATTTCAGTTGAAACTCTGATTTAATTTATTCAGATTTTGATATGTGTCGATCACCTTATAAATTTAATATCAAACCTTCCTCAAGCCAAATCGCAATTTCTGAATTCTATAGGAACAAGTTAGGAAAAATGCATAAGGATTAAGTAAGATTTACGGAAACATCGAGCAAGATTCTGACTTCTTTCAGATATTTCTTTAATTTAAATTTATTTAAACTGCTTTTTTTTAAATTAATTTTATTTAATTTAAATCTATTTAATTTAATTAAATTTATTTTTAATTTATTTAATTTACGTTTAATTAATTTACGTTTATTTAATTTACATTTATTTTATATAAATCTATTTAAGATAGTTTTATTTAATTTAAATTCTATATATTTCCTTGAATTAATTTTCTTACTTGATTATATCCTCGCATTCAGATCTTTCCCAGGGTATACATTCGAATATTATTTATTTAACAAGGGATCTCATTCGGTCGGCTGTTCATTTGATTTTTCGGTTTTCTTCCTTTTATTTTTATTAATTGAATCAGTCGACGGGTGTTTTATTTATTTATTTTTTTTTTTTTTAACCTTTGATGGATTGTGTAGTGCGAGGGAAAGAATGGGACTCCGCATTGGTTTTGGTAAATCACGCACAAATTATGCATTGACCTTTTGACCCACGTTTAATAGCATTACAAGTCAGTCGTGAAGAACTCCCTAGTTAAACAGAAGGACAAAGAAGCGCCGAGAGAAAAGGGCAGAGGCTGAAAGAATCTCGTCGCTCATTTGTCAAAAGCCTCTTATACCTTTTGTAGTCTGCGTTTCACTTTTTTCTTTCCCCTCTCTTACTTTTGCTTTGTTTTTATTTTTTTTTATTTTATTTTTTTTTGAAGAAGAAGAAGAACTCAAGAACCGCATTGGCCTTTTCGTATTTATTTTTCATTTTGTTGTTTGTGCTTTTTTTAAGATACTTTCTTTTTTTTTTGTATTATATTTTTTTTTTTACATTTTTTAACATTTTTAATTTATTTTTTAGCTCGTTGACAAGTGTTTTGGTTTGTTCTCTTTCTTTCACTTTTTTTCTCGCGTTCCTCTTCGTCTTTTGGGTTGAAAGCCGATTGCGGTGGCAGCTTTTTGCCTTTTAAAATAAACGTTAATTTTTAATGAAAATTCTCTTTTAATATTGAACGTCCGGCGATTTTCCTTTTTATGCGCGCTTTTCGTTCAAAAACCAAAAACTCGATTTTAATATGACAAAATATTCTTCTCTGTATGTAAGTATAGGTGTGCGTGTGGATGGGCTTGCTTGGTTGTTGCCACTGTTGTTGTTGTTGCTGTTGCTGTTGCTGTTGCTGTTGCTGTTGATGTTTTTTTTATATTTATTGGAATTTTTTACGACTTTGTGGCTCATCAAACGCAGCTGCTGTCAGTATTTGGATTGTGACAGCTTGTTTTATTTTTTATTTTTTATATATATTTTTTATATTTTCACTTCTTTTTTTTTTTGATTTTTGTTTTTAGAGGGCGGGGCCGGCTGGCTGCTAAGCAATTCATAAAAATTCTGAATTATTAAATCAGTTCGAAATATCCATATTTTTGGCATTGGTTCGTGTCGTTTGTTTGTCATTGAAGTTTTGATTTTTTCCGCTGCACTGTAAATAATTTCTTTTTTCGTAGAAACAATTTTCACCACGTTTTCAATTGGTTTTCCTCCATTCGCCATTCACCATTCACCATTTGCCATCTACAAAACTTAACACCCAACACAACAAACAGCCAACACCCGAAAACCAATCCTGCAAGCGCCCATCCCGCTTTCACATGCCATCTCCATTTTACGGTTACCACCGCAAAGGCGCATTTGTTGCAGGTGAGCGCCCATTTTGGTGGCATGCCTCAAAGGTTCGCCTTATTAAAATTCTTCAAATTCTTGTTTTTTTTTCTGCGGGAAAAAAAATTTCTTGAGCTATACTCAAATTAAATTTTCTTTTTTCTACCGGAAATTCAAGGTACCCGAAAATAAATCAAAAGGAAAACCGAAATATTGCAAAGGTTTTTAAAACTCAAAAAGCGCATTTCTTATAAAGGCACTACAAAAGTTCGGAATATTGAAATCATTATGAGAAGCTTATAAACTTTTTTCCTATTTATTCTATGTGTGCGTTTTATATCAAAGACAAATGCTTGGCAGATGTTAGACTGTTTCGAGTCATCAGTTTTCAGTTTTTAGGGGCAAATGCAACTTATATTTTCTGAAGCATTTTGGGGAAAAAGATACACATTTTATTTTACAGAAAGTGATAATTTAACTGAATACATTTACTCCTTTTCTCTCTTCCTCTCAATATTTGTCCTTATATTTGTCCTGCCCTAGACATTTAATTGCCAAACGGCTTTTTTAGGCCTGCAAAGTTTTGGGCTATAAGACGAAATCTTCTAATATAAATCTTTTTCGTTTTGCTTTTTTAGTCTTTCCTTTTTCTTCTATTTTATTAATTGCCTAATTATCCGATTTTTCCTGCATCTATTAACGGTCTGCGTCTTCCTTTTTTAACACGTTTCATTTATTCATTGCTTTTCAGTTTCAACTTCGATTTGGAAATTTCAAACAAACTTTTCTAATCAAGTTTCACTTTGAAGCCCTTGAGAACCACGGTCAACATTCTGCTATCGATTTGTTGGACCATTTATATACATATATACATTTGTATATAAATTATATAATATACGTATATATGATTTTGAAATTGAAGCATTCGATTTCCCGTTTCCGATGCAAACTTAGGCAAACAATCGGTTCTTTAGGGCATGTCAAAAATAATTGCACAGCTGCAATGTCTCAGTCGACCTCTGGCTCTCTCTACCTTCCCCTCTTCCCCTCTTCCATCTTCCCTCTTTCCTTTTTCCATCACTTTGTCTCTCTCTCTCTCTCTCTCCCACGCTTTCTCTGTTCTTCTTTTGGTGTGGCTGATTGTCTCTTTCCGTATGCTATTAGCCAGATTTGTAAAGGTAACCAGAGTCTGGCCAGCCATGCATTATCTTGGTCTACTATTCAAATATTGTTAGCTTAACCAAGTTGTCAATTCCGAGCCAATGCATTTGCCACGTGCAACACGAAAAACAAACAGTTGAAACACTACCAGCTACCAAACGCCAGCCACCAGCCACCAGCCGCCAGCCACCAGCCACCAGCCACCAGCCACCAGCCGCCAGTCAGCAGCCACCAGTAGCCAGCTCCCAGTTCGCAGCTTGTAGTTACTACTAGCCACGCCCTTTCCGCCCAGTTCGTGTTTTACCCCCCCATTCTATCTACTTCCTTTGTGTGGGCTTGTGTAATTTGAGATTTTCTCTCTTTTTATTCTCGACTTGGTTCCAGTAGTTCTTTGTTTTTCTCATTTCATTTTTTTTTTCCACTGCACTTTTGTGCTTTGACAATGTTTATACAGGAGAACAGGTTTCCAGATGGTTCCGGTGAAATTCAGTGCGATTCTGTTTGTTATGTGGCCGACCAGCTGACGCCTGGGCACAAAACGAAAAACCGAGTGGAGCTGGAAATTTTCGAGTGGAAAGGGATAGGCGAAAAGAAATGGAAAAGTACCTAACGGTACATCATTGGAACACACATAAAACAAACAAAATTTCAATTGAATAATTTCAACAGACTGTTTAAGGAGTGATGCAGAGGAGGGTGGGAAGGGGGTGGGCGAGGAAGGAGAAGTATGTGTGTGTGTGTGCCGGATGGTGGATTTGGTCGAGTTAAAAGCTTTGCTCTACAAAGCCAACAATCAACAACGTCATCATTCACATTCACAACAGCATTATGATCATCATTATCATTACCATCATCATCATCATCATCATCATCGTCATTATCCTCAACATCATTATCGATGCCGAGGATGAAGCATAAAGTGCAAGTGGTGCATAAAGTTGACTGCTTTTTGTGGCTCACATGTCATTTGCGATAAGAAAAAGGGCAAAAGCGTAATCTTAAAAAGAACTGACTGTATGTGAGGAGTGGTGGGGGGGGTATACGGTGTAAGGGGGAGTTTAAACCTTAACCGACCAACAAAAATTCCCTGCTGCTAACGATAATTGTACAATAATATTAAAACTTGATGAGTTTGTCGCTGCCAAATGGTTGTCCATGCCAATAACTGATTATAGACCCAGCACTCCATGCGGATGCATGTGAATGTATGTGGGTGTATGTGTGTGTCTGTGTGTGTCTGTGTGTGTGTGTGTGAAGGTGTAAATTGAACACCTTTCAATACCATTGAATCTCTCTCGCACTTAGCACTGGTCATTTGAAGAGCTTTTTCCTTCACTTGTACCTTATCCTGTCCCTAGGCCATTGTGTGCAGGAAACATTTGCTCGTGTCATGTCATATATGGTTTTTACCCATCTTACCAGTTTTCTAGTTTTTCTATTTACCATTTACCATTTTCCATTTTCTATTTTTCTGAGTTTTCTTTTGATGCCTTTGTGACTCTTTTATCAACACTTCCGTCATTTGGTGGCGAATGGAGCTGCAGTCCAGCGTTCAACTTGGTTTGTTGATTTTTCGTGTTGATGATGTTGTATATGTATGTGTGGAAACATGTGTGTGTGTTAGTGTTAGTGTGTGTGTGTGTGTGTGTGTCCATCTACTAAAAGACCACCCCTTATGTGTATGCGAATGTATCTCTCTGTGGGAGTATCTATATATATGTGTGTTCATGTGTGTGTGTGTGTGTGTGTGTGTGTGTGTGTGTGTGTGTGTGTGTGTGGGTGGGACTATCGGTAGTAGTAGCTTCTTTTCGCAACAGCAGCTTCACTTGTTTGGCAGCCGCTGCATTATCAATTGTATTTTCGAACAGCTAATGGAATTGAAATTGAAATTGTATTTGGTTTTCAGCTTCAAAGGATTCCAAATATTTATACTCAATGATTTCAGATGCTCTACAGCACGCATACATTTTCCAGAGTTTGTGGCACAGTTTGTGATCAGAAAATAATGAACAAATTTTTCATTAGAATTCTTCCAAATATCAAAGCACACAAGACAAACACACGTATGAAAACTGTGCTGCTCGACTTCCTCATTTGGTCAGATCTAATCTAAATTCCATAGTCGATTGAATATTCAAGTATCCTTATACATCGCACAATAGATTTTTGAAGTACAACAACAAAGTTACAATTTTAAATTAGTTTTTTTAAGTTTCGCAATCGGCAACGTTTTTATTGGGCAAATGATTAGTGATTAGTGACAAGTGATTTATGATTAGGTTTAAGTGATTAGCGATTATTTAATTAGTTTCATTTTAAGGCTAAGCCAAATGTTGTTAATCAATGACTAAAGCTTAATTTCACTTTCTAGAAATTCAAATATTTTTCTTTTCATTTATAATTTGCCATCTTTCGATTAAAATATTCTTATATATTTGGTGTATTTTATAAACCCGGCTATTATTTAACCTCTTTGTAAGAAAAGGCTGCATATTTTTGAGATCCTTTGCAATATTCATACTTGATCGTTATTCGACAGGTGTTTCACCTTTGAAAGTTTCTCTTTAGCATCGCTTTTGATTAAGTAATGTCATAGCTTGAATAATTCAGGCACTCATTCGGTAATTCATTCAGTTATTTATTCAGTTATTCACTTAGGTATTCATCTATTCACTCATCGCGTTGCATTTGCTCATTACTTGAAAACAGATGGACTTGCATTTCGTGGCCGCAGCGATGCACTCGTTAAAATTCCGTATACATTTACTTCAAAGGCAGAGTAGAGGATGACAAGCGAAGTAGTGAATCAGCGGGTGGCTGGTGGGTAAGGTAGGGTGGGTGGTGTGGCGTGATGAAGCTGTGGTTGCAAATTGACAATTGAGGATAATAAAATTTACAGTTGTCGTCAAACTAAATGCACTCGAAGGCGAAACTTTTTATGACCGCTTGATGAGGATGGTAATGTCCTTTGGCACTATGTGCAGTGGTTATGGCAAATCCTGGACATGTTCTGCATGTCTTCAAGATACTGAATATTCTGCATGTCCTGCATGTCTAGTAACTGGTCAAAGCGGTGATGAGCTGCTGAGGTGGCTATTAAAAATGCAGTGCCCATTTAAAATGCAGACGCAAACTTTCTTTTAGCCTGTTGCTGGCATCGACAAATGCGTTGCATACTTCTGGGCGGCTTGGGTGGTTTGAAAAGTTTGAGCAAAAATCAATTAAAAAGGTTTCGCCTCTAATTTGTAGTCGAAGGCGTTTGCATAAATTGCATAGACAAAGTTTGTCTTTAAAGTCGTCGTCGTCGTCGTCGTCGTCGTCTTCTTCGTTGTACTATACAAACTTTCTAACGAGCTGCTTGCTGTAAAAGGAATAGTGCACACACCTACACACCCTCACACACACACACACACACACACACACACATATGCCCATACACACATATACACACATAGTGACACACATATACATATTCACACATACGCATACCAAGTAAGCGACACGTGCAGACATTTTGAAAGACACGCCCACATTTCATGCTTGACTCTGTGCGCTCGTAAAATCCGCAATGTTGAAAGACTTTGGGCGCCAGTCAAGTCGTAAAAATGTGCGCCTTTTCAAACGCGTCGTCAACTGTATTCGCATTTGTATCCGTAACTGTATTTGTTTCTGCCTCTGTATCTGTAAATGTATCTGTATCTGTATCTGTATCTGTAAATGTATCTGTATCTGTAGCTGTAGCTGTAGCTGTATCTGTAGTCGTATCTTTGGCTCTAGCTGAAGCTGCTACTAAATCTTTTAGTTGTATCTTTCGTTGTTTCTTTGACCCCTCGAGTCTCAGGCCTCAGGTTTTGAGCTTCTTTGTGGCTGCTGTGGGCCATTCTGTTATCCTTCGATTGGCGTTTTCACATGAGCAGCAGCTGGAATAGCAGTTCAAGCTTCAGTCGCACACTACTGAAACACTCCTTCTTCCATCCCTCGTTGCCTGGCCAATACCCGAGCCTTCCCCCTCCAGCGCAATGGTGCCCTTAGCCCAAAGTCTCTGGCTTCTTTGTTGAGTTATACAGCAATTGGCAATTGCTTTCCATTTGCCTGGCGCATTGCTACATAAACTCTTATATATGACACACACGCATACACACGCATACACACGCACACACATTCATACACTCGCAGACATCACTTTCCATACGTTCTCGCCTCATATGATACTTGAAAAACCAGATGAGCTCTGGCCATGAAAGTTTAATGAGTCCAAGAGCTGCGTTGTTTTTAGCGAAAGACTCTTGGACACTTTGTGGTCTCACACATGCATAATGCTATCAGTATCTGTATTTGTATCTTTGTATCTTGTATCTTGTATCTTGTATCTTGTATCTCTTTATATGTATCGCACACTCTGTCTGTGTGCATAAAAGTTTCTTTTTCTGCTCTTAATGTCATCGCTTATGGCACAAAATTGTTGCTGATTCGGTTGCTTTTTTTTTATGTCATAATGTCTTCGTTTGCCGTGAGTTTTTCGACCACCCTAAGAGTCCTTTGAACGCGTGATCCTGTTAACAGATGGCAGCTTAAATATTAAAGTAACTCAAACGGATTCCACATTTTTTTTTTTATATTCCCCAACATTCATATAAGCATTATTAATGTATATCCTTTTCTTTCTCTTCTCTCATTTTAGGTAAGTAAAATGATCACATGTCTGGGCCAATGCTAATCAGGGTAAGCAATAACAAGGGATTGGGGACTTAAATTGATTAATCCCGTAAACGCGTAAGCTTTACGGCCTTTCGCGTCTTTTGAAATCTTTAAAAGCAAAACAAAATAACAGTGACAAGAAAAATAATTAGATTTCTAATGAATAACAACATTTTCGGCTTTGTAGATGTTTAATGGTATGTCTGTAAAATACAGTCTGTTTCGGAATGTCCTTGTGAGAGATTCTTAAATTGAATGAAGAAATTCAATTAATAAAAATAAAATATTTCTAGAGCTGCAGCATGAATTAAATTACATTAAAAAAAATACCCTTAAATAAAATAGATAATAGCTTGTTTCAGGGATACCTTTTTCGTATAGACAACATTTAAAAAGCTGATATCCTTGAAATTTCACTTATCGAAATTCCTATCCCAGTTATGATAAGTGAAACCTCACACCCAGGCATGAAAATCGTGCACATTTTTTGAACCCAATGGTATGGGCGAAGCATGGAGCACTCTTCAGGAATCCTTAACTGCCATTAAATGTAAAAGGGATGCCATCAATGGCCATCCATCCATCTGTTTGTTCCATTTGCATATAAATATCTCAACCAGAAATAGTCTCTGTCCTATGCAATATTTAAAGCATAAAACTTACATTCAGATCGTTGCAAAAACAAAGTGGAGGAAATCCGAATAGTGAACGATGGGCATAAGGGTACAAGGGTATGGGATATAAGATTGCCTCATGCAGCTCCCAAATGCTCTTGATATCCATGTCCAGGTCCATTATCCATAAAACCGAATGCCAACCGCACATTTGTCAAAGCTAATTGCCAGGCACCCTTGGAGCTGACACGCAGCCTACACCTACAGCAGCAGCAGCAGCAGCAGCAGCCACAGCACACACACTCACACTCACACTCACACTCACACACATACGCACATATGTATGTACGCAGCAGGATACACTTCAGGATACGCAACTGCATGAGTGAGACAGAGCTAGAAAGCGATGGGGAAATTGAGAAAGAATGAGATAGATAGAGGGAGAGAGAAGCTCCTGTAAACGGCATCCTTGGATTTTTAATGGAGGGACTCGTAAGCCAATTGGGAAAATATTTGGAGACCTCAGATTTTGGAATTTCGGATTGAAATTGTGCTCATAACTTTGCACAAAATCGATGTTCGGTCTTGGCATAATATCCTATCCCTCTGTCCTTTTATCTCCGCCCATTCCCGCAGCTCATCCAACCATCCCCCCTTTTTCAGGCATGTAATTTCATGCATTTTTAATGCAATGAAATGCCATGAAAATATATCAAGAAAACTTTGGCCACGATGACGACATTAATCATGTTTAAAGTTTCCCTTGCACAGCAACAACAGCAACACATATATGCACATACGCACACACCCAAATAGCCACCAAGTTAGGCACACACACACACACACACACACACATACACCTTAGTGAGGACCATTGAATAGCTCAGAGCTCCGAAATCCATTTATTAGAGGCAACTAGTGCGCTGCAAGTGTTTCCTGCCTAGGGCAGCTCGAGGCAAGTATACACATTGCCTTCCATACACACAGACACACACACACACATACACTGACAGACGCTTAACACACACACACGCAGAAGCACACGCGTGCACACTATTAGTGTATGTTGTGGGCCGTCTAATAGTTTTCCTTTGGCCCGTGTGTGTGCATGTGTTAAATCCTTTTGGTCTAGTGGATTTTGCCTTTGCTTGTTGATATTTTTCATTGGCCACTTGGAGCGCTGCCTGTGGCCTGAAGGCTTTTGTTTTGGCCAACAACAACAAGAACAACAGTGGCAGCAACAACGTTGATGTTGATGATGACATTGCTTAGCCAGGCATTTTACTAGCTGCTTGCTGCTTGCTGCTTGCTGCTTACTGCCGCCTGCTGCCTGCTGCCTGCTGCCGACTGGTGTGGATGCCACATGGCTGAGCATGATTGAGCGTGCCATGCATGCCACAGTTTCTGTTACTGCTGCTGTTGCTCCTGGTGCTGGTGCTGGTGCTGGTGCTGGTGATGGTGCTGTTACTTCTACTGCTTCCAGTAGTAGCCGCCCAAGCACCTATTCCCCTTTGGTCACTTCTCATCTGCTCTTTGGCTGTGTCTCTGCTCTTTGCTGTCAGCGCTTAACAATGTCGCCATTTTTGGAAATTTGCGGCCTTTTCTGTTGTGGCAACGTTGCTTAGCCTTCCTTCTACAGCTGCCACTCCAGCTCATCCACTTCCTTACCTCACACGCCCCATACGCCTGCCATGGACCCGGGACCCGACATCAACCTAGACTACATGGTTAAGCAAAACCACTAAACATGAAAATTAGAAAAGGTGAAATTGCACGAAATGAGTTTATGTGCGTAGCGAAACATATTTACATGACCTTTATGTGCACATATACACATCATACGCACATCAGCATGCAGGTACATGTATATGTACACACATACTTCTATATACACATTCTCACGCATTACCCTGCACACACATTTAGTTGCCGGCAGCTCTTGTTCCCATTTGCTGGGCAGAGCAGCGACCCTCATGTTCTTAGGGGCTGGAAATTGATTTCAATTAATGGATTATCAGGGATTTTTTTTAAAGAGAATTTTCTTATTAAGAATCCACACACCTTTGACTATGCGTGTTTTAAAAGCTTCATTAAAAATAATAACGATAAAATAATAATAACATAAAAAAAAGAAATTATTATTAAAAAAATAATTATAGAAATACAAATAATTAAAATTATAACAATTTTAATAATGTTAAAATTTAAAAAATTTTTTTTTAATATTGAAAGCAATTTTTTATAATTGATTTAAGGATTTGAGTGTCTTAAGTTCTTGATTGATTCTTGAATATTTAAAGCTAAATTAATTGATATTTTTTAGTACATATAAAATAAAAAGCGCCTCAATTATTAAATTAAAGTTATATAAACATGTTTTTTAGAAATATGTTTTTTATTAAATAATAACCAAAATTTACTACAATTTTCTAATATTTATTCAATTCAATTAAATATATATTATATGAATAATTTTATTTTATATGCATTTATAAATATTTTATAATTTATAATTTTTTCTATTAAGAAAAAAATTTACTAATTTTAAATTTACTGTAAACTTAAACGTTTCAATTTTTAAAATTATTTCGCGTCGCTTTTTTTAAATTATTGATTCTTTATTTTTTCGAAACCAAATGGTTTTCCTTCTGCCTATTCCCCCCTTCATAAGAAAAATCGAGAATAATTTTCACAAAGATTATTTTATCATCTGTCACATAAGATTTGAAAAGTTATACCAACACCGCCACCCACGGCTGCCCCTCGTCATCGTTAGATAAATGGAAGCTAGAAATAAGAAGAAGATATAGTTCTTTGTGGAACTTGGAGACGCTGTAGAATCGACCCCCTGACAACTAAGCCTTTGGCTTACGCTTAAGCGCAGCAAAGGCAGTGGCAGTGGCAGAGACAGTAGCTGCTGCGGCTGCGGCGGCAGAGGCCGAAGTAGTAGCAATGGTGGGAGGGGGGAAAGAAAATGCCTTCTCCGGACGTAATAGCCACGCACGTATGCTTGTATGTGTGTGTGTGTGTGTGTATAAGTGTGTATATATAAGTGTGCTAACCTTGATGTTAGTAGGTAGCCTCATAAAACGCGTCGCTCAATGCTCGTCGCCGTAGGCGCTGCCTGACAACCGCCCATGTGGATTAGACCGCTGACTTTAGGTGGCAGGGAAGGGGCAGAAAAGGAGGGTTGGCAGGGATGCCGGAAGGGGAAGTGATGGTGCGGCGGAGCGTCAGCTATTTTACCAAATGCTTTGAGGGCCTCCCTTTTGTGTCTCATACCCGTAATCTGTACGTGTGTGCTTATAAGTGTATGAGCGTGTATACCCATGTGTGTGTATGTGTGTGTGTGTGTGTGTGTGTGTGTGTGTGTGTGTGTGTGTGTATGAAATAAGGGCTCTTTGGTGTTGCTTTTGGCCAAGGATTTGCGACAAGGCGGCAGCCTTTCGGAGCTTACTGATTTACATGGGAGCTGCCCGCATGTGGCAGCAACAGCAATGGCAGCTAGAACAGTAGCATCTACAGCACAGGAAACTACAAGAGTGGCACCAACGGCGGCCAACAGCAGCTGACCTAACTGGCCATAAACATGGCCAAAAAGTGCTTCAAAAAGTATCTGCAAAGTGCATAAAATGTATCTGTGTACGAGTATCTGCAGCGTAAAAAGTTTAGAAATCATAGCGCATAGCAAAAGTAGAAACACACATACAAACAAGCAAGCATACACACGCACACAAGTACATGTATGCACATAAATATACATATATATTTATATATACATATATAGACACACACACACACACACACACACAGCTGCCAACATACAAATCCAGATTGAGATTCAGATTCTTGGTTGGGAGAGCTTTCGCCACGCTTGGCCAGTGACGCTCCAACCTGCCTCCACTCTCCGGTCCCCACCCCCCCGCTCCTGCTCCCTTGGCACCAGCACCACCATTATCCCGTTCAACAGTGCTGCTGGCGCTGTGACGCTGCCACTTGTCAAGCAGCATTCCAATTTTTGCTATTATTGTTGTTACTGCCGTTGTTGCTGTTGTCACCGATGTTGTCGTTGTTGTAGTTGTTGTAGTTGTCGTTGTTGTCGAAGTCACAGTCGCAGTCAGGTTTTTGCAGCTAGAAGATACAAATGTATCTCCAAGGCGCAGTGTTAAGGGGGTGTTAAAGCCGTAGCCGAAGGAGGCGAACGGCGTTGGCAGCGTGGATCCGCTGTCAGGGAGTGGGGGGAGCACTCCAAACTATTCGCTCTGGCCATTTCGCAGCGCCTTAACGGTACTTTTGTTAGCTCCCAGCTTGGGAAACGGCCTTCGCTGGCATTTTGCTAAAAAGTTGTTTGCCTTTGCCATGTCCCCTGCCATCGCACAGCGCACGGCTAACAACAGCCAACAGCTCGCAGCTCGCAGCTCGCAGCTCGCAACTCGCAGCTCACAGCTAACACCTCAGCCCCCGCATACACATCCCCCCCTTATCCAACTGACTTTTCTTTGTTGTATGTTTATTTATTTGTATCTACTCGTTAACTTCATTTTTTTTTTCCTTTTTTGGTTGTTTAGTTTTTGGCTGTATTTTTGGAGCTGCTTTTGGTTTAGTTTCTTAGCCTCTGTTTTGGTTTATCCTTTGTGCTTTGTCCTTTGTTTCTCCATACTCCTGCTATTGCATTACTTGGGCATTAGTTTTTCTTTTTACCAACTTTGTATCAACTTGGCTTTTCCTGGCTTTTCCACTGTTGTTCCTTTCCTTTTCTTTCATTTCGTTCCCTTTCCTTTCCTTTCGTTTCGTTTCGTTTCGTTTACACGCGCATTAATTTTTGCCTTGATTTTCTTTTTCGTATGAAAATGAAGTCAAAAGACTTTTCAAAGTTTGTGGCTTTGAGTTATTCTTGTCTCTTATCTTCAAGAATTTCCTCAGCTCCTTCCCTCAACCATCCAACGCACGTTGCCAACTTCTTTGCCTGTCGCCGAAGCTCCTGTTGTTGACATGTGCGACCTTTTGCATGCTTATGGGGAAGAAAACGTAGTTTCCTCTTCGTTTTTTCGCCATTTTCATGCTTAATTAATAATGCACTAAGCGCCACATCATCAAACAACAAACCAACGAACAAGCGAACAAACAGGCAAACAGAACAAACAGACAAACAAAGCAAAGTTTTCAACAATTAAACCGCAATTCTTGAAAATGCCAAAAGCAGTTGCACCGTTCACCTCCTCCACCCTCACCATGCATACTTACCACTCACTCTTTATCTCTCGTTTTTTCTCTCTCTCTATATATGTATATATATATATGTATATATATATTAGTCCCTCGCTTCGTATCCTTTTATTCCCTTAACCGCCTTCAACTGAAACTTTTGTGCCGCCAACAAGTTTTCCCACTTTTCGTATTTTATGCTCTTGTCTCAAATGTTGAAGATTTTTATTGCACACGCAACAACAGCAACAACAACAACAACAACAACAACAACAACAACAACAACAACAACAACAGCAGTAATAACAACGATAACAAGACGAACAACAGGAACAAGCGAACAAATAACTAATTCGAATGCTTACAACTGTCGGCGCTTTACAACAATTTCTTAGCCGTTGTTAATAACCGATGGCCAAAAGTCTCTCGATCAGGTCAAAAGTTTTTTATGCCACGTTTTGAGTGCCACAATAAAACTGTTGTATAAGTTCTTGCAACATTCCACCCATCAACTTGCTCACTTGGACATTGTGGTCACTTTGGGCCATTTATATATCATAAAGCTGTCACCTCTGATGGCCACTTAATGGTGGGTGGGGGGAAGAGCACACGGTAAAGCACGTAACATTGATTTGCTTTTAGTGGGAAGGGATTCTCTTCATATATGGCATCCTTGCTGGTTTTATAGGATAACTCAAATGTCAGCTGAATCTTTAATGTCATTGAAAATAGTTATCGATTGCTATCGATTGTTATCGCATTCCATAAATTCAATGATCTGCTTTAATATCTTAAGTTGCTCCATCTGAAATGTACACCTGGTGGCTTTTTAGTTACTTCTGATTTTTGATAACTTATATAAGACTTATGCTAATATCTTGTGGTTTTTTCATTTCCTACATGGATAGTAACTTGTCTCAGTATTGCTCTAAGATTACATACTTTTAAAGTCATCATGTATCTTAGTCATGTGGTACATGTGGAAACCACATTACCCATGCTTTCCACCCAAAAGCCTCTCAAATTAGATAATTCTAATTCATAGACTTCAGTGCACGGCTGCATAATGCAAACAAAGAAAGCTTATTTACACACACGAATACTTATATGTATAAAAAATATATATATATGCATGTATGTATGTATGTATGTATGTAGGGGGATCTAGTATTGTTCTTAACATGTGCATCACAATGTGATGGTAACCGCAGAAACTTTTAGAGAGCTTCTCTTAATGCATGCTCCTGGGCCTATCTCCAAGTTTGCGCTCTGGCAACGATAAGGAAACGGCAGAAAGAACAGATAACTGGCATTTTACAATACGTGTGGAGCAATATGAATAACAACAACAACAACAACAACAATAATAATAATAATAGCAACATCAGCAACAAAAACAACAAGAAGAGCGAGAGTAACAATAATAATTACGCTTCATAGAGTCGGTGCTGCTTGGCAGCAATAGCAACAGCAACAACAACAGCAGCGTCGACGTCGACAGCGACTGCAACCGGCAAAATTCGCAACTAGCCGGACGCCACAAAGAGCACAACTTGCATGGCAACTCTATGCGTCAAACAGGCAGACGAGCAGAGACGCTTGCAGCGACGTCTGCTTTGTCTAGCCAGACACTGGGAAACCTGCTGATGTTGCTGATGTTGCTGCCACAGCTGCTGCTATTTGTACTCGTACTGCTGGAGTTGCATGGCCAGAGAGCATCGCAGTTGCTCCAACAATAACAGTAAAAAGCGGGCAGTAAAAGCCCCAGACGCACATGCAACGCCCGCAGGTCTTTGAGAGCAGCAATGACGTCGGCGTCGGCGTCGACGACGACTGTGACTGCGACTGAGACTGCGACTGCGGCTGCGGCTGCGACGACAACGGCAACGCCGAACTGAGACTCGACAACTTCAGCTTCGTTCAGTTTCAGCCGGCATCGCACGTTCGGCAATTAGTTGAACTTCGTTGCTCGTGCCGACGAGACGAACCCAACGAGACATAAGCCAAACAACAAACTTAGCGGGCGCGCAACTTTTTTTTGGTGCTTTTTTGTCGCTTACAAATCCCCTTGCCAACCCCCTCGCAGATAAAAACACGTGAGAGTAAGTGAGCAAGGGCGAGAGAACGCAATTGCTGGCGCGCGTAAATCATACGAGAAAAATTATTTACCGTTATATATTCTTGTTTTTCATTTTGCTTTCGTTACAATTGAAATGCTCGTAGAATTTGTTGGAAAAGTGCAAAACAAATTGAACTTTTCGTGTAACTTTGAACTTTGATTTAATTTCAACTACAAATGCGACAGCATCAGCAAAAGCAACAACAATAATCAAATCAGAACTGCAACAGCACCAGCACCAGTACCAGCAACAATACCAACAACAACAACAACGACAACAACAACCACGCCAATAGTAACAATAACTGTAGCAATAGAACAACCGGCAACCGTCTGGCAACAACACGCCCCGCGCTCCGTTCTCTGCCGGCTGCGCTGTTGGCGTCGACAAATATATTGATTTTTTCAGCCGTTTTCTCTGCTCTCTTGTTGTTATTACTGTGGTTGTTGTTGCTGCTGCTGCCACTGGTGCTGCTTTGGCTGCTTTTGCTGCCTTTGCTGCTTTTGCTGCTTTTGCTGCTTTTGCTGCTTTTGTCGCTGCCACTGCCGCTTTTGTTGTTGCGATTTCAGTTTTGCTCATTTAACAACTTTTTCTACACGAACCCAACAATCAAAATCTATAAATAGTTTTGCCATTGCAATAATTGCAGCCGAGAAAAAGAGAAACAAATATTTTGCATAAAAATAAAAGTTTCTTTGCCTTTGCACAAAGATAAAGATTGTTTGTCTGCTGTCTCTCTCTAACTCTCTCGCACTTGGTGTGTAACTGTGTACGTGTAAACGTCTATACGTCTGTACCATAGTACATTTGTGTGTTTGTGTGTGTGTGTGTCCGTGTCTGTGTCGTGTTTGAGGTCGTCTGCCAGCCTTGCCACCTATTTTTGTGCGAAAATATTTGTGTTTGTGCCACTCCCAGCGACGCCTGAGCCGGCCAACCGACCATCACACCATCACACCATCAAACCACCAGACCAGTAGAGCAGCAGACCGCTTACCCGCCCACAAGACAACTTGAGCGCCCACTTTGCAACGTGCAGCGATTAATAAGAGGAAAAGAAGCCAAGTGCAAATTGAAGGTAAATATTTTCATTGGAATTTTTAGAACCGTAACCAACTGGCAACGCCAGACATGCCATTAGAGATGCCATCTCCCATCAGCCATCACCCATAGCTTACTCTGGCTTCTACTTCCACTTCCACTTCCATTTCCCCTTCCCCATCCACTTCCACTTCCACTTCTACTTCTACTTCTACTTACACTCTCTCTTTCCTTCGCACCCCCGCAGCCCTGCTGCCTTGCTGCCTTGCTGCCTTGCTGCCTCGCCCCGTTTTACTTACTCTCATCTCTCCACTGCTGGCGTGTCAACGACGTCGTGGGCGACTCTTGTCAGGGCTTGCCAGGAAGTAGCGCTAATTTTTTGCGGAAGTTTATTGCCAGCTTCATAATTTGTCTGCGGCGTTGCCCGCCGCCCTTAGCGATACCCTGTAAACCCGAGTTGACTTTAGACGTCTTTAGGAATTCTGTAAATAAAAATGATTAATTTCGCTTTAGCTATTTTTATTATATAATATTTTTTTGATATTTATTTTAATTATTTCTCGTCAAATAAATATTTCAATTTTACTTTAATTTAATATTTTATTAATTTATATTTAAATAAGTAATCAATATATTAACCTTTAATCATTTGTGTGTAGGGTATTTCATAGTCGTTAACTTTGAATTAATGCTGTGCTTTGTTTTCTTATCCTTGGGGGAGGGCATACGCCCACGCAGGTTGCCATCGCTGTGGGCGGTTTAATCTTGCTTCCAGTTGTCTAAAATTAAATTTTGCTTTCATAATCCCAATAAATTTTTCGTGAATTGTGCTAATTATGCCGTTAATTTAATGTTTGTTAAATTTTTAATTGAATTATTATCAGCGTTTGACGTTATAAAATGAGATTCATGTACCTCTCCGTTTGTCGCTCCGTTGATTAGCTCGTAAGCTTTTGCCTTGCCACCGTTTTGTCTTGACTTTCACGCCGCCCTCCTCATCACATCAGTCTTTCACGCGCTTCACCCATCCCTCTACTCCCATCCTGCCATCATGCCATCCTGCCATCCTGCCATCCTGTCGCTCTGCCATTCAGCCGCTGAGCCGTTCTGCCTTGCGTTGCTTGTCTTTGCCAAGTTAGTTAATTAAAATAAATTACATGTTGGATTTTCCAGCCGACACTCAGCCAAAAGTTGAAAGGTTCTGCATAACGAATATTCGTCATTTCCATCGGCACAACTGTTGGTGGAATATAGTTGATTCAGGGTTGTTACTAACTGACGCATAAGCCAGCAAACTAACTTACAAACTATCAAACTACCTAACTAACTTGGCCAACTCGTTGACGGATTGCATGTTGCATTTGAAATTCCAAAACTCAGCGTTATAATTTTTATTTACGTGGTTAATTTTCCAGTCAAGTGGCAAGTATAACGGAATCCATAGAATCAGATGCTGTGCTTCCCACAGATAAAATACGAAAATTATATAACGGTAAATAAAGTCAAAAGCCAGAGTAAGAGGGAAAATTATGACTGAATCAAATGCCAGAAGTATTTGTCATTCCGCAAACTTGTCATTTGCTTAAAGACTTTAACATTCTCCGAGTGGAAAAGCATTCTATGTTACATAAATGTTAACAGCGACTCTCAGTTGCTATAACAGCGCTGTTAACGAACTGTAAAGCTTGCTCAAACTTAGCCCAATCGATTAAACAGTTGATTTTCATAAATATTTATATTAAATGCAAAACATTTTTTTGTTTTTCTTTTTTTTTTATATTTTTCTTTGTTTTGTCATTGTTATTTCCATGGGTGTTATAATTTTTAACTACGTTTTGTAATGTGAGAAATATTTTACTGGTGCTCCTTGGCGTAACATTAGCACTCGAGGGACTGTCTAACATCTTAATAAGCATATTTCTGGCTATAATCGTTCCTATCCAGTTTTAAGCTAAAACTTCTACAATTTCACTGACTCTACGAGAATCTCGCCAGTCGGTGGACTGACCCAACAACCTCGTTTGAAGGCATCCACACCAACATCAACACCCATAACCCATAACCATACCCATAACCATACCCATACCCATACCCATACCTATACCCATACCCATACCCATACTCATATCTATATCCACATTGACATCCACACATCCACTCACCCACAGTCACACTCACACCCACACCCACACCCACACACACACCCACACCCCCACACACACACACGCCCTGCGAAAAGCTGACTTTAAAAATGTCTTTTAAAAAACTTGAACATTTCGCTTACGCATCAAATCAAATGAAATTGCCGTGCCGCACCCAGGAAGCAAATGCTGCTAACAAGGAGTAAGAGTAGCGTGGGGGGAGTGGGTAACAACGGGCAGACAAACAGACCGACAGACAGATCGACAGACAAGGCTAATGGCACACACTCATACGCCCCGTGGTGCGACAAGGCAGACAACGTTGGAAGTCTGGCGCAGACATTGCAGGCAAACATTACAAACGTCTCGACAACTTTTTCTCTTTTTCTCTGTGCTGTTATTGTTATTGTTGTTGTTGTTGTTGTTTCATTTTGTTGTTGTTGTTGTTGCAATTGTTGTAGACGCTGCTGTTGCCATATCCAACGGCAAGAGTCGAACATTGCTAATGGCAATTGTTAGGGAATCTTGTTTTGTGGTCTCTGGCAAAGCAGCAGCCCGCAGTTTGGTCAGATGATGATACTCACACATACACAAGCACTTAAACACACACACACACGCACACACACACGCACGCACACACAAACACAAGCACAGCTGCACCGTTAGCTACAAACGACTTTGACTCGCTTCCTTGGCTTTGCCTTCAAAAGATGTTCTTCTGCTTTATCTAAATTCGCTCTCTCGCTTCAACTTGAGCTTTTCTCTGTTTTTGTGCATCACTCTGTTTGCCACATTTTCACTTTTCTGCATTTTCTTTTTCCCAACACCATTGCAATTTTTTTCTTGCATTTTCTTTTTGATTTTTTCTTTTTTTTTTTTCCTTTATTTTTTCTCTTTTTTTCTATTTGTGTTTTTGTAGTTTTTGTTCCGTTTGCCATCGTCAAATGCATCCGCTTAGTCGCCGCGGGCTCTCAATGGTGGCTTAGCCAGTTAACGCAGTCGAGATTCCCATTTGGGATGCGTTTAGTCTGGCCTTTGTGCCAGTTTTGGCCAGTTAGCCAGTTGGCCAGGCAGACAGCCAGACGACCGAACAACCGGACAGACGGATAGTCAATGCACCTGCAAACGGACGTAACTTTGACTCAAGTTTTCATTCTTCGGCATTTTCTTACATTTTTTTCTCTCTCTCTCTCTCTCTCTCTCTCTACTTCTTTTCACTATCCTTCCATCTTACTGTCTTTGTATTTCTCACTATCTCTTTTAAACGTTTCTTCATCTGTTCTGGTACTTGTCTAGCAGTTTATGACACTATCCGCTCCATTCTTGGTTCGTGACCATCACTTTGAGACCAACTCCAACTCCAACTTTAACTCTAACTTCGACTCCAACTCCAACTACGACTTCGACTTCGACTTTGACTCCAACGTCAATTCCTGATTTCCATTTAATTGATTCCACATTCCACATTCGCGTGATTCATTTTGTCGCAAATTGCGAATTTCGTTTCTGTAAAGGACATAAATGCGGGGGAGATTTAGGAAGTTGTTCATTTCATGCTGTAATTTTGTTGTTTTTTATGGAGTGTTCATTGGCAGGGTGCACGTTTTTGGAGGGCGTTTAAATTGTTGTTGTAGGCAGGGCAACGGAAAATTTTATGTGGGTGATGGAAATTCACGCCTTTTATGATTCAACCCAAGCACCAACTCCAAATCGTTGGATTATGATACCATAAATGATGTCAATTTCAACGGAAATGCTTTTTAAGACAGTGAAACGGTTGAAATAAAATCGATAAGATGAAGGAAGAATTTTAAATGTAACATTTTAAATATTTATATTAAAAATAAAGATATCAAATATTTTAAAGAAAAACATTTAAAGCTCGGCGTATCAAAATATAATCATGCGTTATTTGTATCGAATAAGTTTGCGATAGGCGCTTAAATGATTGATTACATCGCTTATGGGCAAATTGGATAAAAATCAAAATTGACATAATATTTGATACCGTTTAAAGTTCGATTATTACAATGTTAAATCGATTAATCGGTTGTGACGCGTCAACAACTGTTGACCACCCACAACCACATGTACTCGACACGCACATAACTCGTTTTGCAATTATGCCACATAAAGACAATAAGCGCATACATGCATGCAGACACATACATGTTCATGCAGACACACACACACACACACATACATATGCACCGACTCGAGTTGTTGCACCTTGATCATCATACACAATTATAGGCATAATGACGCTCATGAAATTCCATTTCCGACGCATTAGGGAAAATACCCGCCAGTTATTCTATTGTCACTCCGACAGCTGAATGCATGGACTTCATGTTTATGTGATGAAGCCCTTACCGAATACGCTCAACCATAAATCGCAGCAGCAGCGCGTGATCAATGCGAATGCGTGTCCAACTGCATTGACAGCAATTACATGCCAAAGCATTTGCATTCTGAATATAACGGGAGCTCGGCGCCCATTGTCCGTTGCGCCTTCCCCGCCCTCCCCGCCTTTCCCGCCATTCACTACGCTTACCGCTTGATGCTTGCAACTCGCCACTTGCCACTCGCCACTAGCTACTCGCCACTCGACTCCCGACTCTCGACTCTCGACTCTTGACCCTCCCGTGTGCACTCGCCTTTGCCTTACTGCTGTTACTACTTCAACCAATTCATGGCAACGGCAGGCAACTCCCTCCCACTTAGCGCCCAGTCGCTTAACCCCCCTGCGGACCCCTGCAGTGCCCTAGGAGGCCAGGCAATACAGTTATTTAAGGCCTAAAAACAATTGCATGGCTCGTTGGCTTTTGGACTGCATGTGTATATACGCAGCCGTCGGCCCAACCGCCCCCCCTCGCCCTTTACCCTGCATTACCCCATGCTGTTTGCTTCACTGGCAAACTGTTTAAATAGACAGTTGTCTGGGGGTCTGGGCCATGCCTCAATGTGTTGCAGGCAGCAACCAGCCGCCAGCAACCAGCAACTAGCAACCAGCAACCAGCAAACGGCAAAGGCAACCACAGCAACTACAACAAATGCACTTGAAATGCTTTTTTCCAAGCGCATTTTCATTTATTTTATTGCTTGTTGTTGTTTCTGTTGTTGTTGCCGTTGTTGTCGTTGTTGTCGTTGTTGCTGTTGCAGTTTTATTTGTTGTTTTTGTTAAGGTCTCTGCAACGATATGCAATTTGTTTTATACGCTCATTGCCCGACTCTCCGTACCGCTTGCTTGTTGGCCTGTCTATTTATCTGTCTGTCTGACCGTCTGTCCGATCGTCTGTCTGTCGGTGCGTCTGTCTGTCTGTCTGTCTGTCTGTCTGTCTGCCTGCCTATCCGTCTATCTGCCTGTCTCGCCCATCGAGCGCCGTCTAACTATCTATCTTTTTTATTTGTTGTTGCTTTTGTTTTTGTTCTTGCTGTTGTTGTTGTTGTTGTTGTTATTGTTGTTGTTCGTTGCATGAAGTCCGCTTCGTTCAACGTTCTAAATTAAAGCCTGAAGAGGCAACTCGACGAGTCGAGACGCGACGCGACGCGATACGCCGCGACTTCACTCGCCAGAAAACCCGTCTGCGAAATGAAACTTAACAAGTGGAAAAGTCTAAAACCGCAATCAAGTGGCAAACAAACCAATACAAACAGACACACACACACACACACACACACGTATACTCCCATGTATATATACCTACCTATGGAGGTACTTTTGGTTGATTTCTAGAAAAATTGCCAATCGAACATTAAGTTCTATTGTCATTTATTGTCCTGTACTGTTGACAGTCCGAAGCCCAACCTCTTCTTACCTTACCGCACCTTACCTTACCTTACCTTACCGTACCTTTCCACTAACCTCAAAACAAGTATCCCATCTTGTCCCTTGCTCCCCTATTGTTGTTCTTCCCCCCTAGCATCTTAGCGTTAAGTTGGCCAAGTTTTAGTCGCTTGACGCTTGGCTTAGCCGCGTCTTGTCGCGTCGCATTGCGCATTGTTTTGGCTTCAACGACATTCGCATTCTTTAAATGCCTTTGGGCTAATCAATTGGCCACGCCTCTGCGCCCCATAAATTTTGTATGCAACGCCAAGTGTCATGCGGCAATTTCACACCTCGGCCCCGCAAAGTTACAAAATAAGTAAAGTTCCAATTGAATGGCATAAATTATTTTATACCCTGTAAGCACTTCGTTTGTGGAGCAGTGAAAACCCATGGAAATACTTTAGAGTTTTTGAAGTTGAAGATATGTTGTTCAAATTTACGTCAAATATCATAAAACTTTTATATTTTTGATTATATTTAATAATAAAATACACATACAAAATTTGAGCCTTACGACTTCAGTGGTGCCTGAGATCCTTGGGTGCACAATTCGATCATTGCAGCTTATTTGGTGTATGAGATAAATGTATTCCATAAATCTTAATGGATGTATTATTTAAACATTTAATCAATACTAAATGAAAGCCGTGGATCAAATTTAAAAATTGCAGATTTTTTTTGGCCCCTGATATCCTTGGGTATCCTTGGCATCCTTAATCTGCATAAAATGCCCCTGCCTTCAACTTTGCACATAGGGTATAGGGGAGGGTACAAAAAAAAAAGAAAAAAAAAAGAAATCCCAAAATTAAAAGTATAAATTGCTAGGAACATAAATTTTTAACTATTTGATTAATGTTTGTGGGGCTTAACTCGCATTTCATTTCGTTTATTATTATTTCCATGGGTGTTCGTTGGGGTCCTTTATTTGTTTGACTTTTAAAGCGTCCATTAAATATTTGTGCGACATCATTAAAAATCGCACATATTTTATGCATATAAATTGCCATTTGGCGTTTTGCGGTCGCAATGCGAAATATGTTTTTTATTTCATTTTTTATTTTTTATTTTTTTATATTTTATTTTTTATTTTTCATTTTTTTTTTTAATTTTTTATTTTTCGTGTTCTTTTTTTTCATTTTCGTTTTTTTGTGTATGTGTATTTTAGCATTTTCCCTTTATTTTTTTTTTTTTGTGTTCTTGAACCTTTTTGTTTAAAAACTTTACAAATTTGCATATTTTTCATTTGTTTTGTGTAATTGGCCGACAGGAAATGGCGCAAAGTTTTTGATCATTCATGTGAGCATAAATTATGATATATTTATAAAGATTTCAAACCCAATATACGGTATAAAGGAATCACATATATGGCATATGGTAGATACTGAGAGGGAAATGCAGCTCCCAGTTTCACATTCAATTGCCATTTTAGTTGATAAAATGGAGAGAAATTAGAAAATTAATTACGATTCATTGGAGTAGCGCGAATATTGCTATCTTCATTAGAGTTAAATTTAATTTTATTTTTATTCTCATTAGATTAACATTTTTAATTAGGCTTAGGTCGTGGTACATAATGCAAAAATCAAAAGTCAAAAATCAAAACTCTGCACTCGTTGATTTTTGAGTTCAAATCAGGTTCATTGACGTTCAAATAAATTTATAGCAAATTATTTTATAACAGTCGCTAATATTGGGAAATTGAAAAGGAATTTTCATAAAATAATTAACATAATTTATTTAAAATGCTCTTTAATTAAAAAAAAAAATAAAAAAAAAAAAAAACGATTGATAAAGATTATAGACGTTCGCACGATTAATTCAAATTAATTCCACGTTAATCACCGGTTAAGTGTTTGATGAATATTTCCAATATTTAAATATTAATTCTCGCCTTTACAATTCATTTGTACATATATTTCTGCCTTTTATATAATTTATATTATTGGTTTTAATTTGTATTTTTTTTATACTTTTTTTTTTTTATAGAAAAAGCTTAAGTTAAAAGTAGTTTTATTTTTATATTTTTTTTTGTATTTTTTTTTTTGGTTTTGTTCAATTGCCTGAATGGGAAGTTAATTAATTTATCCTTTTTATGCAAATATTCAAGGGGGAAAGAAGCTCAGGTAAATTGTCGCTTGGTTGCATAAATAAATAAACCAAATTTACACAAAATACACAAAGGGACACAAGCGACACAGGCGACATGGGCGATACAGGCGACACAGGCGACACAGACGACACGGGCGACACGGGGGACAGGCGAAAGTGGCAGAGGGCCGCAGATGCAGCGGGGCAATTGTGGAGTTGTCATATATTGTAAATGTTCATTGCGCATACGCCATGTGGTTCGCAAAGTAAAAATGAAAACAGAAAAGCAAGAGGAAAAAAAAAAGAAAACGTTAATTAACCAAAGTCTTCATGTGCTTTTATTAAATAATCTTAAATAGAATTACGTGACTTTGTTGTGCTTGCCAGGCACTTAATTATATATATATATATATATATATATATATATATATATACATTTATATATATTTATTTATTATTCACACACGAACCCACACATACAGAGTTAGATAAACGCACAGCTCATCCAAGGGAAGGCGAAAAGCGCTTAGCTGTGTTTTCTTTATATTATTTGCTTATATTTTTCTTTTATTTGGCTTACTTTATGTTCTCTTTCTTTCTATCTATCTTTCTATCTGCTAATGTTCATGCATGTATGCGTACGTGTACGTTTGTGTGCATGTGTGTTTGTGTGTGCATTTCTCATACATATTCAACACTTGTCCAGCCCCGCCCATTCGACTGAACACTCGTGTTGATTTTTATTTCATTTGCAGCCTTTATTCGTTGGAGGTTAAGTATCTGTTTACATTTCTTTCTACACCTCATTCATTAACTGCGTTATTTCTGTGTGTGTGTGTGTGTATCTGTCTCTCTATATGTATGCGTGTGTGTGCTTAGTAAGCGCGAAGTGCCCACAGCTGCCATTCACAAGAGCAGCTTTTCATACTCTAATATTCCATAAATAGCCCAAATGCTTTGAGTTGCACTTAGGATCCTTGGGTTGGCTGGAAAACTCGGAAAATTTCAATGCGATAAGGGAAAACTAAAAATACTTCAATAATTTTCTTGCTCTTTTCCATCCGATGTTATCTTAACTAGTTTGTTTTCTTTTTCAATGGTTGCTGTGAGTTTTTTTTATTTTTATTTTTTTTTTGATGTACTTAAACCGCACAAACGGTGAAAATATTTACTGATTTTTATCCTATTTTCATTTTCATTTTCATTTTCAATTCAGTTTTCATTTTCACTTTACACATTTGGAGCGTATTTAATATTCGGCTTTAGTTTTTTGTCCCGCTTCGAGTGTGTGGCACTTGCAACAATTTGGTTTAATAGAATTTTTGCTTTATTTCAATGAGTTTTGGTAAATGATTTCACTTGGAATTGAATTCGATTTGGGATCGCCACAACCCACACACACACACGCACGCACACGCACCGCCCACACAAGCACCACCATTCAGCCACCCAGCTAGTCAGCCAACCAGCCAAGCAGCCATCCAACCATCCAACCATCCACTCAGCCACCCAAATTGGTGGTTGGCAGTTGGCAAAAATTGTTTGGCTTATATTAGCTTCAGTGCTTTGACTTGGCATCATAAAAAGTTCATTCGCTAAATGGCGAATGTGGCTGCTTGCTGACCTAGCGAACCTGCAGCCCAACCCACCCACAACTCATATGTGTATGGATGTGTATATGTTGTTTGGCTGTTTTTGCGGTTACCGCTTCAATTTTGTTTATATTTTGGCTTATTTTTATTGGCTGCTCTTTGCTGTGGCTCCTTTGGCTGTTGTTGCTGTTATTGTTTTTTTTTTTGCTATTATTGTTGTTGCTGTTGTTGTTGTTGTTTTAGTTCTTGTAGCCAACAATGTTGTTTTTGTTGTTGCTGTTGGCATTGTTTAGTTTTAGCCGTTTTCTTTGATTGTCTGCCCTCCCGTTGAATTGATTTGCATTTGTTGTAGTTATCGTTGCCATTGCGGTTCTTGTCTCCAATGACTAAGTATAAGAGAAAGGGAAATATAAAAAAAAAGAACGTGAGACTAGGAACGAGACGAGAAGCTAAGTGAGCGAGACAGAGCGAGAAAGGGAGAATACGAATGCTAAGCAGAGAAATTGCAGATCCTTCGATAATTGAAAATTGTATTCGTTGGCTGGCAACGCTTGGCTTTCTTTTCCTTTCCTTTCCTTTACTTTCCTTGGCTCAACATCCTAAAATGGGGTCAGGGCTCAACCAAAAAAGGATAAGCATAACGAGGAGCTGCACTAGCGGCAGCTGCAGCTTAATAAGCAGCTATTTCTTTAGATTTGATTGCATTTCGTATCCACAAGCCTTTCCAATAACTCTCAATTTTGGAAACCAAATTGCGGCCAGAAGTGAGAAAAAGTCCTGCAGTCTGCCAAAGTCTGAAAAAAAAAAGGTGAAATCCAACCTTTATACATGACAATTGGTATGCAATTCTGTACTCTGCACTCTGTAATTCCCAAATGGGGAACTGAAATTGAGATGGACATTTGACTGTTGAAACTGTATAGATTTCAACATTATCCGATTGGCCAGTACCAATTTTTTTTTTTGTTTTTTTCGATTCAGCTTAAAGTTTGTTTTCCACTGGAATAGGAAAACTGTCCACAGGTTTGAAAACTCTTCAAATATCCAATAGTCTTCCAGTAAAACCCGAGTAAATAAGTTAGCTTTGAAATTAACTACACTTGGCACTCAGTATTTTTAAGGATAAAAGTCTATTTCCTGAAATTTTATAGAAATAGCTAATTAAATGATAAGTTCATACGGTAGAATATATAATATGTCCATCTAAAAGGGAGGAACTGTACTTGGAAGAAAATATATATTTAACAAAATTAAATTTCCTTGGAGTAGCTGGCACTCAAAGTCAGGTTATATTTCTACCACGAAAGGTGCGACTCTGGACGGGTGAAGGGAACCTAAATTCGTAGAAAATCCTAAGTGAAGTGTTCCTGGAGGCAATCCTTCAGTTGTCTTAAAATATAAATAACACGAAGTTTCAAGAAACTTAACCAGATACTCTTGAAACAATGTTAAATAACCTTACCATGAATGCTGAAGCATTCTTATGTTAAGTGCATAGAAGAGGTACTTTGAGGAGGATTATGAATGGTGCAAAAATCAGGACCTTCACTCTCAACACAAAGGAACTCCATGCACATTGCTTCAGTTCTCAGTTGGATTCCCTTAATGCTTAAGCTATGCAAAGCGTAATGGGTTCAAAACACTGTCGGAGAAGATCAATTAGAAAAGCGTCACAGGATCTGCATACCATCAGCAAAGGCAAACCGATTGGGAATCACATCCTGGCAGTGCTTTCTACTCATTTGGAACATTTTGCGGGCATTACAAAGTTAATGACAAAACTTCTGTTACGTCTCTGCTTTCAAGTGCATCTTTCCCAGTGATTGACCAAAACCAATGCTGGCGAGGAAAAGGACACACATGCATACACTCAGTGACAGAAGGACACCATGCCGTTTCGTTGTGTGTGAATAGGGAGAAACAGCAACGAACAAGTACAATAAGAAGGACAACGGCGACGACTGTTTGATGAACAGGACAACAGAGCACAGAGCTGGACAATGGCATATACTCGTTGATAGTCCAGCATATCCTGGGTGCATATGTGTAACTGTTTCCACAACGTCAACATGCATCTCCCTCCACTTACCCCCCATTTATCCACCACTTATCCTGGATCCCCCATGGCACTGCAATTGCCCGTCGCCCTACCCTTTGCCCTTTGCCCGGCGATGTATTCCGTTCAGTTGAATGACCAAAGCTGCGAATGAAGTTGCGCTGTGCAAATAGGAAAAGCAGCTGCAGTTTCCAGTTGCCAAGTGGAAAATTTAATTACATGCAAATACCGTCGGCTGTGTGGGTGTGTAAGAAGTGAGTAACAGAAAAGAAGAGTGGGCATTGGATGCAGTGAGAGAGACAGAGCGAGTGTGCCAGTGTTCGAGAGAGAGATTGAGGGAGAGAGAAAGAGATGAAAGAGATGAAATAAGAGTTGTAGAGGAAAAGAGATGAAAAGAGTTAATAAACTTGCTTGTGTCCTGTGCAGGACAACAGTGAAGTTCTCTGTTATTATTGTTACTCCCTTCGTTAGTCTCCCAGACATGTCCTGCCGTTGTTACAAGTCTTGGTGCCAGCCAGGGAAACTACTTAAATGAAAATACCAAAAAAATACTGAGCTGGTTTTTCAAACAATTTTCCTTTGTCTATCTTTATTTTCATTTGCATTTCCATTTTCATTTTTAAATTGCTGGGTTAATGGAATAACTTAATGGGAAAATTATAACTATATTCAGATTACCCGTAATTTTATATTGTCTTTTTCTGGTAGGCGTGGCAACAAGAACCACAATAGGAACAACAACAACAATAACAAAAGCTCCCATAGTTTCCATTCGTTTTCTGAGCTTTTGTGTTTGTTTTTGGTAATTTGGTTGAGTGCGCACGTTGCATGGTCACCACTGTACCTGCCACTGTCACACACACACACACACAATCTACAACTGCAGTCAAGATGGTGTGAGGTGTGGCTGGTGCGGTGCAAGGAGTGAGGGTGCCTCTGTTCTGTGACAGGTCTGACAGTCGGCAAGTTTTGTATAAACTTTGCATACACTTTGATTTGGTGGCAAAATCACAAACTTGCTTATTTGCCAGCCTCCAGAGTGTTGTTGGTCTCAGTACTTAATTGTTGTTGTTGTTGTTGTGCTTTTGTTATTTATTTGTTGTTGTTTCTGTTTTATTTCTAGACTGTCTTAACTGTTGTGTTCTCATTTAGGCCTTGGCCTTCAGCAACAGAAACTTGGATGGCATTGCAAAACCATCAAATGACAACTGCAAATCCTGGTTAAAGGTGTTTTAGAAGATTTCTAATTTACCTAAATTAAGTAACTTTCATTTCAGTTATTTAAAGATTTAACTAGCATTTTTCTTAAATCGTTTTATTAAAACATTCTCCGGACATTCGATTAACTAACGATTTCCTACACGATTCTTTTTACTATTTAAAAATAAGATTTTACAAGGCGCTGCAGATTTTTCAAAATTTTCTTCAACTAATATCAGCAGCCCCCAGGACACAATCATATTGTATGCGTTTTGTATACAGGATTAAGCTTGAAATTCTGAAAGCTGCAAACCAAATGAAAACTGCAGTTTTTTCATTTGATTTTAAACTGAAGTTTTGGTTTATAAAGTCCAAGCAGCAAAGCCAAGCCATGCCAAGCCAACATGTTAACACTGTATATACATATATGTGTGTGTGTGCTTAGGTGTATATTAGTGGGCGTGGATCTGCAGTCGCTTAATCAATTAGTCAAAAGTTCATATTTTACGCCTAAATGCACTAATTTGACTTTGAGCTGCTTTACTGCTTTTGCTTGCATTGTTGTTCTGCGTGTGTGCGAGTATGCGTGTGTGCGTGTGTGCGTGTGTGCGTATGTAAGTATGTGAGTGTGTGCATTGGGGTGTTATGGCTGCCGTATAACTGCCTACGTTTCGCTTGTCGTTTGTTTTATTAATATGAAAACTCAAGCCCGACTGTATGCCAACGGCCCCGACCAGTTACTCGCTCAAAACTGGCCATAACTCATATGCGGCAACGGGGACAATGATGGGGTCGCAGTTGAGGGGCTAAAACGGCAGCAGGATATGCCGTCAAGGGGGTGTAGTAGGGGGGGATGGGGGAGGGCGTACTCAACGTTGCCTGACAATTAATCACTTTGTCATACGAACAGCCAGCCGGCCAATACGCCCCCTCATCCGCCGTCCTCTCAATCATTAATTTATCATGTGCACTTAGCACGAAAATTGCGCCAAACTACAAACAGAGAAAATACCGCCCATTCGAACAATTCCATATATACCCTTTATTCCCTCTCTTTCACTCTCTCTCTCTCTCTCTATCTCACTCATTCTAACCATTGTGTTTTTGTAACAGGTACAACGACTAGGATACAATTTCGAATGTCCACAGTCCTGTGTCCCGCGTACTGTGTCCTTTTGTTTGTCTCGCTGTCGTCATCGTAGCCGTCGTTTTTCTTCTCCGGTTCCACATGCTCCTGCACCTCTGCTCCTCGTCAACCTTTTGCTCCTGCTCCTGTTTCTGCCCCTCCTCTTGCTCCACCTCGTCGTTGTTGTCGTGGTTCGGTTTGCAGGTTTTTCTCTGTTTCATTGGTTTACTGTTGACATGTGACGCTGTCGTCCTGCCAGCTTTGCCATTTGGTCATGCAATTCGCTCAGCGCTAACCAAACTAATCAGTATGACGTCCTGTCCTGTCCTGTCCTGTCCTGTCCTGTCCTGTCGTGTCCTGTCTGTCCTGTCCTGACCCTATGTCTCATTGTCCTAGTCGTCCTAACGGTGTCCACTGTCCCTCTTGCCGTATGCATTCTGTGTAATTACCGCACTCTGGTTATCACTTCACTAACCTCACCGACGGGTCACCCAACGGGTCACCTGCTTGACCCACCATTTGGCTGTCCGTCCGACAGTCCGTATGACCACGTTTGATTGCAAAATATGCATTAAATACTTTGCTTAAAAACTACAAATTAATTGCTTCAACACTTTCCGACGTTCCGATATTTACACAGAAATTAAAAATTAATATGACGCGCAACGAAGCAAAACAAAAAAATAAATTGAATGGGGAAAAACCAAAATAAAAAAAAAAATGTTTGTAATAAAATCAAAAAAAAATTTAAAGTATATATAACAAAAATAGCTCCAAACGTTTGATATCCAATTTTTTCGGTTTTTTAATTTTTCATGTGCTTTTTGATGAATTTTTAATTGTTTATTTTTCCATTGCCCGCGGGCAGATATTAAACATGTGTCGGAAAAGGGCGGAAAATGGGCGGGTAATAGCTGGCGGGCGTTTGTATAAAAATGTACACAATCGAAATTGCATAATGGAATTTGCATTGCTTGCAATAAACGTTAATAAAATATCCTTTAAATTGTTTTTAATATCCTTAACTAATTTCCTTTCCTCTATCAAATTTTTATTCTCTCTTTGCAGGTAAGTTGAAACGACTCTTTTGCCAATCGATTGGCTCAGCTTAAAAGCTCTTTGAACGTAACCCCCATTAAGCCCCCTTTTAAAAGGTAACATAACTCTATAAAATCGTCAATTTGATGTATGAAATATTTTTTCCATGATTTCTATTGATTATATAAATTGAAACGGCATAAAATGTTCCATAAGCCAAGCTTTTAGATCGATTGAAAAATAAATCGAAAAATAGAAACCGAGCTCAAAATCTGACGTGCTTATGAAATCAATTGGGCATTTAAATGTATGTGCAGTTAGTATTTTAGATGAGTTTCGATTTTTCTTAGTTACATAAAAAATAAATTTTTTATATTTTTAACTAATTTGGTTTATTATTCACCTTTTAGAAATTTAAAATAATTAAAAAAAACGTTTTTTAAATTTAAAATCCTCCTGATTCGTTTTTGAGTTTTCTAAAAGAAAGAAGTTTCATATTTAATTTAAAATTAATATAAATAATAATAATAATTAATAATAATAATTAATAATAATAAATAATAATAAATAATAATAATAATAAATTATAATAATAATTAATAATAATAATAATTAATAATAATAATAATTAATAAAATAATAATTAATAATATTATAATTAAAAATTTTATAAAAAAAAAAATAAATAAAAATAATATATACATTATTAATAAAAATAAAATATTATGATTATTAAAATATTAAAATATTATTAAAATTAATCGTATTTAAAATATAATTAAATACGATGTCTTTTGTTACTTTAAAGACATTTTACATTTATCTAAGCTTCTGATTTAACTCAGCTCGCAAAAGTCCTCTGAACGTTGCTTGTGGCAGCTGTGGAATTTATTCTAAGATTTTTCTGAAATGACGCAAAATTCTGCAATTTCTTCGCTGCTTGAGCCGCGAACTTAACAAATTGATGTTTATGCCTTTCAAGTACGCAAATTCCTTGAAATCCAATGCCCAGGGGTTAGCTCAACGCCAGCAGACAAAGCATTCGAGAGCCGAAAGCATCTGTCCCATCTGTCCCATCTGTCCCATTTGTCCCATCTGTCCCATCTGTCCTGACTGTCGTGACTCACGTAACTCACGTGACTGTCGTGTATGCCGTGTCTGTTGTGTCTGTCGTGTCCGTCGTGCTTGGTGTCTGTGTCGTGCGTCATGTCTTTATAGCATCACCCAAGTTGTCGGCTCTATTATCTTCTTGGAGGCCTTGGCAGGTGTAGTTACCATCGCACCATTGACAAGACCACATTGTCAGAGCTTACACCTGCCACATACACACGACACACACACACACACACACATATACAATCACACAAACACACACTTACATGCAGTGAAAGCCTCAGAATCTCGCAATTTGTTGATGTCGAAAAATGCAATTTTTAAATTTCCATTAATTTCGCGCTGTCGACTTTTGTAAAATGTCACTTGTGAGAATTCAAAACGTTGCAAGAAAGATGCTGCACATGAGCGACACATTGAAGTGAAGGCAGCAAAAGGCGTGGCACTTACACCAGTTATTGTTGTTGTTCCTGCTGTTGTTGCCATTGTTGCTCAGGCTGTAAAATTTGCCTCAGCCCCGCCGCCTCGCCGCCCACCCATCTACCCATCCACCCACAGCCCCAACATTCAGAAAACCCCAACAACAATGTTGGCAACGATGCGAATAACGTTGCCCAGGTGAAGGCTGTGGAAGAAGATGCCACTGGTTAAGTGACTACTGACTGATGTCTGTGTGTGCGACTGGAAGTAAGAGTGTGTGTGCATGTGTGTAAGTGTGTAAGTGTGTAAGTGTGTAAGTGTGTCTGTCTGTCTGTATGTGAGTATGCCACCTGCTATGGCAATAGCCAAGCCCTAGCCAGACAGCGAGCCTCCGGCAAAAGGCGAAACCGGCAGCAACTAACAAACGATTCGTTTCATTCCTTTGCTTTTTTTCATTCTTGTTTTTTTTTTTTTTTTTTTTTTAATGACATACACGAACGAGGCGTGGACTCGAGTCGGCTAGAACACTTACACCCCATACAGCCCGCCAATGCTAGCACCCCGCTCCGTGCCCCCAGCCGTCTAGGTGGCAATATCATAGAGCCTCCGTCAAGGAGCGTAGTACTATTTTAGTCGCCTTCAGTTGATGCTGAACAAGCGAACTTACACGACAACGTGACATTTAATTCAAAATGTTTTTTCGCTTGTTAACAATGGGAAAGAGAAAAAAAAACACACACACACACACTCACACAAATGCACACAAACACACATATCCAACGGTACATATACCAAGCATAACGAAGAAGAACGATGAGTATAAAAAAATAATATAAAAAGAATCAAGCAGAGAAAAAAATACACTCAGCGAACCGGTTGACTAGGAGAACAGTTGTTGATGGTGAACTCAAGGGGAGGGGTGCAGGGGGAGGGGGAGAAGGCAATGTTGGTTGGTAGGTGGTAGTGGGTGACAACAATGTGGGGGGTGAGGGCAATGATGTAACCTGCAGTTGTAAGTGATAATTTGCGCTTTGCAAAAATAAAAGAATGTTTAAAATTAAAAACTCAAGAAAATAAATGTTAATAAAAAAATGCAAAGACAAAGGGTAAAATGAAGTTGAAGATAAAGATAAAGATAAATATGAAGATGTATATGAAAGTTGCGCTTTGGCATATAAAAGATATATAATTTCCGTAAACTGTCATCTAACACATTGCCTAACATTTTCACTTGTGTTTGAATGTCACATTAAAAGTAATAACAAAAAAGGCGAGAGAATCCTAGTTTTTTGTCAGTCAAATTATATATTTAATTAAACATGAAAATCAAAGGTATAATAAAACTTCTGTTCGTGTTGCTAATCATCCATTTCGTCATATATTACGTGCTCGGCAGCAAATCCATCGCCTGCTTCCTCTTCTTCAAACATTTCTTCAGATGAGCTCATCTCCAGTATAGGCTCGATTTCAGAGCCCAAGTCCTCTTCATAGTCACTAATCACACTCAGTTCATCCTTACTGTTATCAAAGTTATCCTCGAAAAGTATATTCTCATTGAATGAAATCACGTCAATTTCCTCATCAGGTGGCAATAGCATTGGTTCCATCCCAGGTGGACATTCGGTTAAGTTACGCAGCTCTATGGTGTGTATATAGAATTTCGCAGATCGATTCGATTCGAGTAATATCTGTTGGAAGATACTCAGCAGACGATCTATGTGGCCAAACATGCGAACTGTGGCGCTCTTTGGAGGCTCCATCGTATCCTTGAGACCGACAATGCTATGGCGGTAGGGATCCATCAGATAGAAGAAATCCCCACGTTTCCATATCGAATACATTTGGTTGTTTACTTGAAAAATTATATAATTGTTCTCTATGAGCGCTTTTTCCAGCATTAAATGAAAATCGTTGTACTTGTACATCGGCACACATTTCCACCAGCCCTCGTAAACGTTCGGGGTGATCTGAACCTCGGCAACGAACTGGCCCATGCGAATCTGTCGAGGAAACGTATCCACATCCATGGGGGCTTCCAAATTTGTGCACGGCTCCCAACAGTTTTTGCACATGTTGACCCCATAGCAAATGACATTGTCATAGGTCTTTATTTCCCAAGTTGCCGGGTGATCGATCTTTGAGGCAATGGCGCCAGCCACAGCCACAGGGAATGCGCTACGGTTGCGCAGTGCCTCCATTGGATTGAGTGTCAAATGTAGATTGGACTTCAGACATGCATAGTCGAAGGCGATCACATCAAACTCGCTTAGGCGTGGTCCGAAGAGACGTTTCTGGGATTGTGTATTTGAATCTGGATTGATCAGTCTCACAAAAAGGATATCACGTATTTTGAACGCAATTGATTTCTTCAAATTGCTCTCCTCTTTGATCAAGTGAACAACATTGTCCAAAGATCTCATGATTAGAAGCATTGGAAATCCATTTTCATAATTCGACTTCAGGGCCTCCTTATCTCGTCCATTCAAGTCAAGTACCATCCAAATACCAGCGTCCCTCCAGATCAACAGGTACCAGTTCGGTGTGAAGAACAGTCCAATTTTGTGCTTCTTGAAGTAAGCGATCAGGATACGTCGCAATCTTCCAATAACACTCGGAACTTCGTACAGTTCAAATGGAGAATCCATTTCAATCCCAAACTCAATATCATTAAACTTAAAGTGACGTGTAACTTTCTGCTCGCTCTCACTGTAGATCTCGGGGTACACATTAGCATTGGGCGTTTCCATGTTCTCCGAGTCACTGGCCAATATCTGACCCTCGGCCAGGATCTGATCAATCAATTCTGGTGTCCATTCGTTGCGCCGTGTGATGTATGTTGCGGCAAAGCCTTTCAACAATGCCGCATACTTGATGATGTCCAAATTTGGTAAGGTGGGTTTAGTGGGTCCTGGAGTCGGTACAAAACCAAGTGGATAACCCAGCGATTTATCAATTACTTTGCGTCGAGCACGTCGGCACTTTCTCTCGTCAAAGCGTTTAATGCAAGGCTCCTCATGTACACCAAAACTTCTTTGGTGCGAGCAAGAATCAAGTCCATCGACGGATACTTCACACGACATACTAAAGGATAACGAAGAGCAAATGAAAATGAAAATATTTGTTTTCTTAACGTTGTTCCTCTTATACTTACGTTGGAACACAAGGGTCAGGTGCCGACTCCACACTTGGACACGGCGGACTCGCCATTTTAGAAAATAAAATAACAATTTTAGTTTTAATAATTTGAACTAACAATTTTTTCTAAATATGTGTAACAGTTTGTGTGACGATTGCAAAGTAAATGAGGCCTGTTTGTCCTGAGACAAATAAGGAAGGCTTTCACAACTCAGGGCCTACTCTGTGAAAGAGTTATTAGAGAAAGTTAAAAGAGAAGTATCTTTTTATTCAAAGTTAAATAGTAAACCTTCGAAACGATTTTATGACATTTAAGCGATTTCTTTTATCAGGATATTTATCAGGATATTAGCTACTTGTTCTCAGACTGATTATATAAATCTCAATAGCTTCGCGTTGATATTTAGAATCAAGCTTTCTATCTTCTTATTGTATTTTATATATATATCCATACATATATATTTAAGGACTTCCCACCAAGTTCACTCCATTCTCTATCCAATTTCAAGCTAATCCCAAGGGAATAGAAGCTCCCGAATTTGTAATTCTACTTGAGAATTTACTTACTTGAACATCTTGACAGTTGCTATCCTTCAATTACATCAACAGAATTCAATGTGCCCGGGAAAATGTTTGTTCATCTTCTGACAACAATGGCCTGGGTTGTCGCCATATACAAATCTGTATAATTTATATATATTTATATATATATATATATATATATATATATATATATGTATGTCTATATATGTGCTTGTATTTGTGTATGAATCTACTTTTGTTTATGTATACATTTCAAGTACATTTCGGTAGCATTTCTTTAAGCTGCTGTCGTCAAATGATTGGTCAGTCATTTAGGGCTATGTCCTGTACCTGTTGACACCTGTCCGCCAACTCATCAAGTTAGTTCGTTGTTATCATCAATGTTAACACTTAACATTACATTAATTTAGATAATTTTTTTAGTGCGGCTGCCTGGATACATCCAAAGTGAGTAAACAATATATATTTATATATATATGAGTCCAGTGATATATATGAGATTTATATAGATATATATATACATATATGTATATATATCATTATCAAGTTGAAAGTTTTTATCTATGTGTTTTAGTCATTCCCCAGTCAAATCATTTTTTATTAAGCTAAACATGAAAACCAAAAGTAAAATGAAACGCTTGTTCGTCCTTCTAATCGTCCTCCTCGTCATATTCGACATGCTCGGCAGCCATTCCTTCGCCTGCTTCCTCTTCTTCGAGCATTTCTTCAGATGAGCTAATCTCCACGATAGGCTCGATCTCAGAGCCCAAGTCCTCTTCGTAGTCACTAATCCATCCCAGTTCATCCTTACACTTGTCAAGATTCTCTTCAAAGCGTATATTCTCATTGAATGAAACCAGGTCAATTTCCTGATCAGGTGGCAATAGCATTGGAGCCATTCCAGGTGGACATTCGGTTATGTTGCGTAACTTCAATGTGTGTATATGGAATATGGCTGATCGATTCGATTCAAGTAATATCTGATGAAAGACACTAAGCAGACGATCTATATTGCCAAACATGCGAACTGTGGCGCTCTTTGGGTCTTCGCCTTCTTCGAGGAGGCGACCAACAATGCTATGGCGATAGGGATCCATCAGATAGAAGAAATCCCCACGTTTCCATATCGAATACATTTGATTGTTTATTTGGAAAATGATGTAATCATTCTCTATGAGCGCTTTTTCCAGCATTAAATGAAAATCGTTGTACTTGTACATCGGCACACATTTCCACCAGCCCTCGTAAACGTTCGGGGTGATCTGAACCTCGGCAACGAACTGGCCCATGCGAATCTGTCGAGGAAACGTATCCAGATCCATGGGGGTTTCTAAATCAGTGCACGGCTCCCAACAATTTTTGCACATGTTGACGCCGTAACAAATAATTTTGTCATAGGTCTTCATGTCCCAAGTACCCGGGTGATCGATCTTTGAGGCAATGGCACCTGCCACAGCCACAGGGAATGCGCTACGATTTCGCAGTGCATCCTTTGGATTGAGTGTCAAATGTAGATTGGATTTCAAGTACGCGTAGTCGGAGGCGATCACATCAAACTCGCTCATACGTGGACCGAAGTCACGTTCTTGGCTTTGTCCGTTTGGTCCTGGGGTGACCAGTCTCACAACCAGAATGTCACGAAGTGTGAATGTGTTTGTTTTCTCCAAATTGCTCTCCTCTTTGATCAAGTGAACAACATTGTCCAGGGACCTCATAACCAGAAGCATTGGAAACCCAGTTTCAAAATTCGACTTCAGGGCCTCCTTATCTCGTCCATTCAAGTCAAGAACCATCCAAATACCACCGTCTCTCCAGATTAACAAGTACCAGTTCGGTGTAAGAAAGACACCAACCTTATGTTTCCTAAAGTAAGCGCTGAAGATGCGTCGCAATCTTCCAATAATACTCGGAACTTCGTACAGTTCAAATGGAGCATCCATTTCAATGCCAAACTCAATTTCATTTAACTTAAAATGACGCGTAACTAGTTGCTCGCTCTCACTGTAGATCTCGGGGTACACATTAGCATTGGGCGTTTCCATGTTCTCCGAGTCACTGGCCAATATCTGACCCTCGGCCAGGATCTGATCAATCAATTCTGGTGTCCATTCGTTGCGCCGTGTGATGTATGTTGCGGCAAAGCCTTTCAACAATGCCGCATACTTGATGATGTCTAAATTCGGTAAGCTGGCCTTTGTCGGTCCCGTGGACGGTACAATGCCCAGTGGATAGCCCAGTGATTTATCAATTACTCTACGACGGCCACGTCCGCACTCTTTTTCGTCAAAGGGCTTCAGGTAGGGCTCATCATGTACACCGAAAATTCTACATTTCTCATGTGAGCAAGGATCAGGTCCATCGATGGCTACTCCACGCGACATACTTAATAACAAGAAAAGGGAAGGAAGTTGAAAATGTAGATTTTTTTTTTTCTTAATATTAATCTATTTATTCTTACGTTGGAACACAAGGGTCGGGTACTGGGTGCACACACGGACATGGCGGACACGGCGGACAAGCCATTTTTAGAATGTGAAATTGCAATTTGTATTATTTTTATAATTTGAACTTACAATTTTTATTTAAATATATGTAACAGTTTGTGCGACGATTGCAAAGTAAATGAGGCCTGTTTGTCCTGGGACAAATAAGGAAGGCTTTCATAACTCAGGGCCTACTCTGTGTAAGAAGTATTAGGGAAAGTTAAAAGAAAAGTATCTTTTTATTCAAAATTAAATAGTTTAACGCCTTAGAAATGAAAATTTTTTTTATCAGGATATTTATCAGGATATTAGCTACTTGTTCTCAGACTGACTATATAAATTTCAATAGCTTCGCGTTGATATATAAAATCAATTTTTCTATCTTCTTATTGTATTTTATTTATATATCCATACATATATATTTAAGGACTTCCCATTAAGTTCACTCCATTCTCTATCCAATTTCAAGCTAATCCCAAGGGAATAGAAGCTCCCGAATTTGTAATTCTACTTGAGAATTTACTTACTTGAACATCTTGACAGTTGCTATCCTTCAATTACATCAACAGAATTCAATGTGCCCGGGAAAATGTTTGTTCATCTTCTGACAACAATGGCCTGGGTTGTCGCCATATACAAATCTGTATAATTTATATATATTTATATATATATATATATATATATATATATATGTCTTTATATATACTTGTATTTGTGTATGAATCTACTTTTGTTTATGTATACATTTCAAGTACATTTCGGTAGCATTTCTTTAAGCTGCTGTCGTCAAATGATTTGTCAGCCATTTAGGGCTATGTCCTGCACCTGCTGACACCTGTCCGCCTACTCATCAAGTTTGTTGGCTTACTCCCCCGGTTCGTTGCCGACGTCCATTGTGTGTCTTCTTTATATTCTTAAATCCCAGATGTGTTGTTGCAAAAAAGGAAATATTCGGCCTGCCACTTGGCTTTCATTACACAAATTGCGCTGAATCACAACAAAAATTTCATTTACCGCATGCGGATGGCGAACTTATGATAATTTTTATGAGTGCGAAGGAGACGGCGGTTGTGCGCACGTTGGGAAAATGTTTGGAAAAATAATGGCGAAAGAAAAGCTAGGAAAACGTTGCTTCACTTTAACGACAAATGTTGTACGTAGCTGATGTTTTTGTTGTTGTTGAAGTTGTGACTGTGCACGTGGATTGTCGGGTGGGGGGTTTTGGAGCGTTGGAGCGTTGGAGTGGTCGCAGTTAATTTCTTAGCGCAGGAGCGCACAGTGCCAACTAACAGTTAACAGCCAGGCAGACAACAGTTAAATGTAATTGGAAAGCTCATCAAGTGCGAGTGCTTGTTGCTGTGAGTGTGAGTGTATGGGAGTATATGGTGTGTGTGTGTGTGTGTGTGTGTATGTGTGTATGTATATGTGTTCTGTGTGTGCATGTGGTCGTGCGTGTGTTCTGGCAGGCACTTCAGCTGCGCACAAAAGTATGCAAAAGATATTCGTGCTTTTTTTTCTTGTCTACTTTTTTTTTTTTTATTTTTTTTTTTGCGGTTTATTGAAAACGAAGCCAAACGCTGCGTATACGTAACGTTTCGTCGATGGGTGGCAACTGTGCTTAGCTAAGCTGCTTTGCTCTGTTAACACTGCTGAGATTTTTGGTGTACCGCTTTCCCCGTTGTACCGCTCCTTCCACCATTTACGAGCTGGCACTTTATTGTCCTTTTGTTTTTGGCTTCCAGCCACGTAATTGGCTTAGTCAGTGAGCGGACAGCGTTTGGAGAGGGACATCAGTTGATGGTTGCGCGATGGCGCGTGGGGGTGGATGCAGGGTGCAGGGTGCAGTCAACCATTGCTATTAACAATTTTTTTTCTATATACATATTCGGATATAGAGGGCGGGGGAGCAATACAACGGGGATGTATGAGTATTTGTACGTTTGGTTTTTATTTCGTGTCATCCAATCAGACGCGATACGAGCACTTCAGTCACATGTGCAGATTGATTCCCAGAGCTGCCATCAAAGCCGTTTTCTACTTCATTTTGTTATCTTATATATTCTTTTTGGCTCTTCTTTTTATATATATATAAATATATATATATATATATGTATATGTTTTTTTCGTTTTTCTTTCAATTTACTTGCGACTGTTTCTGTTCTGGTATTTCTTTCGTTTTTGGTTTTATTTTTTTTCTTTCAGCTGCCTCTTCCATGTTCTTGGCCAGGAAGTGTAAATACTCGATTCCTCGTATCTTGCATGTGCAATAAATTTGCACAGAATCGTAAATTTTAAACACTTCATTTAACAAGCTTCCAAAAAACAAAAAAAAAAACAAAAAACTACAAACGAAAGATAGAAATACAGAAATACAAGAAGAGGTACAAAAACAAAGTGGAAAAGAAAAAGTATAGGGAATAAAAGAAGGAAAATGAAATGAAATAAAATCTCTTAACGATTATCGCCCACGGCAAGCCGATGTGATTTCTTATCCTGGAAGGTAGCAGTAGCAAGTGGCAAGTAGAAGGTTGAAGGTTGACGTTAGATGGTAGAAGGTAGAAGGTAGCATGTAGCATGTAGCATGTTAGAGTTGCAAGTAGGCACTTGCCGCACTGGTGCAATGCCCACTGTCCGTTGATGGCAATGTTTTCCATTTTCTTTTCCATTTAGTTGCCTGAGCGATTCCCAAGGCGGCGTTGCTAACATTTTTCTAGCTTTTCTTTTATTTTCATTTTTTTCATTTTATTTTATTTGTTTTTTTGTTTTTGTTTTTTGTTTTGTGCTGAGAAGTTGCAACAAAAGTGCATTTCCACTTAGTGCTTGTAGCACGAATGGCGGTAAGCGCAGAAAGTCCTGGCTCTTTGCCTTAAAAATATCCAACGCTGATGACCAAAGTCGAATGCAGTGGCATTCCCTATCCTGGCATATCTTGGCATATCCTGTCCTTTGGCTCTCCTTCCCTGCCTGCCCATCCGTTGGCCTGCCAGCCCGGCTGCCTGTCTGTCTGGTTCAGTGCTCAATAATGATTTCCATTGCGAATTATTTGCATTTCCCCGAACTCATTATGTTTGCATTGTAAAATTTGCTTCGACGCTGACTCTGGGCACAGCCTGTGGCAGTCCGAATGCCACTGATGGTGGCTCTGTAGGTGGCCCTGTAGGTGGCCCAGTTGGTGGTACGTTTGGTGTTTGTGATGGCTATGCAACTTTCGCTATGGCTATAGCTATGACTATGACTATGGCTATAGCTATGGCTATGGCTATGGCTATGGCTATGGCTATGACTATGGGCATGGCTATGGCTATGACTTTGGGTATGGCAAATGCTATGACTGTCGTGCTGTGGCTCTGGCTCTTGGCTCCTGGCTCCTGGCTCTTGGTTGGTGGCCACCTGCTTCTTTGTGTTTGCCCTGAACTCTTAAGACTGTTTTTCTCTCCTTCTTTCACTCACGTTGCCACACACTCAATCTATCCCTTTCTAAGAGGTCAGGAATGTGCTTGGTGTCTGCACGCAGGTTTAATGCACCTGCAAGGCAGTTAACATTTTTGATTGCATATGACTTCAATTTCTTCTAAACAATTTTTCAAATTGTGTGAAATTGGAAAACATACTCAACAACCCTTTATAAGCTCTCCAAAAGCGGGTTTATTTTAAATTAATAAAACGAAAAACTATGTCAACGAAAAGTAAGTATGAGGCTATCATAACTTAATATATGTCAATTTATTTTTAATGATATAATAGCCTTACAATTGACGCATCTTGATATCAAATATTTAATTAAATACTGAAACTACGCCACCTTTGTCAATATTCAGAATTCTGTTCCAATGCAATGAGTAACAGATTTTTATTATTTTTAAATGATATTTCTTGAGAAAGTCTGAAAGAGCTTATTAACATAACACTGTTAATTTGAGGGTCTTGATATCTGTTAATTTCCTTACTTAACAGTATCATGTTATGTTCATAAAATTCTTCCAATTGAACCTATAATTTCGACCCTGTTGTTTGGACTCAAGCGAATTCACACATTTTTTATCTCGCTCACTTCATGTATGACTCCTCGTCGTGTATGTTTTCTCCCTCTCTCTCTCTTTCTCTCTGTTTCTCTCTATCACTCTTACTCTCTATCTCTCTCCTTGTTAAGTCTCGTCACTTACAATCAATTATCCATGAAATAAGCAGATGTTTTTATTTAAAAAACATTTAATCCTGCCAATCTTTAGATCAATTTAAGACTTCACTCAAGTCTGACGTCTGTGGTCAGCGTTCATTAAATCGCGTTGATGGAAAATTGTATTTGATTTTCTTTTCCTTTTTCCACACTTTAAATGGCATTAACGCGCTTTTTAATAAATGCAATAATTCCATGGAAATTTCCTTTGCTCTTCTTCCTGGTGTTTCTCCCCAAAACTTTTCGACATTTAATATTAAATACCGGATGAAGGACAAATGGAAAAATATTTTCTTCATTTTCATCTGGCTGTGCTCTTTTCTTTTTATCCCTTATTTTCCATTTCGTATTTCGTATTTCTTATTTTCGTTGCGTTGCCTCTTGCTGCGTTTCATTCAGCTGCGTTTGCCTTGCATTTCGTTTCGTTTATTACATGTCAAGCGTCAATGAATGTCAGTTTGACAGTTCATAAGACAAATAAGACAATGGGAATGGAATGGGTGCCAGAATGACCCTGGTTCAGGTGTCCTGTGGCAAGGAAGTGCTACTGTTAGCTCGCGGAAATAAATAGACGGAAGGGGCGGACAGAGTTGGACGTGGTGCGGTGTTGTGACAGCCAGGTAACATTTGCGGACATTAACGTCAACGTGCAACATGGCAGCGGTAACAGTGCCACCAACAGTGCCACAAGCAGTGGCAGCGACAGTGGCTGTGGCAGTGGCTGTGGCAGTGGCTGTGGCAGCGACAGTGGATGTGGCAGTGTCTGTGGCATTGGCAGCGGCATGCCATATGAGGGACGTGATAGACCATGCTCACATTCGTATGCACATTCAGAGCTGTAGCAAACACGCATACACCTATACAGGCACATCACCCACTCAGGCGCATATCCTGGCAAAGTAGACGCCGCTTGCATCTTGAATAATGTGAAAATGTGAGCAGTCGCAGGAGCTGAAGATTGGCAATTCTTGAGTACGTGTAAGTGGCCTAAGGATGTTTCACACACTTCGCAGTTTCTACTGCTTCCACTGCTTATACGGCTTTCATTGCTTCTACTGCTGCAGCAGCTGTCGTCCTGTTTTGGCAGGACATGTGCGCCGTCGCTTTGCTTGACAACTTATTGGCACTGGCGCTTGTATTTTTACTTTAAACAATTTTCAAGCTTCAAATTGAAAATCAGATAAAAGTGTAGGAAGCTGCTTCGGTTGCCTTTAATAGACGGTTGTCAATTCCCTGAACGTTCATTTGTGTGTGTGCGTGTGTGCGTGTGAGCGCTTGTGCATGCGTGTGTGTACCGTTATGGGTATGGCTGACATTGACAGCTACCCAGCTACACACTTTGCCAACTTTTAACGCATTGTCATAAATCATTTTGCGGCAAAACAAGTTGCCTGACTCTTACGTTGGCCACGCCCCCGCACCGTCTCATGAGCCATCTCTATCTCCTTCTTACCTTCTTCTACAACATCCCTCTCCCTTTCTGTCTCACTCTTACTCGACAAACGCCCACCTACTACTACACTACTGCAAACTCCACCATCAGCCATCAGCCATCAGCCGCCTGCCATTACCAAGCCGGACGCCTTTTGTTAGGCACTTGAAGTGGGCGGCGGCTGTTGAGTTACATGCAGAAATGTCAAAGTTGAGCTCAAGTTGTCGTTCTCCTTGTTGTTGCTGTTGTAGTTGTTGTTGCTGTTGTAATTGCCGTAGCTGTTGTTGTTGTTGGTCGCAGCTTGTCATGTTCTGCTTGCTTAGTGCTTCACATGGAGCAGCAGCAGCAGCAGCAGGACATGCTGCACACTACTTGGCATCTGCTGAAGTTCAGGACATAAGTCAGTATCGAGCTTCAGTTACCTGAAGATGTCCTGTTGTCGTCGTTGCGCTTTTCTTCTTCCACTTACTCCTTGGCCGCAGTTATTATTATCCCAGTATCTTTTTCTCCTTTCATCATCATCATCATTTTTATCATATTTTTATTTTCAATCAAGTAAACCGCAGTTGCCCATTAGCTGGGGTTTGCGAAGGATACTCAGAGAGACAAATATCCTGCTTCATCCTTTGGCCTGACAGCTCGTATTACGATATTACATACGGTCTTCTTATAGTAGGAGTACGTATATATATATATATATATATATATATATCTATATGATTTTCCTTATTCAGTTATTTATATATTCCTCTTTTTTTCTGCTGATTTTATTGTTGTTACTGCTGCTTGGTTTTTATATAGTTTAGATTAAAGAGAGAAGAACGGCCACGTAGGAGGGGGAGTGAGTATAGGAGAAGACTAAGGACGGGGAGTAGGGAAGAAGAATGAGAATGGCTGAGCTGGAAGCGTTCTACAATTTTCAACACTCAATTGCTAACCGGCATCCAAGTGGTTGCACGATTGTGCGGTTGGGTGGCTGTTGGGATGGGATAGAGCTGGCGGGTTGGAGGGTTGGCTGCGTGTGGGTGGTGCGTGGGCGCTGAGTAACGGGTGTGCCACTGTGTATGGTAACATGAGATTTTGATGTAAGCGTGACGTTGCCATCTGTGTAAAATGTTGTAAGTGTTAGAAATTGAGAACTGCGGATGTAATTTTTCCCATATCCATGACTTCAACTACAAGGAAAAACGGCACAAAAAAAAAAAAAAAAAAAAAATAGAGGGAAAAAAACCATGTAAAAAAATATTACTAAATTTCAAGGATCCGCGCTCTGACGTGACTTGGCATTTAGACGACTGTCAGCAGCTGCTGTGTTAATCAAATTTTTTGATATATCTTCCTGTTGCCGGCGATGAAAGTGCTTTACATTGAAATCTGATATACGATATACGATATTTTTTTAAAAAAAATTTCCAGTTTCAGTTATCCTTCATACGTCTTCAGGCTGGCTGCTTAAAGTTTTTGAGTTATTACAAGTGATACATTATATGATGAAGGAAGCTTAGACTCACAATGGAAGGTATAATATTTATATTAGAAAAATAACTTATGTTGGACAGTTTATCTAGATAAAAAGGATAATGTATGTTATTATATTTATCACATCAGATTTTATAAAGAACAGGAAGAAAGTTATTTAAACTTAAATATAAAAAATATCCTCTCTCTGGTTCTTTGTTCTATCTGAACTGTAAGGCGTCGTACATTTGAATTACCTTGTGTCCTAATGTCCTGCAGAAATTCGCACAGATAATGGTGAAATATGCAAATGACCCATTATATATATATGTATATGTATATTATATATATTTTGAGCAGAGTTCCAGTAAAAATGGAAAATTTCGTACTCAGATTCCTCTTCAATTCATCTCAAATAATGGAGATTTCTTTAAGGATTTTTGTATTTCATTTATATCCACCTATTTTTATATCGTTCAATTATCATGTCCGCTCCCGGTAGCTCATTAACTCCAGGGTATTTAAAATTTCCGTAGCAATCGTTGGCGTATTTCTTATCTGTTAGCAATCCATTAATTAAACATCAGAATGGAACTACTTTTATCTGCGACCCGAAGCCATTTTTTCTTTTGTTCGTACACACACACACACACACATACACATATGTATATGTATATGTATATGATGATATTATACATACATATATATATATACATAAGCGTATATAATATATATATATGTATTATATATGTATAGGAAAGTTTCCTTCATTTACCTCTTCAACCTGATTTTCCTTTTGTTTTACCTTTTGTGCTGTTCAATATTTCCTTTCACCCACATTCCCTCTTTCTGCAGCCCCCTCACTGCCGCCCTTACTCATTAAGCAGCCATTTTTTTTATTGTTGATGTTGTTGTTCCCTTTACTGTAATTCCTCTCGTTGTTGTTGTGGTTGTTGTTATTTTTTTCTCGATTCTCTGGCAAAAAGTGGCTGGTACTTCTGTCCGATGTCTGATTACTGGGAACGACTTCCGTTTTTTAATATTTATAATCCACTGTAATTAAGACGAGAGCTCAGAGCTTCCCCTCCCCTATTCAGCGTCTCTTATCCGTTCTCTTACCGCCCCCTCCTTATTGTTCACTGCAAGCGTCTGTCTCTTTCTGACTGCGAAACGTAACAATAATTACGAGCATTTTTATGGCACTGCAAGAACAACAACAAAAAAAAAAAAAAACAGCAAAAGCAACAGCAAGGAGCCGCGTTGAAGGATTCTCATGTCCTGGCTCAACATTTGGATATAGCGATAAAAAAATGAAAAAGTAACTGCCATGAAATATAAATGCGTAGCCGAGCAAAATGTGTAATTAGTGGCAGTTAATAACTTTGGCAAGTTCTCACGCACCACGCCCACACCATAGCCCGCCCATTCAACCCAACCAACTCAGCCAGACACTAAGCAGTACATGTGTGTGTGTGTGTGTGTGTGTGTGTGTTTGTTTATTTGGTTGTTTGAGGCTTTTTTTTCTCGGGAGGACGTGAGAATGGCATTAACTTAAAACTCGAACCACAAACGCACAAAGCACGCACTCTAATTAAATACAAAGTGAAAATGTTGTGATGGACGAGGAAGGGGAGTAGAGGGCACCAGGATTGGGATCGGGATCGGGATCGGAATCAGAATTGGGCGGTAAAAGAAAGGTCGAGCTTTGACTATAAATTATGCAGGAAAAACAGGAAGCCAAAAGTATTTTTAGTTGACCTGAAAAACCGCAACAGAAATAACAGGCAGCAGCAATAGGAACAAGGAAAAAAAAAAGAGGACGATGAAGGGAATGGAGAAGACTAAGAAGAAAGGGAAGTGAAGAGTGAAGAGTGAAGAGTAAAGAGACAGAGATACAAACAGGAGCGGAGACAGCATCCCCCTTCCTATTTTTACCTTTTGCCTTGGATTTTTTTCCATTTTTGTGACAAAAAACAGAGAACGTTGAAAAATGCGTCTTAGATTGAGATAAGTTTGTTCCGGCAGAAACCACGCCCAGGCATCCACCCATCACCACCCAAGCCACCACGACCACCCATCCACCCACTTAGCCACTCACCCAGTCGATTCTGTGTAATGTCCTTTCGTTATTCTTGCACTAATTTGTGGTTTTTCTTCTTGCCTTTTAACGTACAACGAAATTAGCTTCATTATTGTAATTAACTTGCCCCGCCCACGCCCCAATAGGCATTCACCGTAACCATTCTAAAGGGGCTCGAGGGGATCTTTCTGTATGTGTGTGTGTGTGTGTGTGTGCGCGTGTGTTTGTGTGTCCATGTCAAGAAGTTAGGGAGGCTTGCGCTTTGTTAAATTTAGCAAATTAGTTCGAGTTCAGCAATCAGGCCGTTGATTGACTTGAACAAACAGCAACTGAAAATGGATTCTGAGTCCCGTGGCATAATTGATGTCTAGATTTCAAGTAACGACATCAAAACAATTGCAAAACAAATAAGTGTCCGACCATGAGATATCCTTTAGAGAGTAGTAAATTTAATCGTTCAAATGTTAGTTAATTTTGAGATAACTTTAGAATTGAAATGGACAGGAATGAATCATACATACATATATACCCTTTGAACACACATTACATTCCAGGGTAGCGACTACGAAAACCACAAATCCAATTGATGTCAACTTTCAATTTAAAATCTTTTCTCCTTCCTTTCTTTTTTTTTTTTTTTGGGTTTTTCCGTTTTTGAACTTCAGTCAAAATTATACGAAGTATTGCATTGCGTGACCTTTAGAAATTTGCTGGCAATCCACGTGTAACCTTCTTAACCCCAAACCAGAGGCTTAACAGAGAGAGAGCAGGTCCTTTGGTCCATGGAAAGGAATCATTAAAAGTCTCGAGTTGCGAATCAGACAAATGTTAACCTCTATTAAAGTTTGACATTTGATTTGTAAGGGAACAGGTTGTCGTCTATTGCCTTCCGTCTCACGCCCACCGCCTACCATCTACCGCCTTCCATCTGCTTTTACTCGACGTTCGTGGTTAACATATGTAGCGTTAAACGTTGCTTAGGGCTTTCAATGGTTGCAACTTTTCGGGGCATTCAACATAAAAAAAAAAAAAAAATAAATAAATAAATAAAGGAAGACAGAAAGAAGAATGTGTATACTTCATTTTGTTGGGGCAATTCTCTTTAATAGCGACCCAAATCAAAATTCAATTCATATAAAATGCCCAGCAATTCACCGGATAAATATATGTGTGCGTATGTGTGTGTGCGTACTTCCGCTTCCGATTTATGTAGTGTATGCCACGTGGCTGACATGTTAAAAGCCTAAATAATTGCCCACGTTTTATTACACAGCACCAACAAAAAACGTGTGTGTTCTGTCCTGTACTGTCCTGTCCTCTCCTGTCCTCTCCTGTATGCATGCATGTCCGTGTGTATATGAGTGTGTATATATAAGTGTGTCTGTGTGTGAAGCTGCCATCTTTGTATCTTCTTGCTTTTTTTTTTTTTATTTTATATACGCAAAACTGAAAACCTTTCCGCACACATCGCCGCTCATCCCATTCATTTTCATTCTTTTCTATTAACTTTCTTGAAACCTTATTCAAATTTTTTCCCAAAGCTTAAGTACTTCTCCATCTGTGGGTCAGGGGGTCCATTTCCCCCCCAACCTATGGCCAAGACTACATATATAAAAATATATATATATATATATATGTATATATACATATATAAATCGTATAATATATGTAAATACGTATAAATTAGCAATGGGAAAGTGCGCTTGAATTATGGTTTGTTAAGTGGCGTATAAGTTTCATTTTTCCATTTCCGCATTTCCCGCATTTTTCACCAAACTTTTCTCTTGCATAATTTAAGCCATACAAATGGGTCCTAAGTGTGCAGAAATGTTGTCTATTTGAGTTTTGGGAAATGAATTCAGAATACTGCAAAATGAACTCGAAACCATAATTGATGGCGATTCCTAGAACTAAAGGAGTTTTTCCCGTTACAGAAAGCTCCTTGGATATGAAGCTAAAAAACTTGGAAAATTTCTTAAATGATTTTTAATAGTTTTCATCATTTATTAAAATTGCTTTTCATTATTTTAATTATGCATTTGAAAAACGTGGATAAGTATTCTTCTTGTGTAGAGAATTTTCTATTCAATTGCAGGACGAAGAGTCTTTTTAATTAAAAGCAGAATTAAAATATTTCAACTTGCGTAAAAACTCGAATTATTTTGAAAGTTTTAAAATGTTTTGAGCTTAAGAAGCGCCAATTGAGGGAGGATTGAGTTTTGGAATTTTAGATAAGTTTTCTTTGAGCACCCAAAATATCTGAAAAAAAAAGTTATCAAATTTTATAATCCTTAAAGCTGGAAAATGTCGAGCCGATTAAAGTATCTGCAAGATCTGAAGTTAAGATGCCTTCAGTATCTGCAGCTGCTATATATCTATCTATAGAATCTACATCGATAATATCTGTTTCAATATTATCTATATCTATGGTATCTTCGTCTATAAATCTGTATCTACAGTATCTGTATCTGTAGCATCAGCATCTATACTGTTGATATCCATAATATCTGCATCTGTAGTACCTACAACTGTTGTATCTGTATCTATAGAATCTGCATCGATAGTATCTGTATCTACAGTACAGTACAGTATCTTCATTTCTAATATCTGTATCTATGATACCTACATCAGTTGTATCTGTATCTATAGAATCTACATCCATAGTATCTATATCTATAGTATCTGTATCTTCACTATTTTTATATATAGTATCTGTATCTACAGTAACTGCATAAGTCGTATCTGTATTGGAATCTACATCAATAGTATCTATATCTATAGTATCTGTATCTATAGTATCTGTATCTTCAGTATCTATGACTGTTGTATCTGTATCTATAGAAACTACATCGATAGTATCTGTATCTACATTATCTGTATCTTCAGTATCTGTTTCTACAGTATCTTCATCTCCAATATCTGTATCTACAGTATCTACATCAGTCGTATCTGTATCGGAATCTACATCCATAGTATCTATATCTATAGTATCTGTATCTATAGTATCTGTATCTTCAGTATCTATGATGTTGTATCTGTATCTATAGAAACTACATGATAGTATCTGTATCTCATTATCATCTTCAGTATCTGTTTCTACAGATCTTCATCTCCAATATCTGTATCTACAGTATCTCATCAGTCGTATCTGTATCGGAATCTACATCCATAGTATCTATATCTATAGTATCTGTATCTATAGTATCTGTATCTTCAGTATCTATGACTGTTGTATCTGTATCTATAGAAACTACATCGATAGTATCTGTATCTACATTAGCTGTATCTACAGTATCTGTTTCTACAGTATCTTCATCTCCAATATCTGTATCTACGGTATTTGCATCTGTAGTATCTGTATCTATAGTGTTTATATCTATTATATCTGCATCTGCAGTATCTTTATCTCTTCAGCTATTTAATTTTGAATATTTTACGGAGTACATCGTCGAGTAAGATGTTCATAGAGCGCAATTGACTGGAACTGCGCAGGTCGCGTACATTTTTAGAGTTTTGGAAGTCAATGAAAATTTTGTTTTTGAATTGATTTGATTTTTATTGGAAAATTTGAATCAGTGCACTTCAAGCCTTTAAACAGTTTGCATCGCACGTGTATCTCCTGACAGTTTAAGCAAAGAGTTTGTGCCTATGTGTGTTTATGTGTGTTTATGTGTGTGTATGTGTGTTCAAGTGCATATGTCTCCGCCTATGACAAGCAACTCTTCAGGCTTTTTGGCCGAAAACAAGAACAATACCCACGAGCGACGTGTATCTTTTCAGCGAATGCATTTCAATTTGCATTCGCCCGAGAAAAGGGGGCGGTGGGAGGGGGCGCAATCACAATTCATGTTTGGCCCAAAGCGGGGGGGTAGAGAAACTGCTCGTTGCAGGACAATAAATGAGTGCATAGGTGTGCGTACGTGTGTGCGTGTGTGTGTGTGTGTGTGTGTATGTGTGTGTCATAAAGTGAATTTGTGTTAGTTTGTTAATTGCCAAGTGCAACAGCAATTGGCCAACAGAAACAGACCGAGAAAAAAGTTGCAGCTGCTGTTGCTGACATATACGCATACATTCACATGCACATGCACACACGCACACGTACACACGCACACGCAAAACTAACAGGCTGACATTCACGCAGACAGGCCACATTCAAATGAGTGTTAAGCACTTTATAAAGTTTGTTAAACAACTGTCAATTGTTTAACAGCTTCAACTGTTTAATTTTTCAATTGTTATTAAAAAAAATTTAACTCAATCCTTGTAATGACTGTAAACGTTTGTTTGTGTGTGTGTGTGTGTGTGTGTGTGTGTGTGTGTGTGTGTGTGTGCGTGCGTGCGTGCGTATGTATGTGAGTGTGTTTTGCACTGTTTTTTGGTTTTTTTTTTTTTTTACTTTTGTGCTCTACTCGTTTTTGGCAATTTTCATTGTTATTGACAAACAAGCGACATTTTGCGGCTGCAATTGTCGTTCTGGTAGAGTCCTGGCTGCGCCTTGCCAGAGGCAAGAACCGCCTAGCCCCCCACCCCCCCTTCCAAATGTCTGCCACAATGTCTCTGCAACTCCGAACCTTTGTCTATATATGTATGTGCATATTTTTGTAACTGAGTTTGTCTGCGTATATGGGTGTGTGTATATGTGTGTGTGTGTGTGTGTGTGGTGGTGTGCGCATTGGACGTGTTGGGACACCGCTTAATTTCCGGCAATGCGAGTCACGTACGCTTTTCCTGCCTTTATATGCAGTGACATTTTCATTTTGTTTGGCTTTGCACACACACACACACACACATACACATGCATGCATATATATACACAATCATACACATACACGATGATGAGATGTAGTCGAGAGAGAGGGAGACATACAGACAGAGTCATACCAACACGAAGCGTCCACATGTCTTACAAAATGAACAAAATGGCGAGGCACAGACACAGACACAGACACACACACAGACACAGACACAGACGCTGACGTACACTCACAAACACATCACAAAGATAAGCTTATGTGTGTGTTTTTGGCCTTGTATGCAACGCGCCAAAGTTTTTGTCAACTCATTTTGTTGCAATTTGCACACAAAACTCGATTATTTTTAATTAAAACAACATTTGCTCGCTCAGAAAGAGAATCAGAAGAATGTCAAATGCGGAAGGAAGTGCTTATACGACTGATCGGCCAAAGGATACCCCTTTTTATTGTTGAAATAAACGTTGCAAATAAAATAATAAAATAAGAAAATTCTTCTACTTAGCTGCATCTTTTTCATTGTGGCTTCGCTTCTTTCAGTAGCTTCTCTCTTAAATTAAATTAAATAATTAATTAGTTGCTGTAATTATTTTGTGTACCATCTGCTACCTGTAGTTGTTTTTTTTTTTGTATTCTGATCCCAGTAGCCTTTAGCTCCTGCTCAGCCCAAAGTGACTTCTCGGTACTTCACGTGGTAAAGTACTCTACTCATTGTAGCTGGCACTTTCTTTGGTAATTTTTGAATCCACACTCTTTACCTACATCCTTTTACAACTTCCACTTTGAAAGGAAGCCCTCTGATTTTATCACCAATTATTGCCACGAAAAGGCGGAGTTTGTTGGCTAAGTGATCCTGGCCAAAGCATACCCTCTATTTCCGCTCAGATTTGACCGCAGTGCAGGGTATCATCAGCCTTTCAACTTCATACTTCTCAATCTGGGTCTATGCTTTTAATTACATGCTAACGATGCCGTCAACAACATTTCAACCTCAAGTCCGCAATTGAAATACACCTTTTTTGCGGCTTAGCAGACCGTAAGAGTACCGTTAGAGAGGACTTCGGCTAAAATAAGAGCACGACTCAAGGTATGCCAGGACAATACCGCACTCGATTCAAACGAAGGGGGGCAAAAAAGAAGAAGAAGAACTTGAAAAGAAAAAACGAAAAGAACCAAAAAAAAAACAAAAAAAAAATGAAACTCTTTGCTTACTGAACCTGTCTGCCAACTTTTGAAATCCAACTCTTTGCCTATATCATAATCTTGTAGACAGAAGTCGCAACAGTATCCAATTTTTTGTTTTGATAGCTTGTTGTTGTTGTTGTTCTTGTTGTTGTTCCTTTTAGAGCTTTTTATTGGAAAATATGTTGTACTGGCTTTTCATTTGTTGACAGTAAGCGGTAACCATTTGTTTAGACTGACACACGGCGTCAAATCTCAGCATCCGGTGAACGTGTCTGGCATTGTAAGCCGATTTAAGTTCTTATCAAATTTCACAGGAGAAACCAAAAACTAAAACGAACTGGCAACAGAAAACCGAAAACCAAAAACCAAAAACCAAAACCAAAACCGAAACCAAAACCAAAACCAAAACCTACAAATAGAAAAGAAAAAAAATAACAACAAAATGGAAACCATATTGCAATCTAAGCTTGGGCGGGATACGAATTATTCAAGTGTGTCATTCAGAATAATATATATATATATATATATATAAATTATTAAATGACATCATGATGAAATAGAAAATAGAAAATTTAAAGCCAGATACTTTCGCCTTTAACTGCGCACTGTCAAACATTAGTGTTGAGTATTTTATAGCATACTTTTAAGGGCGTGTTGAAAATTAGTTCGAACTGAAGACATCTTGTGAAAAATGTATATACCCATAATTAACTATACTTTATAGCATGCACCTAGTCAAAATCTTGAATCTATCTTAATCCATAGACTACGGCTGGCACAGTTCCCATAAGAGCTGAGGAGACAAAGGGAGATAGAGACTAGAAGACAGAGGCTGGCGAACAGCAATTCCATAAATTTCTATTCTGGAAAACCCAAAAGAGAAGCCCAATTGAAAAGCGAGCGCAAGCAAACCAGAAATTATAATTAAATTTTGCGTTTTGTATTAGCCTCAAGAGAGGAGACATAAGAAACGGGGCGGATGAGTAGCTGAGTAGCTGAGTGGATGAGCGGGCAAGCGTGTGGGTGGGTTGGGTGTTTGCGCGAGAACGTTCCGTGGAAGAACCGCTAGGCTAAGCCGCTTCAAAAATCTTTTCGCTGCATCGTCTGCGGCTTGAATGTTGAGCTAAGCGAAGCGCAGACGTCTCTGATATGAACAAAAGGCCAACAAAACAAAAAACCGAAGCCAACCAACCAACCAAACAACCAGCCAGCCAGCCAGCCAGCCAGCCAGCCAGCCAGCTTGCCAGCCTGCCAGCCTGCCAACCAACCAACCAACCAGACAAACCGACCAAGTTAGCAACCAACCTACCAGCCAAGCCAAACGAACGGGCCATCCAACGAAATGGCTAAAGAAAAGCTGCAGCTGGTTTCCGTTAGCTCTGCTCTGGCACAAAGATTTATTGCCTTGCATGGATTACATGGCCAACAAAACGGGGGCCTTGTTACCATAAAGCCGCTTAAAGATTTTAATTTAGGCATCGTCGACGCTGACGAATGAACACGCACAACCAAAGAGACACACACACGCACGCAAACGCGGAGACAGTGTCAGGATAAATAAAAGTGGAATACGTATGCGGGACTGTATGAGAGTGTAGGACCTGGGTGAAGGATACAGGGCGGAACACTGTCTTCAGTTGCCGAATAATTGGGTTTGTTTATTTTTTGAATGCTTTGCAACCAAAGAAATGATGGTCCTGAAAGGATATCATAAGCTTTGTGGTAGATAAAAGAGTACTTCGGAGCCTTATGAAGGATATTCTCCATCGATGAAATGGCATTTTTCTTAGCAATTCAAGGTTGTACTTTTTCCCACAAGTGTCATTATTTTAAAGGCCGTTTTGTACAGAAATTCATATGATAAAAGTTGATCCTGCTGAAGTTGGTTGAAACCATCGCGTCTTGCATTCATCTAAAGCTATTTCAATGTAGATTTTACTAAAATCATAGGATGTATTCCCTATTAAAAAAAAACATTAAATCTTTTTCTAACTGAATAATTCATAAATTTAAATATAAAGATCTCGCTTGGACATCCTATATATCCTGTTCATTTAAATTCTGTCTTCGTTGGAAGCTATTTAACTAGGGTATTTGCTTGTGAAGCCCATAGGCATTACGCTTGAGCTGTCAATATCCTTTTATTGGGAGTTGGTTCTTAATGCTTGGGGGTTCGCACATCTCTGGGGAGTCCATCAAATGGTTTTTAATTAGATTTCGAAACTATGTGCATAATTATTATCCTCAATAATGTTTGTCGTTTGGACGTTTAATTGGCGTTTTTGTGCGGTGATAAAAATTCATTGCCTACTTTTGGGCGCGAGTAATGGTATTTTGGTAAATGAACGTTGGGTGTTAAGGATTGGTGGGGCACGAAGGTTGTGAGCTTGGGAAGGAGGCAGTGGTGGTAGCAATATAGGAAGTGAGTGAGAGTATATTTTTTTGGGGATTGGGAGTAAAAGTGCATTAAAAATTCAATAAAAATGCACAGTAAATATAAATGCAGAGCGGGAGCAACATTTACAATTACAGCGCACAATTTTCATTAAAACTAAAATTGTAATTTTTGTCGAGCGAGCAATAGGGGTGGGGGTTGGTAGGGAGCAAATGGAATGGAGTGGGGTAAATTTATGATGCGCACGTGACTGGCACAGAGAAAGGGCTTAAATGATGGCTTAAATGAGTCGTGCTCTTGGCCAGATGCCGGCACTGGCAACTGCACTTTTCCGGCCTGCATTTAAATTTATTAACAAAATAATTTTCAGCTGCCCAAAAAGTTGGCCCGCTAACAGCGGAAAATCCCCACCAACAAAATGCCAGCGACAAAAACAATGGGAAAATAAAAAACAAAATGCCGAAAAACCAAATATAAACCGAATAAGGAAAAACTAAAAGAAAAGCAAGAACAACAACAGCAACAACAACAGCAACAACAACAACAACAATCGCAATGGCAGGCAGCCCGTTGAAATGTAATTTTACGTTGCGCCTAAAATAAATACGTGGCATAAATAACATTGGCGTAGACGATAAAAGGGCGCAGGGGGTTGGCGGGCAGTAATAATAGGGATGAATATATGGGTGCAAAAAAGGGTAGCAGGAGAACGCATAAAAACCGTAAGTAGGGAGCATTGTGAAAGGAGTTCGCGAAGAGTTAAAAATGATTTTTATTTAGCGAAATATTTTAAGATTTCTCCAAGGTTTTAAGGACATTACACGAATGTCCGTGTGACCCCAAACAACAATTGAAAATCACAGTTTACGATTTTCAATTACCCTAAGAATGCATTTTTATTGTACTCTCCGTGTTTTCGGAATGAAGTCATTAACTGCAGCTTTGAAAAAATGTTCTTATTCAATTTATTTTATTTTTTAATTTAAATTAATAAGCGAATTAACTTTAAGGACGAGTAACGTGTTGATTGAGAAATTATTGAGAAAGATCCTTAAATAAATATTAAATAAACTTATATTTAAGAATTTTCCTTTGGTAAAAGAACACTTGTCACTTTCCCACAATCTGTGAAAGGTAAGGATAACAGTTAAAGTCTTTAGTCTTTTTCTAAGGATAACACAAATGGTTCTCATGTCCTAGAATTGGCATTTTTTTCTTAGTTCTTTTAGGATTTTTGCTTTTGTTTTATTTTAAGATCAACGATTTTTGAATGCTTTTTTGTAATAAGTGCAGAAACTTAACTACTTATGAATTTTTTAATTATTTGTTTATTGTTTTTTATTTTTAATTTATTATTTATTATTTAACTGTTTATTGTTCGTTTTCCATTGCGTAATTTCTTTTAATGGAATTTCTTGAATCTCATTTTCTTGCTTACTAGATTTCTCCTTTTCTCTGGAGGAGTTAAATTCAATCCGCAGTTTTTCTATTTTTATCTATATCTTATCCTTATATATCCTCTTTCATTTTATCTCTCCTTTGTGCTTTACATAAAATCTCCATATTAATTTTTTTTTTCTAAAATCTCGTTTTGATTTGTTTTTTTTTTTTTAATTTTATTATAATGCTCTTTAGTTGAAGCTCCGTTCATCATTCAGTCTGCTTTTTGTTGTTGTTGTTTTTTCTCTTACTTTTATATCTTTATCCCTTCTCTAGCTGACATTGGCATTAGCACTTAATCTAGCTGTTTTATAGCTAAACCAGGTAGCTCTCCCCCATTCTAAGAACCTCTGATTTCATTTTTATCTTCATCTTTTTTCTTGAACTTTACCTTTTATCTTTAGGTGAATCTCCTTTTCCAGTTGCTCGCTTCTATCCGCTTTTTATCTCGCTAACTCAATTTCTTCTCTTTTCTCTATCCATATTTTCATTTGTATCCCAATTCCGTTCGTTTCTTCTCTTTGAATTCACGAAATTACATTCAAAGTTTTCATTTGATTTCCCTGCTGCTTCTGGAAAATATTTCTTAGCCTTTTTTTTCTATCAACTTTTAAAGGGTATTTTTCTTTGGTGCATGCCCCTAGAATTAATTGGTTGAATATTTATTTCCATATATATATTGTGCATATGGACATTAATATATGTATATATGTATATATGTATATATATATGTGTGTCTGGAGGCTTGTGCACCGCATAAATAACAAGCATCTGTTTAGTTTTCGTCGGTACTGAAATCACTTAGCAGCAAACTTTTGACTGCCACTGTTGCTGCTGCTGCCACTGCTGCTGCCACTGTTGCTGCTGCTGCTGCTGTTGGCCCCAAATGTCGTTAAGGGCTTAGACGGAGAAGAGTGTGAGGCTTCCTTCCAAAGTTCAATTCACTTGGTAGCCTGCCCCCTCTTTTTCACGGACTTTCCAGGATAACCAGGCGATTTCTTTGCTGCTCACTTTTTTTTTTTTTTTTGTTGGTTGTTGGTTGTTTGGAAGGTGGGCAGGGGAGGGGGAAATGTAATTTTGTCGTAAATGTCAATTTTTATGTTTTTTGCCAACGAACTCTGCAATTGTTATTGTGGTAGTAGTTGTTGTTGTTGTTGCTATTGTTAATGTGGCTGTTGGTGCTACTCTTGTTGCTGCTGTCCGTGTTCCTATTGTTGTTGTTGTTGTTGTTGTTGTTGTTGTTGCTATTGTTGTTATTGCCGTGGCTGTTGCCAAAAAGAAAAATGTCTTCAAATCACAACGACAGCGACTGACGCTAAGCCCCCATGGCACGCCCACCCACTTCAACCCATGCCTTGCCACGCCCTGTCCTCTTTTTCGCATCCCTCCATCTTAGTCTCTCTGTCACCCCTCCCTTTGCTCCGTCTCCCATTCCGGCTCTATACATATGTCTCGCCTATGCCAGCCGTGCGACATTTCAACTCGTTCATTTTATTGGATTTGGCTCGTGCAACGTTTTGTATTGTTGTATTTGTTGTTGTTGTTATTGCTGCTGTTTGTTTTGCTGTCGTTTGTTGTTTTTGTTGTTCTTTTTAGCTGTAACATTTAATGAAAATTTGTTGAATGTCCTCCCTGACAGGCAGGGCGTGCAAAATTTTAAATTGATTATTGCACAGACGGTGGGCCACAGCAGTAGCAACCCCTTCACCTTACCCTTCCCCTTTCCCTTTCCCTAACCCCATCCCCCATTTTCTACATTTTTCTTATTCCTTTTCCTTTCACTCCCATCGTTTCTTACAATTCGCTCTTCTGGGTTCGTTTCTTCGTTTTGTTTTAAGCATGGAGAATTCTTCAACCATTGAGGTCTCCAGGAGCGTTTCACCGCGTGAGCCAGCGTCTTCCTCAGCTTTCAAACCTTCCCCTATTTCCCCCTACTCTTCTGATGGGTTCTGTTTAATGTTCTCAGTACTGTTATATATTATCGTTTATGATGGAAACATAAAACTTGCACGCGTCGTTGCTGCCACGCATATTGTCCTTGTCCTGCCTGCCCGAAAGGTGTATAGCCTGAGAAGGGAAAGCGGAAGCGAAGGTGGAAGGAGGGGGAGAGCAGCAATATAAGGAGTGTAGGATCTTAGAGACTTTTGGCTTAGTGGGTGCCCGGAAAACATCCACTTTTATGCCTCACTTGGCCAGGCTAAGACTTGGCCCATAAAATAAACGCACTGAGATGAATTGCCCAATGCTGAAAGGGAAAACGAAGCTGGGGAAGGGGAACGGTATATGGGGAATGGGGCGAGGTAGTGGATGGAGTTGAGGGATATTAGGGAAATCTGAAGGAGACGTTCGGCTTTTATCTTTGCATAATGGAAATTGTAGACATTTGAGCCCTTTTTATAGACATTTTAGTTAGCTCGAAATGTAGATATCAAATGCTGAAATACCCACGACTGGTATATAAAATATATTTTATTGCCTCATTTTGAAGAATTTGCGAAATGAATTATGTTATTGAATGGAATGCTGAGAGTTTATCATCGAAATGTGTTGCAAGGACTAAGGGACTGGAGAGCTAAACGAATAACACGGAACATCTTAATGGAGCACTCAAAGTTACTTTAGGGACGTATCTTAAAGCCTTAAGTATAAAGGATAATAATAATCATAATAATCATAAAAATAATGACAGTAATTGGAAGAACTTTAATCCATGGGACTTTTGTTACAAGGCTTTTAAATACAGCAACTTGAATAGTTCACTCTAGTGGAAAATTTTGATACTGATTCGGGACACAAAAATACACAAAAAAAAAAAAATAAAATAAAATAAATAACAAAAAAACCATCAAAAGGACTCTTTGGTGGCCAAATAAACTACTATATCTGAACAACAAACAAACTGCTCAGACATTCAGGAAAATAAAGAATACTATTCATATGCATATTCATATTCGAGCCGAGTGCATACACACCCACACACACACAAACAACTGTATGCTTATGCAGTATGAAAAAAATACCAACAAGCAGTGGAAACTGAAAATGGAAATAAAATAATTGCAAAAAAATCTCAACGCGAATGCTTTCCCTTTCTATCCGCTGGGCATCGCATAAAAGTCTATAGAAAACTCTGAGAAAATATGCAAAATAGGCTGAAAAAGTTGCATATATGCAAGGCACACACACAAACACACACTCTCTTGCACACACATACATATGTGTGCAATTTTCATAGAAAATAAACAAAAAATTAATTTTTTCTGCTTTCTCCCGTTCTCCTGCTCTGTCCTTCTTGTTTTTTTATCTCACTTCCTTCTCTTCCCTTCCTTCTTTTCTACTTCGTTTCTCCCCTCCTTCCTGTTCTCTCTCTCTCTCTTTCTCTCTACCTCTCTCTCCCTCTCTCTCTCTCTCTCTACCTCTCTCTCCCTCTCTCTCTCGCTCTCTCTTTCTCTTTTAATCTGTTCGTCCGTCCGACTCATTCTGTCCCATTTTTTGTATGTCGCTCGCTCATTTTCATTTTTAGTCGCGTGCTTTTTGTTTTTCCGATCTTAGTTGGTGCTATTTTTAGACCATGCCACGCCCACCTCATCATCGCCCACTCCCCTCCGCCATTATTATGTGGCGCATTTTCCTACTCGTGAATTTTCATGCCCAATGCAAGGACAATACAAAATTTAATTTACCGCATAGAATTCAAATAGGCGAGCGCTTGAATGAGACATCCGACAAAATCCAATGAGCGACGTGTGGATACCCTGTAATATGATATAAAACAAATATTGAATTACTTCAATTAAGGCTTGGATAAAGCCTGAAGTTTCAGTTGTAAGAGTTTATATATAAGCTTTTGGCTTGGACGTGACATTTGTATCAAAAGCCTTTAGCTTGTGTTCTCGCAACCTCGCATATCCTTTGCACTTAATCTCCTGCAGTTTTTGTTGTATTTTTCCAGGGTATAAAAGCGAAAATTTTGCGCCTGAAAAGCAAAATCCTTTTGTTTCTGCTCTTGCGCCTCTTCCGCTGGGCATAAAGGGGCGGCGTACATAGTCCTGACCAAGTCCTAAGCTTCATTCCCCTGTCCCCATACCTCACAGGGTCCCAAAATGCCATAACGCTCCGCACTGCAACGCACCCCCGCACCACAATCCCATTCGCCCCTACCCCCACACGCTCCCGCCACCCAGCCTACCGTCCCTGGAGGCAACCCCCAAGCGACATTCTCCGCGTTGCCGTCGGTTTTAATTATGGAAAAAGTTTTTGCTTTATTTAGTTTAAACAATAAGTGGTTGGAAAATATGAATTATGCAAAGAGTCACAGAGACTGTGTGCGTGTGTGTATGTGTGTGTCGCTGTGTATATGTCTGCGTGTGTCTGTATGTGAGTGGGTGCATGGATGTATGGGTGGGTTTGTTTGCAGACATTTCTTAAGCAAAATGCAAATATTATGCATTCTACTTTTGCACTGCTCTTGTTTTGGGCTTTGCATTGCCAAGTGAGTTGCTCGCAGCACAGTTTCTGCTTTCCTTTCAACTAGTTTTGCATTAAGTAATTTGAAATTTGAGCCTACAAAATTGTCAGCTTTTTGTTGTTGTTCTTGTTGCTGTTGTTATTGCTGTTGCTGTTGCTGCTGCTGTTGCTATTTCTGTTTGTTGTTGTTGCTTTTGTTTCTTTTATAAAAGTCAAAAAGATAATAGATCCCGACTGCCATACGGGAACTATGTGACTTTTTAGTTAAGTTCGATGAGAAGAAAGGAAGATGCAAATCTTCAAAGTTAATTCAACAGTTTCAAAGGAAAAAGATCCTAAATGATAAGCGTTGTTATTAGCCATCAAAAGGTAAAAGGATTCCAAAAAAAAAATAAATAAAATTTCTTGGCCATAAATTTGTAATAAATTTCTTTAGGACTCACATTCAATATTTCTGTGAAGTTGTTATACACTTTTATGCTATACCAAGACCGTAAACTCCCACGACTCGCTTTTAAAAAAGGATATTCAATACGTACAATATGTGCCTATAATTCAACATTGATTCTTTTTATGCTCGTCTGTTCCTTGAAGGTATTATATGTCCTTCAAATAATAAATAAAAATTCAGTTAATGAAATCCGAACTGTAAATATAAATATTCTTTGAGAACTGTTAGCGTAACAAGGATTCTTTCATATCCTACACGTCGTAAGGGGTTTACTCACTTGCTTTACTCAGTTTACAATCTGATACTAAAAACCGGTGAGAATTTGAAAATCTCAATTGAAAGACACCTCAAGTCGCAAATAATGAAGCTATGACTCTTAAAACTTTGATAGCTCTAAAGACTTTAAGCACTTTGGGAATTTGAAGGACTTGGGGAACTTAAAGAACTTTAAAGACTTTAAAGTTATTCATGAAGTTCAAAGTATGCATTTTTTTTCTAGCTCAATATGATTTTTTGGCTTATGCAGACACATGGCCAACTCTCTGACTTCTCGCTCGCTTATGCGCTCCTTATCTTAGCGTCTCGCTCTCTCCCATTCCATATCTAACCAATTATCCGGGCTCACGTACTGCGACCGACAAAAAAAAAAGAAATAAAAAATGAAAAAATGGAAAAATATAAAAAACGAAGTGGAAAAAACTCGAATTTGCGCATAAATTTGCAAAATGACAATAAAAATGACAATGGCTGTCGAGGAGAAACAGCAGCCAGAAAAGCAGCAACAGCAACAACAACAACAACAACAACCACAACAACAACCATCACAACAACAACAACATTAAGAGCATTGGCATCGCTAATCACAAAACGTTTATCAGAGCCCATGAGTTGGGCGTGACAGCGACACCTTCACTTGCACCGCCAGCACCAACGCCACCGCCACTGCCACTGCCAACGCTTCTGCCACCACCGCCCCCACTTCCATCCAGTTCCCACTTTCGATATCCTCTGCTCACTCTATGCTCTCTGCCCCGTCCTGTCTACCTGTCAGTTGATAATAAATTATTATCATTAATATTTTGCTCTTGATTTTGGCCTAAGGGACGGTCGGTATGTCGTTCAGTGTTTGCGCCTGCCAGACAACAATAGAGGGCTGAGTGTGGATGGGGTAGAGGGCGTGGGGACATGCTCGACAGGCTCGACAGGGCTCGACGACTATCAGAGCAGTCATATCGCCAAAAAATGGGGGCGTGGCATAGAACGTTCTTTGCATAAAAATGGCGACCGAAAATATCTAATAGAATAGAACAAAAGCGTCAACAAAATGTTCAAAACGCGACGAAATTACCAAAGAGCGACATGAAAATGCGAGGAAGGGGGGAGGCACGAAGAGAAAGCGTAGACATAGAAACTACAGTCCCTTTTTTGCTATATTTATATATTAATGTGTATGTGTGTATGTGTATATATGTACATATAAATATATATATATGTGTGTGTGTGTGTGTGTGTGTGTTACTGTGTGTGCGTGTGCCACAAACTTTATAACACCCTCCGAACGAAGTGCACGCGATAATGGCTCCCAATTTGATAATTAATCACGTCCTCATTCTTGTGCCCACCATCGTCGCCGCCGCCGCCGCCGTCGTCGTCGTCGTCGTTGTCGTCGTCGTCGACGTTGTCGCTGTTCTGTCTGCTGCGGAGCCACAGCTGCCTCAGATACCCAACACCCAACAGTCAGCCCCACCCCCCCGCTACTTTATGGCTCCAAATTCTTGCAACTAGGCGCTAGAGCTTCATATTTTCCATTAGTCCTCGCCACTTTTTTCTCCCTCTTTTTGTATGTGTGTGTGTTTTTTTTTTTTATTTTATTTTCGAAATTAAGCGAATTTCAACGAACGATAAAATAATTACCTTTATGATTATTTTTGCCAAGGCGACGGGGAGGAAAATTCGTATCGGGGGCTGGGCACAACGATAGCAACTGTAGCTATGTAAGTGTGTGTTTGAGTGTGTGTGTGTGTGTGTAGGTGTGTATGTGTGGAAATGGGTGATTGGGCTTGAATTGGTTGAGAAGGGGGAGGGAGGGTCGGCAGATTTCAGGCTATTGCCGACCCCCACACAATGTGCCAAACGTGTCTAATTTAGCGGCTTAAATTTATTGCATTTGTGCGCTTGAAATGTGTTTCTCAGTTCGTTTTTATGGGCCACCCAAAAAAAAAAAAAAAAAAAAAAAATGAGAAAAAAATGGTAGCCTTCGATGTGAGTTAGAAATTTTTTTACGGAGAACAAGCTTTGGGTCGTTTGGGGGGGGTGGAGTCCATGGGAGGAATATCCGTGTACCCGGACATAACGCTAAAGTTCTCTAAGCCGCTTTCTGTCTGATTTGCTTTAGATTGTTACATACACGAGTAAATATATACACACATACACACTCACACACACACACACCTATGCAAGCATACACATGACTTTATACATATTTACATGTGAACATTTTCAGTGAAGTTCCATAACAACATTTTTCCCGAAGTACTACAAAACTGTTAAGTTACTTCAGGAGAAAAGTTTTACGGTCTTGAGTTAAGAACTTCAAGTACCGCATATTTTGTGAAATGTTATTCATGATTAAACTTGAACGACGGAACATTATAATCTTTATTGAAAGTTTGAAGTAATGAAGGCAATTTACATGAAATGTAATTACAATTTAAGAAGAAAGAAACTTTTCGCTTAATTAGATAAGCGCTAAATATCAATGAGCTTCCAGATAAGTTCTTAGAACAAAAAGGGAAATGTTATAAAAATCTAAATATTATAGGATAATTTTATGAGATATAAATTAATATACTAAAATTAAAAAATAAAATATTGTTTTTAAAATCACAAAATATTAGAAAATAAAAAAACAAATAGAAAAAACTATTTCCACTTTATTTTTTCTGAGCTTTTCCAAATTATAAATTGGTTTAATAATAGTAGAAATTAAAACAAAAGTAGCTTTCCCTGGGAAATTCATGACAACTGCCCAAGCTCCTGAGCTTAAGACTTTTATAGACTTCATTGAGTCTCTACTCTAAGGATATGAATAGAAAATGTGAAACGCAGGTAGAAGCTTTTAAATTAGATAAGTAAATTATACTTGAGAAAATAAATCGTAATTAGGAAAGTGGAAGGACAACATGCAAATTCGTCATTTGATAGTCGAAACGTGAAAATTGATTGGAAAATGTTTCAATTTTCTTTGCTTTGAATCTTAACTGATTCGATTATCCAACTGCGATTGCCATTTAGCATTATTTCTTTTATGTCAAAATGAAACGCAATGCAATTGGAAATTGCAACTTAAAGTTGCATGTTTATTCATGGAGTGCCAACTAGGAACTTGACTTGCAACTGCCACACAAATTGCTGCAACTGCCATTGAGGTGTGCACCTCAAATTGAAGCGCAACTTGGGTTATTTTTTTTTTTCCTATTTCTTCTGTGAGGGCAAAGGGCATTGAGGCGGGGGTCGCTCTGTCATTTTACTGCCAAATTACAGGGCAACCTTAACACACACACACACACACACACACACATGCTCAAGTATATATATACAGATATACACATAACGGGCGTCTAGCAAAACCGCATTCAAATTGCATGCACACAAAAATTAACTGGAAATGTTGAATGCCACAGACGACGTCGAAGTACACAAAACGCAAAATCAAATCCAAATATTTGCCATATTTCGCAGTGCAAAAATCAACAACACGCGACGCAAGTTGCAAGTTGCAAGTAGCAAGTCCATGAGACTATGCCTCTGATCCGTACGTCCAATCAACCAAACAAAATGGCGTTTTGTTATTTCCGGTTCCGGGCTTCTTTTTGTTTTTTTTTGGTTCAATTTGGTTTTTTTTTTCGACTACCTCAAAACAACAACAACAAAAACAACAACATTCAAATTTTAGCTGCGGTTGCAACAAAAACACAAACTTCTAGCAAAATTTGAACTGTGAAATCCTTTGATTGACTAGGAGATACTCTTTAATTGGGTGGCAGGTGAAAGGATGTAAAAATTCTGTACCCGAATGCAGATCAGAGATATGAATATAAATTGTGGGTACTCCCGATGCAACTGATCCCTTTTCATAGACATACCCGCTCCTAGTGCTTGCAGGATATCCAAAAGGAATGGCAACGAAAAAAAACTTGAAATTCACGACATGAAATTATTCACCTTGTAAACAGCAGTGCAAAAAATTTTGTTGCCACTGTCGAGGGAGCTAGTGATTGTGTTTGTGTGTATGAGTGTGTGTATAAGTGTGTATATGTGTGTGTGTGTGAGAGAGAGGGAGTGTGCATAGTTCAGCGCATTTAAATATATCAGTTGATAAAAAAAGAAACAAAGCAGATATATACACACATACATTTATATACATACATACATACATATATACACATATTTATATATGTATATATGTATTTGTGAAACGTGCAGTTATTTGTGTTTATAACCTCAGCTAACAAAAAGCGAACAGTGAAAGAAATGGCCAAAAGCTGTGCGAGCCAAATGCATTTGCAATGCAAAACTGGAGCACAGGAAGCGACGAGGCAGCAAGGACACGAATCTAGCAGCCCGCTTACACCCAACTCTCCAGCAAGCCCCCACCTTCGCCAATCACCCCTGCTCACTCTGTCATCGGGAGGGGGGGTTGACTGTTGCATCTGCTGCCCTCCAAAGCGTTGCATTCCCCTTGCCCTGCACTGGGAAAAAATTTATTTATGGGCCACGTTTGTTGTTTACTCCTTGTTGTATATGTTGTTGTTGTTGTTGTTGTTGTTGTTGTTGGTGAAGGTGATGTTGTTGTCGTTGTTGTTGTTGTTGTTGTTGTTAGTGACGAACGCGCAACTGGCACTCAATAAAACAAAAATCTGCAGCTGTATCTGTGGTCATGTGCGTGTTTGTATATTTGCATTTGTGTTTGCGCTTGCATTTGTATTTGTGTGTGTCGAGTGGCGGATGTCATGGCGGTTTTTGCCAGCGGTAAGCAAAGCTTTGCCAGCCGTTAGACGCAGCTGCTATGCTGTGGTTTCTATTTATGACAACAAAAACCAAGCCCATGCACCGCATTATTTATGTATACAACACACCCACACACTCTTAACCACACACACACACACACACACACACACACACACGCACAAAAAAACACAAATAAACTTAAATACAGAAATACAAACAAACCATATCAAACACACACACACACACACACAAGCAAACACATGGGAACAAACACAATCACACACTCATACATGCATACACACATATATATATACATATACATATATATATATAAATACACACATACACCTACACCTGCACACGTTACAAAAAGCGATTCGCTTTTGTTTTTCCTTTGACTCTGTCTCTTTCTCTCACTCTCTCTCACAGTCTCTGTCTCTCGCTCTCGCTCTTACACAACAAACTTCTGTCTGCTTGCAGGGCTCGTCCAGTGCCGCTAACGTCGCAGCCGCACCGCCAACACCGCGCAGCGCATTCCCCGGCGCACCGTTGACCGCCTCAGCCGTTGCACTTAAAGGCGCCATCCCACAGCGTCCACCGGCCATGACCAGCCCAGCTGCAGCTGCTGCTGGCGCCGCTCTAGCGGCCGGCGCCCCATATCGCGGTGCCACCAGCTGGACACCGCAGGGCTATGCCCCGGCCGCTGCCGCCGCCGCCGCTGCGGTCGCCCAGCAGGCCTACCGCTATACGGCTCCATTGCCTCAGCCGGCATATGCCGCCTATACGCCGCACACGGCCACCACACCGGCCACAACCACGGTGAGTACCCGGAACTAGTTCATATGAGCTCAACCCTATATGCAGCCCTTTTCACTGCTTAGCATTATTTAAAAATTTGTTAGCCTTCTAATTTTATCTAATACATATGTTATACAAAGTATATAAATCGCTGTGACAGGGGATAGTGTTAGGTCCTGTGTAAAAAGGACATTAGCCTGATTTGTGTTTACCTGTGAAAGTGGGATTAAACTAGGGACTGAATGAGAACTCCCATAAACAATCTGAAGTGACTTTGCCCAAACTTGATTATTTTCGATATATTTTAAATTCTTAATTAAGCTCTAACATATGTTACTAACAGCTCCAATGTAAATAAGATAAAAATGTTATCAAAAGCCCTCAAAAGCTGCAAGCACTTCAAGTTCAACTGAAGCAGAAAAAAATAAAGAATATTTTATTGAGTAAAGGATTTGGAAAGGAAGCTAAAAATGAATATCAAAACAGACTGAAAACTGAAAACTGAAAAGTGAGAAGGGAAAACTGAAATGTGAGAAGGGAAAACTGAAAAGTCTGAGCAATGATAAGAAAATGTATCCATTAGCTCGATGAGCTCCCTTCGTTATGTAATGAGCCGCATAATCGTAAATTTATGTGCGCCCATCAAAAAGCAAATGGATTTGAAGCGTTTTACACTTCAAAAAACTACCTCTATTAACTCAGATAATAGACTACAACAATTCAGTTGCTGGTATACCCAGGACTTGTGGCATACTCGTGCCAAGGTCCTGGCATAGCCAGTGTATACAGTTGGCTGACTGCTAGACTCTTTGCTACTCATTCGGCAAGGACAAGAACACACTGGATCCCCTTCAGTTTGGCTTATTGATTGTCAAGCGCAGTTCGACAGACATTGGAACTGCGAGACATTCGCAAGACGACAAGTGCTGCCATTTATTGAAAATTGCTCGAGCGGCAATTTATTTATAGGACACGCACACGAACTCGAGTCTTTTGAGAGTCCTTCGCGCTGCGTGGGTGAGCGCTGGACCTTTCTATGCGTTCCGCAAATGCTCAACTTTGGTACTGGCGTTTGTGTGATTGGCGTGAAAAGTGCTTGTATTAATTTGCAGCGATTGCTGTTTGTGTACGCGTATGTGTGTGTGTGTGTGTGTGTGTGTGTGCGTGTGCGTCTTGTGGTCTGTGTGTATGGACATCCAATGAGAGTTTTCTTCGTCTTTTTCGGTTTTTCCTCTTGTTGGATTGTTGGTCTGTTGGTCTGTTGGTCGATTGGCAGCGAACTCTTAAGGCTGGGCAATCAATTAGTTTTGTTGTGGCTGTTGCCAGGCGGCATTCATCAAAGTCAGCTAAAGCTTAGCAGACTGAGACGCTTACTGCGACGACGACTGCGACTGCGGCTGCGACTGTGGCGACGACTGCGCTTGTTTGGCCATTCATTTTTGTCATTTTCAATTTGACAGTCAACACCAACAGCAATAAGAAGAACAGCAAATACAACAAGAGCAACACCAACAACAACAACAACAACAACAACAACACCAACACCAACAACAGCTGTAGTAGCAGAGGCAGCAGCAGTAACAACAACAAGAACAACAATAACAATGGCAACATCAATGGCATCATTAATAACAAACAATTAAGAAGTTCGTGAATGACAGTCGAGAGTCAAACTAAGCTCAATTGTCAGTCCCGGTCAGACCACAACGTCGTCATCGTCCTCGTCCTCGTCATCGTCCTGGTGTTGGTCCTGGTCCTGGTCCTGGTCCTGGTTCTGGTCCTGGCCCTCTTTCGCATCCTCATCCTCTTTCTCGTTACTCTTCTTCTCATCGTCAGTCTCAATCCTTATCCTGCTGCTCATCATCAACATTATCATCGCCAGGCTACATTCTGCAGTCCTTATCCTGACAAAGCCCAAATGTCAGACTCAAAGTTCGTTGCCAATAATCCTGCACAGAGTCGAGCTGGCAGGGACAACTGAGTGTGTGCGTTTATACTTGCGTGCGTGTGTGTGTGTGTGTGTGTGTGTGTGTGTGTGTGTGGGGGGTATCTTCCATCACAAAAACCAATTGAATCAGAATCAGCGCATGGAGCGGAGTCATGACGAATGATGTTCGCTGGATTTGACAAATTTCACGTTGCCACAGCAACCGCTTCAATCCATCCGCCCAATCATCAAGCCCCCTTCTCCTTCCTCCTTCTTCCTTTCTCCTTTTCCCTCTCCCCTTTCCCATTCCACGAGCCAAACCCCATTTTCAACGCTAAATTCCATACTCCGTATTCTGTATTCCGTTAAGCTTATAGCCCATCCATGGGTTCAATCGCCACCCACTTTTGGTTAAAAGGAGCCTTTTACTCTTCAACCTTCTGGTTTGCTGGTTTGGTAGCTCGTTATGTGGATCCTTCTATATCCATCTATCTGCTTTTCAAATTTGATTTACAAATGATTTTCAATTCGCCCAACGCCTAGTGTCTGACGCTTGACGCCTGACGCCTGACGCTGACATCGTGTCAGTGAGTTCAAACTGCCAACACTAGATGGCGCTGCTGATGCTACCACTGCTCGGGCTGTCAATGAACAATTTTAGTTGCCACATTTTTTATTTCTTATTTTACGTGCGTGTCTTACATTTATTTATATATAAAGACAGAATATTATTATTATTTTTTATTTATTTTCATATTTTTTTTGCTTAAGCATTTCGTTGCCATTACGTAACCCCCGGCCAACCGGCCACCCGCTCACTGCCCACCAACATCAACATCAACATCAACCTCAACCTCTACCCGGTGAGCGCCCTCTTGTCTTGCTGTTCAATGCTAACGGCAACAACTTCTAATAAATGCGCCGAAAAGTGCTGAAAATAAACGAGCAAATAAATAACCGAACGAGGCTACGCTTTTGCTTCTTTGAAAGCAGCGGGGTTGGTTAGGCGTTGCTGTGGGTGGTCCTGGAGCCCTCAGGTAAGCGAAACGCTTCTCCTAGTGCTTCTTCTTTGGCCGATTGTCGATTCCTTTGCATTGGTTTATCGTGGCTCTTGCGGTTTTAGCCGCCGTCAGTAGCCTGCTAAAACACATATATATATATATATATATATATATCCAAATATATTCGGCTACGCTACTGCCATCCGCCACCTAGCACCACCCCTTTTGATTTTGGGGCCGTAGGCGTCTTTTGCGTTTTATTTTTATTTGCTGTGCCCGCCGTTCGTTTGCCTTTCACTCATTCATTCAGTCAACGACATTCCAGTGCGTCCCGCTTCCCGTGTCCTTTCTGCATGTCCTGAGCGTCTGACCGCCCGCCAGTCGTCGTCGCCGCCATCAATAGTAGTTAAATAATCCAAGGAAATGTATTTTTGTGGGCGTCACTCACAGACCGCCGACTACCGACCACCGACCACCGACCACCGACCACCGACTGCCGCCCACCCTCACCTCTGGACCCTCTGGCTGTACCTTCCACCTGTTCCCTGTTCCCAGTCGCTTGGCCGGTCACTCATTTTTCCATTACTCGTAGTTTTTCTTCCTTCATTTTTTTTTTCTTCTTTTTGTTTTGGATTTTTTTTTGTCGTTCAGTTTGCCAGGCACTTGGCCATTAAAGCTGCATGCGAATGCTTCTCATAAATATAAAGTGCGGCTACTTATATTTCTTTTCCCTTCATTTTTTCTCTCTACTGTTTTTCTCCTTTTGTTTCTTGAAAAGCCTTTTCGCCTGGCATTTCGTTCGTCCTGTCGTTCACCATTCTCCGTTCTGCGTTCTGCGTCCTGCGTCCTGCCCCTGGGGTCATAGATTATCGCATTTGATTTGAGTGTCGTTAGTTGGCAGCCCTGCGGCTACACGGAAAGTATACATTTTGTATACATATTATGTAGCCCTCGTTAGCAATCCACCAAAAGACCCCCAGACCTAAAACCAAAAACCAAAACCCAAAGCCCAAAACCTATCTGAACCACCCATCAAAGCGCCAGGACACCGAAGCCACCCAATGGGCCACCCAACAACGAATCATCCACCCACCTCAAAGTCTATCCCCTGGGCCGCTATCGCAGTTGATAACTCGACGTTGATACGGAAAATGGAATTTGTTTTAATTATAATTGGCTTTTCTTTAGCCAGAAGTGCTCTCCACTGTTGCCGGGAAAAGCTGGAAAATGTCAGTCAGATTTGTTTGGCAAGGACACGTTGTGGCTTACCGTTTCTGTCCCTTCGAGTGAATAATTTCTCTCCACCAACAGGTAGATCACAGTGCTCCTTCACTTAACGGTGATAATCATAAAAGTTTTTCCCAACTTTCATCTCATTCTTGTTATATTTCTTCATTCTCGTCTGCTTCTCCATTCTTGTCTGGTTCTTCATTTTCGTCTGCTTCTGCATTTTCGTCATGTTTGTTTTTATTCACTTACAAATCTTTTCAGTTAACTTCTTAATTACCGCTGATTGCCTACCCACTTAAGATGCTATAATATCCTTAATTCCGTCAGTCACGAGAACTACGAATTCTCCCCAATCTAGCACTGAAACTTAAACTGAAACAAGTCCTGTCAGACATTTACTATGAATGTTTCATCGAAGGATATTTGTGGTTTATATAACAGGCAGGATGAGATAATCAACTAAGGATATAAAGCCATTTAAATTAAGCCACAGAGAAGATTTAATCATGGCTTTAAGTTCAAGTTCCTTTTACAAGCTTAAGGGATTTGTGAAATAAATTAAAAAATTCTTCAAAATTTGTCCTTTACAATTCGTGGAATTTGTTGCTATTCTGTTTGAGGTTGGAGTCCTTCTAACTTAACTTAAATCTTAAAAAAAGAAATGAATTTTTCTTTAAAATAAAATAAATTTATTTTAAATTTGCTTTAACATCTGTAAAAGTCCTTTTAACAGTCTGAAAGTTCGTTATTTGTGGTCAATTTTAAATCGATGTTAACTTTGAAGGAGCTGAACTTTCGATTGGAAATGTATTTCAGCATTATTTTAGAATCTCATTAAAATCATTTAATATTCATACTTAATCAAGGCTGATTGCCACTTGGGAAATAATATGTATTTATATATACATATATATATATCTATATATATTTGTTTTAAGGATAGCCTGAGATAATTCTGAAATGTTCAAGGGTTGGTTTCAAATCAAAACTTTGTACCAATTGTAAATACAGCAGAGGGGGTGGCAGGTGGGATGAGGATGGGGGATGCTGCTTAAGGGTAGCTGTGTTACATACACAATTTACATAAAACCAACTTTCCAACCTCAATCCTTACTCCCAGTTCCCACAGTTCAACAATGGGGAAAGGATATTACTTTAGCCTTCAGGATCTGTTTCTCCCATTGCTCCATTTGTAGCCATTATCAAGGACTAATATTAATATTAAGCTGGGAAGGCGGTAGTCATATGATATCAGTATGTGAACAAGTTCACCCCCTTCCTAAGAACCGCCAACGCCAACGCCATTGCCCCGCCTCCTCGTGCACCCGCAACGTCGCTGCATTGGAAGCGTTCCGCCCTCAGTTCGTTGGCTGCTTGAATTCAATTGCCTGTGTAAGCCTTGTCAGCAACATTGGCCCGTAGCTCCGTTTCGAGCATTATCCTTGGATAGTTGGTAGTTGCTTTTCAATTGCTCGACAGCCTGGACATACACAAGATAATCATCAAATGTTGACTCCTGGTGCCTGGTGCTTGGTGCCTGGTGACTGGTGGCTGGTAGCTGGTGGCTGGTGGCTGGTTCCTGGTGCATAGTGAGTGCTGCCTGACCCACCCATTCGCTCCACCCATTTCCTGTTGCCGCTTCTGTTGCAACATCATCTTGGAGACAAGTTGCCTCATTGCAATTCAATGTGCAGTGGCATTTGGAGTCTCGCAATAGTTTTGCAATAACTATAAACATTAGTTTAATTTTAAATACGTTTATATTCAGTTGATGGAATCGCCCGCTTCTTTTCCCTTATCCCAGCTACAGTAGAATCTCCCTATCGCTGCCGTGCACTACACCCAACTTGTTGAATTTAAATTTATTTGTTGGGCTGTGAAGTAGTCAAGCGCGTAGAATGGATGGTGGGGAGGGGACGTAGTTAGGCAGACAGGATCTACTAGGACATTGAAACGCATAAATGTAAATGTTATTTCTGTGCATTTTATTCTATTTTAAATTTTAATTATTTTTAGCAGTAGCAACAAAATCAACAGAAGCAAAAGCAGCACTTGGCCGCTTCCTTTTATTCAGCAACCAAGAAAATTGAGTTTCAATGGCAATTTGCTATGGGCGGGGCAGCAGAAACTAACAGACAGTTGGACAGGCAAAAGGAATATGCACGAGAAGGAGCAGACCAACGGACAAATAGACAGATGGGCTGATGGACAGAAGGACAGCCGGACAAACGGCCAAACGAACAGATGGACAGACTGAAAGACTGAAAGACAGCTGAACGGATGGATGAACGCTTGTCCCTGGCACTTGAGCTTCAAAAGCAATTATTGTTGAAATATTATTTACATATTTAGTTTGTTGAGATCCCTTTCGCACTTGCTAGTATGCACTTCCTACTGCAATCTCCTCTCTTCATCTCCTGTGTATTCTCCTCAAATGCCTCTGTCTCTGCCTCTGCCTCTGTCTCTGCCTCTGTCTCTGCCTCTGCCTCTGCCTCCGACTCTGTCCCTGTTCTCCAACATCTTTCTCAGAGCGACTACAATGCTCATGGGGCGTATGAGTGTTATGCAAATGTATTACAGATAATGCAACATTATGTGGCCGTTGCCAGCACAACAATAACAGACACAAATAACATCATTATTAACATCAGAAACTTCATTATCATCGTTTCCCTCAAAGACAAATTATGCACGGCATTTCGCAGAAATTCAACTGAAAATAAAGAATTGTTCAAAGCTGCAGAATACAATTTGTATAACTCATTAAGCGCTTTAATTGTGGGCTTCTTTCCCACAAGGAACAAAGGATCTGTACCATCCCATTCAACTGAAAGCCCTCTTATATAACCCTCTATAATGAAATACTTAAAGTAAAATATTTTTAAATATACCTTTTAAATAATTAGCTAACAGCTTATTTGGTCAAGGATTTAGTATATCATATGTATCCTTCATAAATACACGCTTTTATTAGTTAATAATAAATAAAGAAATTATTTTTGCTTTTAATGAAACATCAATAAACAAATTATGGAAGTTGTCCATTCAAGGGTTAAATACTTTCGGCTATCAGCTTCCTTTTTAGGGTTAAAACTCCTTTAATTCTATATAAAGTGTATACAGACATTTCGGAATACATGGTAGGAACCCCAACAGAGTCAGTCTTTGTATATGAATATCTCAGTTCATGAATCAATTCATCGAATGAATGCATGTGAATAATAATTTTTTCGAAAATCTATAGCATACTTTTTGGTGCACTTCACACGTATATTTCATATAAAATTTGCAGTTTTTGCACTTACCTTTAATTGTGAATTGTGTGTATTAATTTTTATCCCCTTCTCAACTACACTCAACTCCTTCCACATTGCCTAAGGGCTCGGGAAGGGGAGGGGGGAGGTGCAGCCCGCTTTTTGCATTTCACAACAACCGCATATAAATTCCAGAACTGCTGCACATAAATCAACAAGCGCACTCAATCAAAATTCCAGCTGGCCGTCTGCCCGGCTGGCAGGTACCAGTCCTAGACAGAAGTGGAGAGGAAGTGGCAGAGTGTGTGCGAGGAAGAGAGAAAGGTAGAGATTGAGTTTGGGGGTAGACGTGCATATTTATACAATGGCCACAATAAAATGTGAAAACACAAAAGGGCCGCATATTGATGCAATCAATAAAAACACATTAAAATTTGTTTGGCAAGGGACAAGCACATACACACTTGTACGGACCGAGGCACACACACGCACACACACACTGACACAGACACAGTCACAGCGATTAAGAGGTGAGTGGGTGGTAAGGAATGTGGGCACCGGATGCCAACTATCTGATGCAGATTAATTAAAAGTGTTGAGCTGGACAAAGTGCAGAAAGGCAAACATGGTCGAATGGCAAATACCGAATGCCAATCGACTCCCAGGTTCCAGTTCCAGGGTCTGCTTATATCCCAATGGCCAGTTTGGTCCCCTCTGTACCAGTTGCAATCCCAGTGGCTGATCCTGTTCAAGCTGCGCTGCTGTTGGTCCTTGTCGCAATCCTGTCGCTGTCACTGTCGCCGTTGTTGTCATTGTCCTGTCTCTGTCCCTTTTCCTGCCCTTCTCCCTATCCCTGTGCCCGTCTCTGTCTCTGTCTCTGCCTCTGCCTCTGCCTCTGCCTCTGTGCCTGTCGCTGTCTCTTTTCTTGCCTCCGCTTCTGTCCGTGCTCCTTGCTTTGTCCCTCACGTTATCCCTTTTGCCTTTACTGTTCCTGTCGGTGGCGACAGGGGCACATAAAGCGATTAACTCAATAAAGCGAAAGCGTAAAAACAAAAGTGACAAAGTGTACGACACAATGCAAATAAATAGCAACAACAACAACAACAACGACAACAACAAAAACAGATACAGCAACAACAACAACGGGAAATTTTAACAGCTGAAACAGCGAAGAGGACGAAATGCTCCTCGGAGCACGTATGCGCCCCATAGTTCGGTGCTCAACGTGCAGCCAGCAGCTTGTCAGTCGCAGTGGCTTAAATGCAGCTGACCAAAAACATGCGGCTTTAAACTGCCCGAACAACCAAAAATTGTGGCGGCAACAACAACTACAAACAACTGCAACAACAATAGCAACGATGATAACAATAACAACAACAATAGCAACAACAATAGGAAAAGTTGCCACTACGACGCCATCTGCTCATGGTTAATGCGAACGAACAACTGCATGTGACATGAAGTCGCCATCAAAAGGATGCGCATTATGACATTTGGCGGCCCACAAGCAGCTCCAACACCAAACCAAAGCAGAGCAGAGCCAAACAGAGCAGAGCGGAGCAGAGCAGACCGAACCACACCACACCACACCACACCACACCACACCAGGACAGGAGCAGGCCAGGCCCAGGCTGACACTTGACATTTACCCTGCCCTCTGTCAAAGGAGGCGGCGCAGCGTGGCAAGGGCAGCAGATAGCTCAAAGCATGAGTTGCGAGTGTGGGCGGCTGACAGGCGACGCACTTGCCAAGGCTCATATTTCAATAAAAAAAAAAAAAAGCGGGAAGAAAAATCAAGGAAATAAAAAAGGAATTTTCACACAAAGTGCAGCCACAGCTGGTTGACCGGCTAGCCGGTTGGTCGGTCGGTCGGTCGGTCGGTCGGTCGGTCGGCTAGCAACACTTTCGTCTCTGTTTCCATTCCTGCCACACAACATACACAGCAACAACGAGGGCAACACCCACAGTAACATCCAAATGCTTAGCCAACGGCGTGCAACATCGTATCGTTGCCACATGCCACGTCCAGCATTGCGTTCACTTGTAATATTATCCACTTTTGGCCTTCCTGTTGCTGCGTTCCGTTGCTTCCGTTGCATCCTGTCGATTGTGTTTGGGGTAGTCTTATGATGTTGTTGTTGTTCTTGTTGCGGTTGTTGCAGTTGTTGCAGCTTTTGTTGTTGCTTCTGTGAGTGCTGTTGTTTTTGTTGTTATTGTTGGTAGCATTTCGACGCGCAATAAATTTGATTGCAACGCATTCGCATGGTGAACAAATCTTAAAATTTGCACAGTAGCACAAATATTTAATCAACAAATCCGAAAGCTGCCTAAAATTCCTTTAAGTCTTAAGCGATCTGCAGAAATTTTGAATTTAAACAAAGGTTTTAGTTATCGATATTTATCGAAAATGAAGTCATAAAAAAATAGCAATTATTGTGTCATTAAAACGATGATCTCCAGTTTCTTTATATTATCCAGTTGCTTATGTGTTACTCTTAAATGTGAATTAATTATCAATTAGGCAAAGTTTCCTATCGATAACATTCAGAACATCGTAATATAATCGATTAATTTTATGCTTGTTTGATTAATTTAAGTGAGTTGACTAGACAAGTCCAATCGTTCACCATAGAAAATTCTTTTTTTTTCAATTAAATTATTCCTAAAACGAGCTGAAAAGTATCGATATCGATCAACTTAACTTCAATTAAACATAATTTTCGATACTTTTAAGACTTTACAAAAATCACAATAAGACTTAGGTGAATGTTGATTTGCTCTTTAGGAGCTCTAAGCGTCTGAGGCGATGATATTTTTCGAAGCATATAAAATATATGAGATTATCGAGTTATCGATTATTTTTGCATAATTGCGATTCTTTGTAATTTTTTGAAAATTCCTTTTAAAATAATCTAAGTTTTTGATGGATTGTGTTGGGCTTTGGCCACTGTGCAGTACACTAGCTTGTGTGAACGGGCATTTCATACAGAAAACAGCAACAACAGCATCCGTAAGAACAACAACAATAACAACAACTATAACAAGTTCAACAACAACAAGAACAAGTCATCCGACCAACAAAATCCAATATTTACTGCATTTATTTGCCTTTTATTTTTAATCGAATACTGAGCTGAGTCCTTTCCAGTTCCTCCTTCTCTGCATCCGCACTGACATCCGCATCCGCATCCACATCCACATCCACATCCACATCCGCATCCTTGATCCTGGTGGCTATTTGGCTCGTTGGCTGTTCTTGGTGCTCGCTGCTGTTATAAATTGTCTGAAAAGCGCTTTACAAGGTTTTCGTATCATATTTTATTATTACGCGGTTTTCACGCCCTTTTTCGAAGTGTTGCCTCATCCCAATTTTCTCCTTTATTTTTTTCCCCTCCTTTTTTTTTTGAGTCTTCAACATGGCCAGCAAGTACTGCTTGGACGACGGGGTGTGTACGTGGCTCAAAAAGGGGTTGGATAGGGGCAGAAGTATGAGGGGGATGACGAGGTTGGGGAAGTTGAGCAAGAAGGGGAAAAAGAGGAGAAAGAGTAGAAGGGGACGGAGGGATAAAGTTGGCCAGTTGGTCAGGGACTGGGAAAGCATTTCTGAGTTCTGACTTGACGCTGTGCCCGCCGAGAGTTCACCTCGAATGTCGATGCATTGCGTTAATTTTGCTTTTATATCCCAACGGCAACTACAACAACAGCAATAATAAAAACAACAACAACAAAACCAACAACAACAACTACAACAAAACCAACAACAACAACAACAACCATAATAATAATAATACAACAAAAAAATAGCCAACCATTTTTTATAGATGCGCGCAGATTTTCCGTTCCACCCACACAAGAGTTATTACAAAAGTTTTTACAGCTTAAGTTGCAGCTTGTTGCGAGTTGTTGTTGCTGTTGTTGCTGTTGTTGCCTTTTAAATTTTCCCTGGCGTTTTTCATTGTTAAATTTGGAAAGTTCGCCGGCGCACAGCTGGTCAAGTTCTATGACTGCTACGCAGAGGCGGAAGTTCTGCGCTTAAACTTGGGGCGGATGTGAGGTTTTTGAGGGTTTTGAGGAATCGCCTAAAGCGTCGCTCTTAAATATTTAATGGTATTTTCAAGACAGTACACCAAAATACACACATACATAGAACTATATATTATATATATACATGCATATATATGTGTGTATGTATATTTTCCCACCATTAAATAAACATAAATTGTTGAAAGAACAAAGTCAGGTTAATGCAACTTGACCTTGTGTAAGGATTTGCATTTGATCGGAAGACACGAACAACAGAGCTAAACGAATGCAAAGCAATGAACTAGGCACGAGGGAAAAGGAGAGACGAAGAGAAGAAGAGAGAGCAAGAGATTTGAACATCTGCAGTTTGGTGGCTTAAGTGTCCTTTGTACAAAACGAAGCATATGATACAGGCTTTAATTGCTTTTCCAATGAAACGAACATTGAGTTTGCTCCCAGGCATTTCACCTTTAACTTTTGTCACACAAACAATGGCAAATACATCGACACACACACACACACACACACACGCACACACACACGCAGTCTAACACATGCAGCCAACCTGCAACTTAAGATGACCACACTATGGATGTACTAGATCTCTGAACTAACTAACCGAGTGACTGACCAAAGTTTGACCAGAACCAAAACCCATACTTAAGAAGCCCCTCAATTCCCTTCCAAAACTTGAAATGAACATCGAACAACGGACACCGGACAACGGACAACGAGCAACGAGCAACGAGCAACGAAGGACGAACAAAGGCGAACAATAGCATTCACCCAACGAAAGGACTGCTAATTAAGTAAGAGGTATCTTTTGTTGCATAACGCAATCGAATCAAATGGAACCGCAAGGCAGACAGAGAAGACAGGGAAGACAGAAAGGACCAAGCTGAAAAGGAGAAATGAAGCAAGAAAGATAGAAAGAGAGAGAGAAAGAGCGAGAGAGAGAGAGGGAGAGAGATAAAGAGGGAGATAGAGAAGATAAAGGGTTGAAGTAAACCCATTCTCAACCTGGGAAACACACCTGTGCAAATAATGTGCGAAGCATTAATTATTTGTAATTTAAAAGCAGACAACAGATCTTGAGGAGGTCCAGGAAAATGCGGGACAGGACTTTAATTGCCTGACAACTCGAGTGTGTCCTGTCGAGGCTAACAAACAATTGAACGGTCCAAGCATAAATCAGGCACAAAATACCCATTGGCTCAACACCTAGGATCGCATGAATGCTGGTAGATGGGCAGTAGATGGGCAGTAGATGGGCGGCTGATGAGCTGTAGATGTTAGTGGTTGGCGGTGGTTGGCGGTGGTTGATGGTGGTCGTCGGTGGATGACGACGGATGACGGTGGATGACGGTAGATGGTCGACTTGTGTGCATGAATGGGAACAGGAATGGGTTAGATGAGGTAAATGAGCGGTGGACTGCTCTTGTTGCAGCATGCGTTGCCAATTGTTTCCCAAGTGTTGGAGCAGAGGTGTAGCCAAGCAGCGGGTGGGAAGGGGGGGGGGGGGGGGTTTACCAGACATACGAGTGCAGCAGTGGCGCCCGAGCAGGGACCATGCGTGCAGTGGCGCCCAAGCAGGGACAAACAAGCTGGTGAGCTTGTGGCTTACATTGTGACATATGCCATTGCCATGATGTTAAGCAGTGCGTGTTTCTGTTTGCGTGTATTTGTGCTGTGCCAGTGTGTTGGTGTGTTGGTGTGTTCATCTATGAGTGTGTATTAGTGTGTTTCTGTCCGGCTGTGTTGATGTGTTGTTGGTATGTTAGTATCCTAGTGTATTGGCATGTTCCTATTTTGCTGTGTTGGTATCTATTGTATCTGTGTGTGTATCACTATCTCTGTTTGCCACTGTGTGCTTGTGTGTGTGTGTGCTTGTGTGTGTGTGTGCTTTGTGTGCGTGTGTGTGTGTGTGTGTGTGCTCATTGTTGCTGTTGTGGTCATTGATTGCCTGCAATTTGCATTTCTAGACATGAACACGACCGAGCAGCAATCGCAACGCTCATACAAAATGAATGATGATGCCTCGGACAGTCCCCATTCGCGTAATCAGTGAAAATTGTTATGCTTTTGACAGGCATTTGGTGAACTTCAGTATGCCAAACCAATCAAGCAAAAATATGAGAGTCAGCATTAGATACAAGGAGACACAATTTCATGTTTTTGTATGAGGCGGACTTTTTTGCTATACATTCTTTCACATAAAGTGCGGAGTCAGCGAATCGGTACAGTTGTGTAAATATAGATATATTCATACACATGCATGTGTGTGTGTGTATTTATTGTATGTGCTTGTATGTTCTTAGTATGAGTTTGAGTTAAATAGAATGGAAATTTAGGACATGAATATGAATGGAAATTTCTTGGGGCCTTCGACTCTGACTCCTTCGCTTTCTCTGGCCAAAGCAGTTAGAGATTGACTACAGATAATCCTAGAATAGAATTCATAAAGAGGTCATATTAAAGTAAGTTTATTGAACTATAAGAAGAAACCAGAGACTAGTATACGAGCTAGTTTATGGAGTTATTAAACGAAACTAGATCGAAATCCGTTAGTTCCCATAACTTACTAATAATAATAGTTTATTGGAACCGCAAGCGGGGAGAACTATGAGTTCATTGAATGTCAGCTGAATACATAGCTCAAGTGTTTATTAAGACGTTTATTTTTAGTTAATTTATTTTACTTGTAACTTGTTTAACTCTCGTCACTCTCAGAAACCTATTTAATATTACTATACCATATTACCAGGATTCTCACACACATCAATTGTAACTTCTAAAAGGCAAGAATTTAATTTTCTGGTTTCGCATCCCCTGGGACATTGCATGTAATATCCCAACCCCGAATATCTTCACAACATAACCTCACTCTAAAGCTTTATAAATGCATTTTATTCGGAACCACAGAGAAATTCATCATACGCAGCATTAAACTGCATTCAATCAGACTCACACCCACCCACTCACCCACTCACCCACTCACCCACTCACCCGCTCATTCGCTCACCCGCTCATCCGTTCACCCGTTTACCCGTTTACCCGCTCATCCGCCTATTCATTCATTCATTTATTCATTCATTCATTCATTCACTCAGTCAGTCAGTCAGTCATGCATATGACGACGCTTTCAATACAATACACGCACAGTGGGACAAAAGTGATGGTAACGGTACACGGAAGATGAAGGTGGACGGACAAGCGGATGGACGCATTGAAATGCATTCAATTTGCAGTTTGCCGTTCATCAGTTTTTCCTTTTATATTTTTCTTTATCTTATTGCTTCTTTTTGTTGCTTCTCCTTTCTCAGCTTCTTCGCTATTTCATTTTTTCTTCTTTTTTTTTTTTTTTTTTTTATATTTCTGTCTCTTGGTTCTTTGGCTTTGGCTGGCATGAAACATTTTCATATGCCGCGGCGCATTTTGTGCATTCAAAAGGAAATGAGCAGCAGCTGCAAAGAGAGTGAAAATTGTGAAAATTGTGAAAATTGTGAAAATTATAAAAATTGCAGCATTGTTGTAGGAACAAAAATATATATATATAATATTTATGTATATAAGTATGGCAACTTATATAAGTACATATATGAAATATATGAAAGTAAAGGAAAATTAAAAGTTAAGGGGCAAAAAGAGAAGCAAAATTAAAATGGGCTTGCAAAAATAATGCAACACTGAAATTAATTTCCGTTAATATGACAGACGTGCAGTGTGCTATGTGTATGTAGATACATATATATTTACATATAATACATATATACATATATATATATATATATGATTTTGTGTGGGTGTATATATATGTAAATGGTTGAGTATTTCAGCCATATTATTTAAAGCCATACAACAAAAGACTGCATGTGTGTGTGTGTGTGTTTGTGTGTAGGTGGAATTTATGTTTCGGAAGTGGAAAATTTCTTAATTGGCATTTTAATTGAAGCCATCGAAGCCAATAAAAGGCATCCCTGGAATTGCCAATACTGCCAATTAGGCCATTGATGGCAACTTAGTTGCTTTGGAAGTCAACTATGTAGAAATTTATGCATACAATAAAAAACACCCACACACACACACACACACACACACAGCCATGCACAAACATATATACCCACTTAGAGACACAATTAGCTCGTCATTAAAATATTTGCTATTTTCATAAATGTTGCACAAATTTTTACAAATTTTTACAAATTTGTACAAATGTTTACAATTCACAATTTACAAATATTCACTAAATATTCACAGTTTAATTCGTGGCAAAATTCCAAAAGCAAATTCTTCACATGTAAATCACATTTTTCAAAACAATTGTTCAAGTGCTGCCCAAACAGCGATGGGCATTTGGACGGGAAAGAGATAGATATATGTATATAGATAGATGGTAACTATGTTGTTGTTTGGGTGGGAGGGGGGAGGGGAGGGGTCTCAATAGTAAATGGCAAACAATCCATTAGATGTGCCAACTACATGCGTGACTGGTCACCAGTTCCCAGCGGAACTCATTCGGTGGACCAGCGAAACAATTTGCCAGACTTTCAAGGGGGACTACAAAACGCCAATAGAAACAGCGAGAAGCGCGCGAGATAGAGTGTGAGTGTGAGTGAGTGAGAGAGATAGAGAGAGGGGGAATGGGGGAATGGGGGATGCAAAACGTAAAGCTAACAAACCAGAAAATCCGTGATTATTTATTAATTTGGCAAATTATTCATGCGACGCGCCATCGCAAATCTGCTTAGCTCGTCATGGGAGCATTGGGGGGGGGCGAGGCATGGAGGGGGCAAGGCGGTAGCTGTGGCAGTGGTGAAAAGTAAGAGAAAGGTCTAACAGTTGGTTGGGCGATGAGTGTGTCCCAGTGGGAGGCGGGGTGGCATGGCGGCCTAAGGGCGTACTCACAGTTTTGTGGCCCATTGTCTGGCGGTCGCTCCGTCCACTTGTCGGTTAGTTGGTTTTGTCAGTCGTCGACGTTGCCCCAAGTTGTTGTTAGTTTCGGTTGCATTGCGAATGTGTTGCATAGCCACAGTGTGGCAGGCGGTGTTGAAAGACCGCACGATTCGATCAATTTGTCAATTTGGATTATCGTCACGATTGAAAGTTCAGCCATCGATTCTTAATTATCATCGAGTTTGTTCTTTTCTTTTTATATATATATTTTTTTTGTTTGCATTTCATTGGCTTGTCCCCTGCTCTTGCACCACTGTGCATTTTACATTTCAAACACAGTCATGCGGGTAGAAAGTTTTGATTTTAGTTGGTACACACACACACACACACACAACCGATCACCCGTATACCCGCACATCCAAACACTTGCACACTCGTAACCAAAACAGTCAGCGGCAGCGTCATGTCGTGTGATGGGCGTGGCGTCTCTCCAGGGCGTATTTCGGTTGCAGTCGCTAAACTTTGTTGCAACAATTTATCACAACTTTGTAGCAATATAAATGTATTTACTGCAACTGCAACATTGACAACAACAACATCAGCAACAACAACAACAATGAGCGCCACACAAATGCGATAAAGAATTTCAAGCGCGTTAAATATGCAACAATAGGAATGCCCCAAGTTGCGGCACAAATCACATAATTATTCAATTATGAATTTCCCAAGGCGGCGGAAAATTTCCCAAGGCAACGTAAGGCTCTTAGATAATCGTCCTTTATGCTTTGAAGTTAATTCCTAGCTTTAATAAAACCAAGCTGATATAATTTAACTCTCGGGTAAATCAAAAAATAGATCCAATAATAATTTTTCATATTATATAAGTTATCAAAATAAAAGTTGACACGTTTTACGATATTGGGATGCAAAGATCAAAGAGCTTGCTACTGCATTTCATGCAACATGCGATGTGCAATTAACGAATTTACGTTAGGTGTATTATAATTTAAGCCATAGGATTAAATTTGGATTCTAACAAGTCAATATCTAAAACGTAAGTGGACGAAATGCAATACGATATACAATACGATATTCAAACATTGAATTCCCTAAGATAATAAAGGGTATAAACAACTATGGGAAACAAACGATAAGGTCTACGGTACGATATTAAATTCGATTTAAAATACGATATTCAACGTAATATAGTATTTGCAATAATATACGGTACGATAAAGCATAGCATATGAAGGCCTCAAGGTCTGAGGACTCATTAAAGATCATTCAGTTTTTATGAATTTAAATTTATTTTTATATATTTTATAAATATACAGATTGTCCTCAGGCATATGTATATATTTCGCATTCTGTCAGGAGTATCCTTGAAAATCGTGACATTCATTTGCATAATAGTTGAAATCAGGGAATCAAACTCAATTGCCAGTCGTAATTTATATCGTTTAAATGTGAATATATTTTCGTTCAATTACATTTTTATGACAAAATATTTGTAATATTTATGCACTGCCAGCAATGGCAGCGAAAGCAGCAACAACAATAATAATAATAACAACAACAACAACGGAATGAAATACGATATGAAACAACAACAGCAACCGAACCAGCAACAACAACAACAGCAGTAGCAGCAGCAGAAACAAGAACAAAAAGCGAATGACAACAATTACAATAACGAGGCAAAAATATTATAATTAAGCATACGCCGTGTGGGACAGGGAGCATTAAGCGATCTGCTTAGTTGTTGCAAATAAATGGGCCACAAAAGCAATTTGGCATAAATTCATAAATATGCGAGTGCGGATCGTAAATTTATAGTTATTAAAATAACTTTGGTAAATTCGTAAATTCGTAAAATCGTAAATTTCATAAGCTGATTTGTCGCACACACACACACACACACATATATATATATACATTTATATATGGACACATATAGATAGACAGACAGAGAGAGGTCCCTTGAGGGCAAATGGCCATCCAATGGAATATTGCGGCATGCAATGTTGCAAGTGTCTTTTGGAGGTCGTTGCATTAATGTGCATTACACATAAATCAATAAACATTCAGTTGGTAATTAAATTGTTGCATAGCAACGATGCTGCCTACTCATCGTAGCTTCTAGCATGTAGCTCGTTGGCTACTGGATATTTGGCTCGTGCGCCCATAATTGGCCACGCCCGAAATGTTTTAAGCTACCACAAAATGCGTTAGCAACAAGATGCATAAATCAAACTAAACGTCTGCCGTACAATACCAAATGCCAACTGCATGCCAACCGCATCACAACCCGCTTCCGTACCCGTACCCTTCCCCTACCCCATCAACACCCTTGATCCCGACCCCTTCATTAATATGAATGTGTCCTCAAATGTCCTCAAATGGAATGTATTTAGATACATTTGTATCTAAAACTGTATTTGTATCTGTATCTTTACTTGTATCTGCGCTTGTATCTAAGCTTTTATCTGGATTTATCTCTCTACTTGTATCTTTGATTGTATATATACTTGTATCTGTATCTGCATCTGTATCTGTATCTGTATCTGCATCTGTATCTGTATCTGTAAATGTATCTGTATCTGAATCTGTATCTGTATCTGTATCTGTATCTGTATCTGCATCTGTATCTGTATCTGTATCTGTATCTGTATCTGCATCTGTATCTGTATCTGTATCTGCATCTGTATCTGTATCTGTAAATGTATCTGTATCTGAATCTGTATCTGTATCTGTATCTGTATCTGTATCTGTATGTGTATCTGTATCTGTATCTGTATCTGTATCTGTATCTGTATCTGCATCTGTATCTGTATCTGTATCTGTATCTGTATCTGTATCTGTATCTGTATCTGTATCTGTATCTGTATCTGTATCTGCATCTGTATCTGTATCTGTATCTGTATCTGTATCTGCATCTGTATCTGTATCTGTATCTGTATCTGTATCTGTATCTGTAGCTGTATCTGTATCTGTATATGTACTTGTAGCTGTATCTGTATCTGTATCTGTATCTGTATCTGTATCTGTATCTGTATCTGTATCTGTATCTGTATCTGTATCTGCATCTGTATCTGTATCTGTATCTGTATCTGCATCTGTATCTGTATCTGTATCTGTATCTGTATCTGTATCTGTATCTGTATCTGCATCTGTATCTGTATCTGTATCTGTATCTGTATCTGTATCTGTATCTGTATCTGTATCTGTATCTGCATCTGTATCTGTATCTGCATCTGTATCTGCATCTGTATCTGTATCTGTATCTGTATCTGCATCTGTATCTGTATCTTTATCTGTGGCAGTACCCAATTTCATATCTGTATTTGCACATGTAACAAAATTTAGATCTGTACTTATATCTGCATTATGTATGTGTATGGATATCTACATTTGTATCTGTATTTGTGTCTGTATCTCTATTTGTATCTGTAATTGTATCTGAACTTGAATCCGAAACTGTATTTGTACCTTTGGTGGTATGTGTATTTGTAGCTACGTTGCTTCATCTAAATATGTATCTATATTTGGATTTGTATCTATATTTGGATTTGTATCTATATTTAGATTTGTATCTACAGTTGTATCTACAGCTGTATCTGTATTCGTATCTACATTCGTATCTGTAATTGTATTTATGTTTGAAGCTGTGCTTTACCGTAGATTTGAGCCTTTATTTGTTGACAGTTTGTTTAGTTTTCATTAACATGAAATTATTATGTATTCTAAGTAAAGCCCTTGCCACGCCCCTCAGTGGCAACTGCATTTCGCCCAAGCTTACAGATTGATGGCAAAATTTAATAGTGACTGTTGCTGCCTCACTGCCACTGCCTTTGCCTTAACCACTGCTCCAGCTTGTTATGGGCTGATTGCAGCGCTTCAATGAGACAACCATTGGAATTGTCCTTCTCGTCCTGGGCTGCAATCCAAGTACCCGGCAGCTTCTCAGTTCAACGCCTAATTTCATTAGCTGTTGCTCTTGCTGCAACATGTTGCAATTCTACTTTCTCGCTCTTCCTAAGAGTAATCAAGTTTCAATTGCCACTGATTGCAGTCGCACACACAAATACACACAAATGCACACAAATACACACAAATACACACAAATGCACACAAATACGCAGACAAACACACAGATATAAGTTGCGATTAACTAGTCGTTTGAACTCAAAGGTGCAACTTGGCCCAGCTACTTAACACTCCACTCCATTAGCCTTGGTCATTTGCGAGCGCCTTAGTACAAGTCACAAGCTAATTAAAGGTTAAACGTTTCAACTAGATTTTAACTTATCTATATAAATATATATTATATTATTATATATACTATATATATTATATTATTATTGATCAGATAGGCTCCTTTATATTTTTATTATTCAGTGTGTCGATAGAAAATTCCTTGGATTTTTTGCAGTGTAATGAGTATGCCAGGTGCCAGGTGGAATGGCAATGAATGAATTCCGAGTAAAAGGTCACTGGTTTGTCGGGATATAACTAACTTTAAACGTCATCAGCTAAAGGGCACAAGCAAATGGCATTTTGTGGACGGTCAAGTTAATTTGATTATAGCAAAGATCGGTGCCTAAGGTAGTTTTCAACGGAAAACTGTTTTCCCTAGAGAAGTTAACCTTAAGACTTTATGTACATTAGAAACGATGCCTTAGATTATAGAAGATTTTCGAATTTTATATAAGTAAAATATAATCATATAATAAAATATAATCAGCTTATCTACAATATTTTTTTTTATCTCTTTCTAGGTAAGTTCTCATTCTCAAGCTGAAGCTGTGAATTGATGGGTAAGCCAAGCCTTTTGGGGAAATTTATAAGAAAGTTATATTATAGACAGACATGTCCATCAAATATTTCTGTCTGTCAAAGATTCAGTTGCCAGACAGATATCAAGTCAACTTCCTGCTGGAACTTTAACTTTATACTAAACTTTGACTTGAGCTTCACTAAGACAATTGCCTGCTATGAGTAACTCCATATGTATATATACAGATACACATACACATACATATCTTTATATATATGTATATATATTTGATATGTTCATATCATAAATGTATATATGTGCAAAGGGCGTGGCATTCTCATGCAACTTGCAAAGAGCAAACAACGTTGCAGAAACTTTTCAATTACGTCTCGTAATTCTAAACTTGCACCAAAGTCCAATAAGAAAATACAAATCCCTGCGGCGCTCAAATCTATTTATGTCGCTATAGAAGCAACAGCTTTAAGCTAGCCACAATACAGCCCACTATTTGACGGGCATACATACATACGAATATATACGGACACACTTACACACATACATATTTTATACTATATATTATATTATAAAGTACTTATGTATTAGGTACTTTTATATAAGAAGCTTTGTCCATCGAGAACTTTAGTTGCTGTTGTGCTGCTGATGCTGCCCAGGGGCTCTACTTTGGTCCCTGCTTCATCTTAAGCTGCAACTTCTTGGCATTTTTTCACTCTTTGTGCATTCCAAGGTGTACCCTGTAGAAAGTACAAAAGGGTTGCTTTTCGTAGCTGTAATTAAAATGTCTTAAGTAAAAGTACCATCAGTCTTCATTTTAAATATGTGTCTGTTTTTCTATTGTTAATACTCAATTTTAAAAACTTACATTTGTTTATTTTCCTTTTAATTTTTTATTCATTTTTTTATATATTTATTCTGAATTTAATATAAATGAGACTATAATAAGGATCTAATAAGACGCTACATAAAAAGGCCACGCCTTTAAAAGCTTCTGCTTTTGTTTTTTAAATATAAATTTTAAACATAAATTTTAAATATAAATTTTAAATATATATTATATTAAATTAACTTTAAACATCAATCACTTTAAAGATTGTTCCGTTCAAAAAATGTTGCCTACTTTCCAGCGCTGCCTGTGTTATAGGAAATCGTGTGGTTCATCAGCGGTTAGCATTTTTTAAGCTGCACTTTATATTTAATTGGATGACCACTCACTTACTTGTGTAATTGTTGCTTTTTTTTTTTTTGTTGTAGTTTGGCATTTGTAAAGCACATTAAAAATGTAATCTGCCAATTTTCAATGTTCAAACGTTCAACATTCGACGTGCAAGAAGCAACAAGCAATAAGCCACAAGCAGCAAGCAGCAAGCATCGTTCAACGTGCAACCTGAAACTTTCAATCTGCGTTCTTCAATCTGTGCAATCTACAATCAATTGCTTGCACCCACGTGGGTTTTATCACACCCACCTCCCTCTCCTTTCCCACCCTCGTCAATGCATTTCCTTAAGCTTTTTTTATGGCTGCCTAATTGAATTTCAACTGCGATGGACGCACAAATTAATTGGCGGCGTTTTAACCTCGAAATTATATAGCCTTTTTTTTCCCTTCAGCTTATGTTTATATATAAAAATATATGTATATATGTATGTATGTGTATGTGTATATGTGTAGCAGCAACAACTCGTAGCAGCCTTTCATTGGGGCGTTGCGTAAACTGCGCAGGCTTCACAGCAGCTGCCACTTTATCTTCCCCTTTCCCCTTTCCCCTTTCCCCTTGCCCGCGTCCTCGTCCTCGTCCTCTTGTTTCCCCACTCGTTCGCGCTCTCTTACATAAATACTTTAAAAAGGGAAATATCTATAGCAGCCATTAAAAAGATATTGACTTGTAATTTAATTAACTATTTAATTTTATAATTCAATTAACTACCGCTGTCTGCGTCGCCCGAGTCTTAACTTGTATTTAGGATTCGTCGTGCGTCGTCGTCCTTTTAGCCTTCACGCTTTCCCCTTCTCTCTGGCTAAAAAAGTTCCGAAGTCTTAGTCTTACATTAAGCCTGCTAATCAGCATTAGGCTCTGTCATCCCCTGCTCTAAATCACACGACTCCCCTCACATTCCCACATCCTTGCGTCCATCACTTTCCTACCTCTCCTCCAAGTCGTTCGAAGCTCAGCCGCCGAATGCGTTGTATTCCCATTGAATTGAGCTTAAGAGGATGCTATGAAGATTCAAAATTACAATTTTAGTTAAACACTAAAAAAGTATAGAACATTGTTTGTACCTTATGTACATATACTTTCCTGTTCAGCAACAAATCGGATACAGACTTAGATTTTAAATAGCAGTAAAAAAAAAATGCAGAGCTTCAGAAGATAAAGAAAAACATAATTTTTTATACAGGGTATCTACCTTTAAGCACTTATGAATTTTTCATAGATTATTCTTTGGTGAGCAGCAGGCAATGCCTTTGACTTTGCAGCTTGGGGCGACACTTGCCACATTTTGCTACATCTTCCACACCTTCCACATCTTGCCACGGATTGCCCTGCGCCGCTAGACATGTCAAGTGTAAAGTTCAACACCAGTAAAAGTCCTACTTGAAACAGAGTAGTAAATGTTGTTGTTGTTGTTGTTGTTGTTGTTTATTATTATGGTTGTTGCTTTTGCTGCTGAACCGAAAATTTCAAGGACGAGAGGTAAGGGCCAAAGGACGAGGCACGAAACGCGAAAAGAAAGACTCACGCCGCACAACTTAATTAAGAATAAGCAATGCTTCAAATCTCAAAATGAAACTGAAATAGGCAACAAAAATGGCAGAATTTATGGAGGAGCTGTGTTTTGGGTTTGAGTAGTTGCTACAGTGTGGGCAATCGGTCCGTCCAGGGGGAGTGGAACCAGCAGTTACTGCCACTGCGGCACCAAAAACAACAACGTGGCAGCCGCTGACGACGCGCTTGGAATAACAAAAACGGAAATGAAAGTAATTTAAAGTGGTATTAAGTTGTGTGGCTGCCACATGAAGATGACTCCCGTTACAGCTGTTGTTGTTTTTGTTGTTGTTGTTGTTGTTGTTGCTGTTGTTGTTGTCGTTGTCGCTGACGCTGTCACTAAGTGTGTGCCTCTGTGTGTGTGTGTGTGCAGGAAACTGTGTGTGGGTGTGTTGTATTTACTGTTGTGTGTGGGCAGTTGAAAGTTTGCGTGGCTTGTAGGCAGAAGTGTTGCACTTACACACACTGAAATACACACACACACACACATCTCGTGCACCTACCCTCACAACTACTGTAATAGAAGTCGCATAAACATTGAAATGGCAACAACTCTAAAATGTCGCCTATATTTATATATATAAATGCATATGTATATGTGTATGTGCATGTGCATGTATATTGCTCATATTGCTCATTTTGCACTATATCAAAAGCTGTCAGCTGTTGTCGCCATCCAGCTTCAAGTTTCATAGCACGCAGCCAACGCATTTTGAAATTCAATGCGTTTGTGCTGCGGGTGCCATCGTTTCAACTGCACAGTTTGAAAACAGGACCAACTCTTAAACGAACTATTAAGCTTAATTATTGAATTTAATAATATATATTTTTTGTTTGTATAAAGAGCAATTCAATTGAAATCTACCCAATCATAATTATTTGATATTCTTATTTGAGTTTCTTCCAAAAGACTTTCAAAATCAAAGTAGTAAATAAATCTCGATTGTTGCTTTAATTTTTTTAATGTTTTTTTTTTAACATATAGCATATATATGTACTAGCATATAATTCTTAAAATTTTATATATATATATATATATATATATATATGTATACATATATATTTTAAGGCTCTTCTATATGAAAAAAGTCCTTGGGCAGCGTTAATCTTTTAAAAAAGGAAATTTTAAAGACTTTGTTTAAGATTTAAACTGTTAAAGCTTTGAATTATATATAGAAGAAATAATAAAAGCAAAAAAATATAAATAATATATACAATATTTATTAATTAAACTAGAAAATGTTTGCTTACAAAAATTTGAACCAATTCTCGAGGCAATATATAATTTTTGTTTGTTCGAAAACAGAAATCTATAATAGAAGATAAATTCATTTATTTTCGATTTAATTAAGTTCGCCGTACAAAATATCTTTAAAAATCTCTGATCGAAATCTGAGTTCGTAACACGCCAGCAGAATTGATTATTTTATTAAATATTCAGACTCAATTCGGAGCTCGGTTCGAGGTCGTCTCTGGGGCTCTGACGACCGAATAAATGAAATGAAAATCAATTTTATTTTCAATGCATTTCCAAATATAGTCAAATATGGCCGAACGTACATATATATATATATACATGTATATATATGTATATATATACTATATATATAGTATATATATATTTATATTTACATAAATTAATTTATATATATATGTATATATTTATATACCTATATATAAATTTGTATTTGTTATGATAAAATGAAAACTATTATTTGGAATTCATTTTGCAAATTGTGTGGCATGTTCCACGTGCAACTTCAATTTGCCTTTTAGCATGCAAGTTTCTGTATAGGATTTCCGTTCATGATATAACCATAAGGAATTCTTGTTTCTGGTTGCTCAGATTCCACTACTTTAACCCTCAGCCCCTTAGTTTTACTCCTTGACTGCTTCGTCTGCCTCTCTCTTCCTTGGTGAAAATAATAATAAAGCAATTTAAGTGCCGCGGCACGAGTTTTGATGCAAGCAAACCAAAAGGCGGCACTAAAAGACCTCCATTCCACCCACGCACACACACATGCACACCAGTGCATGTCTCGTGTGTATGTGTGTATGTGTGCATGTGTGTTCGTGATGGTAGTACATAAATAACGCTATATATTGTATATATATGACAGGAGCAGAAGCAGCAGCAGAAGCAGCAGCCGCAGCCGCAGCCGCGGCGAGTTGAGAGTTGAGCTGAGTTTTACGCATATGCGCAAGTTTATGACTTTGCCGTATAACTTAAACTACGCCGAATTCAATTAACTCAAAGCACGGCTGGGACTCCGTCCGGCCGTGGGCTGGGCAAAATTGTTGGGTAGGGGGAGGGGTGGAGACGTGCTTGCTAAGGGCTTGGGTAGTTACCAACCGTACCAGCAAAGCGGGTGGTCCCGGCGCCAACTGTTTCAGTTACGAGTTGTGCTTTGCTGTGACAACTTAAGCACACACACACACACACACACACACACACACACACTCATTTATCTTTATATGTATTGACGTGTGTGTTACCAGGAGCTGTGAGTACCAGGGAGAACCAGGGAGCTCCTGGCTACCGTAATGAACGACACATTTGCCGAGAGCCGCCTGTCAGATTTTTTACTTAACTTTGCCACAATTTGAGTAGCGGCGGCAAAGACGCTTAACGAACCAAATGAAGGAACAAAGTTTGCCGGCAACATGAGTTGTCGCCGCTGCCAGTGCCACATGTTGCCCATGAATGCCACATCGAGGCACAAACATAACCACAAACTGAGCTGTGGCTGCGTGCAACAAGCAACTGACTCGCACCATGAGGCCAACACTTGTCCGCAAGCTGAAGCATACCGCCTACACACGCACACACTCACACACCCACACACCCATCCTAACATACACCCACACACACACACACACACACAAAGCAACGTATCCCTGACACGCCCATTGACGGGCGTCGTTTAAATGCCAACTCAGCAGCATCCTGACAAGTGCCCCGCCTCCGCACAGACCCAACTGAAAAGAGAGCTTCATTTTAGGCTTTCATCATTTTGCACTGCCAGCCGAAAAGTATGCAACACGAATTCTAAACGTTTTTAATTTAATTTTCCCAACCCTCCGCCACCACCACCGCTCAAGTTCAGTACCAGACAACACAACCACACCCCCACACCAACACACACATTCACAGCAACACTCCCACACCCAGCCCCATATATACACCCATACATAGGCACACAGACACATTCACACACAGTTTAGAAAACTGCGACTGGAACCCTGACGTGAATTGTCAGGCGATTCGTTGCGCGTTTTTGTGCTTTTTTCCACATATTTTTTCTTTTTTCTTTTTGTTTTTTGTTTTTTGTGTCTTGTGTCTACCCTTTTCGCCATTTCAGTTATTTGCATTTATTCGTTTTTCTTCAATACCCTATACTTAGCAATATTTCCTGGTTCAGTGAGTATACCAAAACTGAAAGGCTGACACGCAAATTTTGAAGCCAAAGGAAGTTAATATTTTTTCAATCACCAAAACCAAAAGTTCGGAAGAAATATTAAAACCTTAAGAAATTTTGAAATTTTAAGAAAATGCGATGAATCTTGGATTTAAAGATACAAATGGCAACCATAGGCTTGAGTGCAGCCAACGTATTTGCAGGGTATCTAAAAAGTCTTGTTACTTATATCCATTTCATTCTCCTTGGGTTGATTTCATTTAGAATTTTCTTTTTGCTCGTTTGATTGATGGCATTTTGGCGCCACGCTGCGTACTTCGTGCGTTTTCCATTTATAAATAGAGGAAAAACATTTCTGCAAGTGTCGACGCTTGCGCTGACGTCAAAGGCCCCAACGCGACCCCAAATGAATTTCACAATTGCGATTACGAGATTACGAAACACTCGCTAATTGCAAAGAGTTGTCCAGACTTTCATGGCTGAGCGGAAATATTCAACAGTCTTTACTCCAAATCTCTCATAAAGTATATAATCTTGGGGAACAACATTTAAGCAGTTCATAAAAGGGGGATTTGCTCTCTGATACGGTTTATATCTAAGTTCATTTATCTATAACTTCCTTACTACCTTGAGAAATAAACCAAATAATTATTATACAGCTTATAATACATATTTCAAGAATATATATATATTAAATAATGATTATATATCAAAAGCATAGCTGATGTCAGGCTCAAATTAAACACTCAACCTTCGGAGTACTTTTCGGAGTGAAATCTCATCGAAATTTTTGGTTCTGCAATGTTTTGTCTTTTACTTAAACAAAGAGTATTATTTATGACTTGTACACATTTTATATGTATTGCTTTGTAACTGTCAAATATCTGTAGAATCTGTAGAAGCTACAAATTCCACAGGATCTTGCGGTTACTTGGCAATATAAATCTTTTGTGCGTCGCTTAAATTCAATAGCAAATGTTTTTAATCCAAAGCAAATACGTTCCTAGCATTCACCATACACACACACACACCAACACACCCACCAACACCCACTCATACACACCCACCCACACACACATACTCCCACATTATTTGTTCTCTTTCTCACTCCTTCGTGCTTAGCACCGTAAGTTCACATCGTTAGCAATGCAGCCATTTTGTATTCTTGTATTCGACAGCGCCGCAATGTATGCAACACTATAATTAATTACAGTATTCAATGGCATCGTCGCTGCTGCTGCCTCTGCTGCTGCTGCTGCTGCTGCTGTTGCTGCTGCCGCTGCTGTTGATGCTGTTGATGCTATTGATGCTGTTGCTGCCACTGTTGCTGCTGCGACTGTTGCTGCTGCCACATCTACTGCAATTTCCAATGCCACTGCTGCCGCTGCTGTCCTTGTTGAAACTGCTGTTTTCTCTATATCGAGTTGTTGTTGTTGTTGTTGTTGTTGTTATTGCGGTCGTTGATGTTTTTGCTGTTGTTAGTGCAATTGTTGTATCCTTGACATTTAGCAAACGCTACGCTACGCTCCGCATCGCTTAACATCGCTTCCCAACGCTTCCCAATGCTACCCAAACACCATCTCCCAGGCATCACCCAACATCCAACAGTAGCTCCCCATTCTATCATTTTCTTGGTGCGTTGGGTGGGGGCGGGGGGAGGGCCACTCGCCCAACCGGAAGTGAATTCTTAGCCTGGCAACCGAAGGAAGAAAAAAGTGAAAAGCGAGAACTCAACGAATTCTTTCCATTCGCCTTTGGTTTATGTTCTTCTTGCTATTCGTTTTGTTGGTGGCGACAAAAATGTCGCCTCCGCAGGCCACTTGTTTCTTGGGTATTTTGAGTGGTCTTTCAATATGTTTATATGTATTTGTGTGTAAGTATGTGTGTGTGTGTGTTAGTGTGTGTGTGTGTGTGTGTGTGTGTGTGTGTGTGTGTGTGTGTGTGTGTGTGTGTGTGTGTGTGTGTGTGTGTGTGTGTGTGTGTGTGTGTGTGTGTGTGTGTGTGTGTGTGTGTGTGTGTGTGTGTGTGTGTGTGTGTGTGTGTGTGTGTGTGTGTGTGTGTGTGTGTATTAGTGTGTGGGTGTATGTTAGTGTGTGGGTGACTAGCGCTTGTGGGTGGCTGTGCGCCAAAAGAGAACTTTATTTGGCCAGAATGTGAAATGCTGCACGCTGCGGCCAGAAGTGTCACAGTGCTTTCAAGTCGCAGACCACCCACGCACAGTGGTACAATTTATACGTTTAATACGCGAAATTTGTTCGTATATTTTTTTTTTTCGCTTTTATTTGTTGTTTTTACTTTTTGACAGGGCTTTAGCTTTTTGGCTTTCTACTCCCACTCTCTCACTCTCTCTCTCTCTTTCACTCTTCGTCCCTAGATCTTTCGGTGTCTGTGTGCTTTGGGCTAATGCATCGCAGCTGTTGCTGATTGCCTTTCATTGTATTATATTTTTGGGCATATGTTTTGGGGAATAGAAAGCTAATGATAATGACCATTCGGGGGATAGACATTCCCTAGGCCCTGGGGGAATTTTGCAAATGATTTTGTTTTATGAGCATTTTCATATCCGAAGATTATAATTAAATATGAATGTGTGACAAATGTGTTTGCAAATGTATTAGTGACTACATATATATATATATATATATATTTTTATATAAATGTGCGTGTGTAAAGCCGGAAAATCATTTTCCTTTCTGTGTGTACTTCCATATAAAATGTCGGAAATGAACTAAAATATTTACTGCAATTTTCTGTCAACTAATTTAAAGGCTTTATGAAAATGAAGCTTCATATTTGCCAGCCACATGAAAAAGGACATTTTGAGTCCTTTGTCTTATACAAAAGCAGCATAAAATATACTTGAGCATCAAAGAGAAGCTCTGCACATTTGTTTTAAATTTTACATAAATTCAGAAAATTTATTCACCCTAAGAACTGCATTATTTATATAAAAAATAAAAAATAAAAAAATCCTTAAAGTGCGGATTTTATATAAAAATTTTCTTTTTATAAACTTAAACGTTGCATATGTTTTTACCTTCATTAGTTGTGCAAGCTTAACTTTTTTCTAATGAACGTTTTCAGCGGAAGGGATAATCAGCCAGTCAGTAATTGAAAGTTTTTCCTTGAAATAAGATGTCCTCTGTCTGTCTTTCTCATTATTTACCTTTCCAAAACCTACGCATCCTCGTAAAGCTCTGTAAATCACTTAGAAATTATATAATCCACGTTTCAGTGCAGAAGTGCAAAGTGATAAGACCCACGCACTCTTCCCACAGATTTTCAAAACACGCGCAGGAAAACTCATCAAAGTATTAAATAAAAAAAAAAAGGAAGAGAAAAGAAAATTATGAGAAAAGCAAAAGAAAAAAAATATTCAAGGAGGAAAAGAGGAAAAGTTAAATTGCCGCAAAGTTTAGTAAAACTCTTCATGTTAATTAGGAAAGCAACAAACACCCATCCACACACTCTATTGCACACACATACACACACACACAAACACACATACACACACACATTCACACACACACACACACATACATATTAACACACACATACAAACATATACAGAGTTAACATAAAGTTGTCGACAGCTTCGATGACGCATTTGACACCCACACTCATTTACACGCACGCACACACACACACACACACAAACACACACAAACACACACAAACACATAGATATACATGCGTACATAGAGCAATCGAACAATGGAAATAAAAAGAGAAAAACGTGAAAAACGCCCTTTTGGCTGCTAAGAGCGTTGAACATTTTATTAATTGACTGTCAGCGACATTTCCGGCATAAGGACGAAGAAAAAATGAAGAAGAAAAATTGCGCAAAAAAAAAGAAGAAAAAAAAAATAAACTAAGAAATGAATGACAAAGAATCGAAGAGACTGTATAGGGGGTGTGTAGGGTAGCGATTGACGTTTGGTCCGGGTGAAGGGTCGCAGGGTCGCAGGGAGCAAAAGGAAGCGAAAAAGAATATGGCGACAGCTGCTCAGCTGCTCAGCTGCTTGCCCGTTGCACACTTCGAGGCGCATCAATTACATCCATTGCCATTGATGTGCGTGCTCTCTACTCCGTGTGTATATGCGAGTGTGCGTGAGTGTGTATATGTATATGTGTATGTGTGTGCAGCGTGCACGCTGCGAGTTTGTTAAGAGCTGTGAGGCAACAGGAAGGCATCAACGAAGTCCTTTTTTGCAGTGACATTGTCATTGCCAGTTACAAACACACGCATACAATTACTTGGTGTGTGTGTGTGTGTGTGTGTGTGTGTGTGTGTGAGTGTGTGTCTGTGTGTCTGTGTGTCTGTGCGTGGCATTGGCAGCTGCCATGTGGCGCTTTAAGTCCTTGTCGCCCTGTTGCTCAACAGGTTGGCGCTGCGTCCAGTTGAACATCCGCTCGATGTTGACTTTGGTATCCCACAGCCCCCAACAGGCACATCCATTCGCATTCACGCAGCCACACAGCCACGCCCCAACATCCCATTGCCCAGCTCCCCCTAACCCATAGTTCCCATAGATGGTCGCCCTTCAAACAACTGCAACTTTTTGTTGCCGGCTTTCAATCATCGACGCCTCGCAACTGCTGCTGCTGCCGTCGCCGTCGCCGTCGCTGTCGCCGTCACTGTCGCTGCTGTTGCTGTTGCTGATGCTGCGGCTGTGGCTGCGACAGTCGCTGCGCTGTCGTTACCATTGCCACCATCGTCGTTGTCGTTGTCGTCGTCCTCATCGTTGTTATCCTGTGCTGTTGCCGAGACTGGGTTTAGTTACCATCTGGCATCGTTCGAAGTATAATGTGCGTGCGCCAGGAGCAACAAACAGGACGCATTAGCTGAAGGACACTGAACCACAGGACGTACAAGCAGAGACTCAAGTCGTAAGCTTTGCATACTTTCAGACAGCGCGTTTTTGTTTGTGTGTATGTGTGTGTGTGTGTTCGCGTGTGTGTGTGTTCGCATGTGTGTGTATGTGTGCATGTATGTGTGTATGTACGTGTGTGTGGGTGTGTGTGTGTACGTATGCAACAGCTGTTCGTAAGGCCCTAAAACAAAAGGCGAAAGCAAATAAAGTTGTCCTCACAACCAACGCACAACAAACAAAACAAAAACACAACAACGCAATGCGAAGGACATTAAAAATCGCACAAAAATTGACAAATGTAGTTTGTGATTTTTTTTTTGTTGTTGTTATTTTTAAAACTTCCCTCGCTTGACACTTGATTAAAAAACTTTGTCATAAATATCATAACAGCGACGACAACAATAACAACAGCAGCAACGACAACAACAACAACAACAGTAACAACAACAACAACAACAGCAACAACAACAGCATCAACAACAGCAACAACACTAACAACAGCAGTAACAACAACAACAACAACAACAACTGCAAGAAACTTTCGCTGTCCTTATGGTTAGGCTCCCTTGTCGTTACGTCCTGCGTTTGCTCTGGGATCACTGGGGACGTGGCTTGTTGGGTGTAGGGATTGGATGACAGGGGGTGTGGTTGAAGTTTGGTGTTGGGTCTGGGGTGGATATTGGGGCTTGGGGCTTGGGGCTTGTAGGTTGGTAGGGGACACAACATATGGCACTTGCCGTTCAGCTCTCCCTGCTTCTGGTTGTAGGGACTCTGTTTGTTTTTTTTTTATGTTTTCCGTTTTCCGCTTTGTTGTTCTTGTTGCTCCTCTTGCTTACAGTTGTTATTGTTGTTGTTGTTGTTACTGCTGCTGCTGCTGCTGCTGTTCCTGCTCCACCTGCTGGCATCCTTGTCAATATTGATTTTTGTGTGATTGTTATTTATTTTTCATTTTTACCGTGCCTCAACAACATGTCGTCCCCATCTTGTCCTGTCTTGCCTTGCTCTCTGCCATTGTCTGTCTCGCTCGCACGCGCTCGCCTGCTCTTTCCTGCGCTTGATCTTTGATATATCGGTCCGTCCATATGCTGCTCTTAACCGATATGTGTATGTGTGTGTGTGTGGGTGTGTGTTGGGGTGTGTGTTGTGGGTGTGCGTGTGTGTATGTGATTTTGTGGCATTTCCCAAACACCCAACGCCTACGACTTTGCAACAGCTGTTTAACCATGTGTGTACTTCATCATGTGTGTGCGTGTGTCTATGTGTGTGTGTGTGTGTGTGTGCCTTGTAAATTAATGCTGTTAGCTTTTGTTATTGTTGCTTTCTATTGTAGCTGCTGTCATATTTTTAGCAATAAAACATAAGATGCGCATCCTTTGAAAGGATAAACTAGCATCTCATTCCTTCTGCTCATTGCCCTGGGCGACGTTTTACTTTCACAGTAAAACAGGCAAATTCTAACATTTGCAATTTATTGGCAATTTCCGCAAAACGAATTTAAATAAAAAATTCGTAAATTTCACAAATTTAAATATTTTTTAGGGATTTGTCTAGAAAAATAATATTTATAGTCACTTCAAATCCAAAATTTTATCTTATTATTAAATTTTAGATTTTTGGACATTTTTAGTTAAGAAAAAAATGTATTATTAATTTATTAATTCTTTAAATTTATTTATTTAAACTTATACAATAATAATACATTTTCTGAAGGAAGAATTTCTCTTAATAATTTTTTTTATTCTCTTAAAATTTGTCTCTTTTAGGTAAGTTCAACATTTCTAACTCTAAGCCCTGATCCTTATGTAGGATTGGTAAGTGCATCCTTACATTTTTATTGATCAGAAAACTTCTGTCAATTTAATACTAAATTAAAAATAATTAAAAATTATTTTTATTTTTAAGCAAAATATATTTTCTTTTGCCTTTCAAATGCCACTCGCTATGGAAGGCATCAAAGAAATTCATATCCTTTTGTCTGTTTCAAAATTATATAGGAATTTTTGTCAATATTTTGCCAACTTTCATTTATGCCTTTTTAATTTCGCCTATCGGCAAATTCTTTTTGTCTTCTTTCTGTCCTTTTCTTCTTTTTGCCGTAAAAATTTGAAAAATTTTTGCCCCAAACCTTTTCCGCCTTTGGCCCAATTGATAGTCCTGGGAATTTGAAATACAAAAATAAAAACTGTTAATTTAACTTCAACCGCAAATGCCAAACTTCAAATATTGCAACAGTCGGTGGCAAGAACGGCTACAACAACAACAACAACAACAACAGAAACAATAACAATAACAATAACAACTGCAAAACGGAAGCAAAAATCAAAAGTAAAATACAAAAGGCCACACGCCCATTTCCCAACGTCCCAACGCCCCAGTCCTAAGCCCAAAAGCAACGATTGGTATTGGCAGAGGAAGGGGACTGGGGGATTGGGGGTTGGACTGCTGGTATGCGGGGGCTAGGGGGTGTCAAGGGTTCGAGAAAAAGTTTGCTGAAAATCGAACAACAAAACTCGTGAAATTACTTTGCAAATAGTTGCAAATACTTTTGGCAACAACAATAACGAGCAACAACAACAGCAACAACAACAGCAAAATAATGAGCATTAGGCGATAAAAAAATCAAGCTTGAGAGCAGATGTTTGAATGGAAAGGACTAAAGGATACCCTATGGTTGCTAGCTGAAAATCTAGAAAATTATAAAATGAAAGCAGTTTTTTCCATATTTACTTTAAAGCCGATTCTACCAATATTTACTCGACTATAAATACTCGATATACTATCAATACAATCATCGATATACATAATCAATACATATCGATCTACGTTTCCTGCCAGCTGCTGCCTGTCATACCCGTCCAGGAATATCTCCTACAATCTACAGGGTATTAACAACTTGACGCGACAATCTGCGTTAGCGATAAGGCGGCCATGGGCCATGGGCGTGGCACTCAATGGGCCAAAATGCAAATAGCGCCAAAGGCAAAGATAAAACTAAGAACGAGAAGAAGCACGAAGTGAATTGAGTGGAGTGAGAGGTTGATAACCCATTTGGTGGGGTTTGGGGGTTGGGGGTTGGGGAAAGGGGCTGGGGCTGGGGATGGGGATGGGGATGGTAAAAGGATGCGGCAGCGAATGGGTTTAACATAGGCTGCCATTTTATGAAACGACTAAACTTTTCGTCGGCTAGAAAAGTGGATGGGAGGATGGCGAATATCGAAGCTCAAGAGACGCATACAACGCATACCCATGCAACCACCTCGCGCCCACACCCGCCCCTTGCGGCCATGGAGGTGCTGAGGGCGAAAAAAAAAAAAACAACCCGCCCGCCGCAATAGCGGCGAAAGCAGCAAACAGAAAATGTAAAAGCCGCACACAACTGCCTTTTGTGTTGCAGTTTCAACATCCCAACATGAGTGGGGGGCGTGACCGGAGCGGGGGGTGGCTGGGCGGTCTAGAGTGGGTGGCACGCTAAAGAGGAAGTTCGAACATTTGCCGACAGGCAGGCTGCTAGGGCGCACAGGGAGGGGGTACGAAGGGGGGGGACTTCGTTTCAAGTGCATGCTCTTCAACTAATTTGCGAGAATTTCCGCAATGATTAAGACATTTTGCGCAATTTGCAACGCTCGGCGAATAGAGTGTGGGTCGAGGGGACGGGACGGGATGGGACGGGATGGGACAGGAAGTGGGGGTGTAGGGCGTTGCACAGGCAGCATTGCCTGCTGCTTGTTTGTTGCAACCCAAGCTGAAATTAATTGTCATCATAAAATTATGCAGAGTGTCTGCCACGGGGAACAGAAGTAAAAAAAAAATAAAGGACAGAAAAAACAAGTTGCATGCAACTTTTTGAGTGCGTAATAAATGTTTACGCAAATTGCATATTCTATGTATGTGTGTGTGTGTGTGTGTACGGGGGCGTGGCTGGGCTCCTGGGTGCTAAGGTGGCAACTATGCGAGTGTGTGTGTGTGTGTGTGTGTGTAGCCTGTGGCTGATGAGGTGCCGGCCAAGCGGCACTTCAACTCCTTTCGAACAGTTAACTAGACAAAATAATTGTTCGCAATAGTTGCAAGCTGCAAGTTGCATGCCGTAAGTTGCAAGTTACTGGTTGCCAGTTGCCAGTTGCCAGTTGCCGGTTGCCAGTTGCCAGTTGCCAGTTTACAGTGTGGCAAAAGTTTTGGTAAATGCACTCGGTCAGAGACCCTAAGCAGCCAGAAGGGGGCTTAAATATGTATCTGAGGAGGTTGGGTAGGGGGGGAGGAGAATTGGGGGTAGTGGGGGGTTTGGGGATGGGGCGTGTGTATAATAAGATGGCAAGTGTGAAAATACAAGTAATGTTGATGCTCTTTCGCATTTTCCCAATGCTCGGCAGGGCGTGTGAAAAGCTGCCAAACTTGTGAGTTTTTCTCGACAATTTTCATTATTTAGGGTCATAAAAAGTTTTTTCGATCCATTTTGCTTACAGTTGTTGCAACCCTCGCGAGGGTTGCCAAACGAATAATGGACAATTATTTAGGTTTAGTCAAAGGACTTCCGTTCGAACGTTTGTAGGAAACTTTAATAAGGAACATGCCTAAAGGATAACTCAAACCGAAGAACTTAAATTAACATTAAATAAATATATATATATATATATATATATATATATATATATATATTTTATATATATTTTTTATATGTTCTCATTTTAAGGACTCTCAACAATTTTTAAAATTTTACTGCCTTTGCCAGTAAAAAGGAGACGCGCTTAAAAAATTCTTTCGCTCACTCCACTTGTAAAGCTCTAGTTTTTCTTTTTCGTTGTACCGTAAGCCTTACCGTTAGTTTTTCCATTTTATATCATAAAAAGAATCAAAATAATTTCTAATAATTTCCATCAACTACTCAAACTGAGGAGCCCAATCAACTTTTCAAACAAACTTCCTTTTTCGAAGGAGCCAAAAGCTTAAATATGTTTGCCAACTGTTCCTGGAAGCAACCCCTCAACCCCTCCACCCTCCTCAACACACAGCCCTTACACCCTCACGCCCACACACTCAGCCGTCTGCCCACACTTGACTTCTGGACTACTCAGCCGCTCACCCCCTCGCTCCACTCAGCCGCCTCTTGGCCTCCGATTGCTTCATTAACTTCAGTCTAATAACTCAGACGCCTTGCGTTGCCCTCGTGGCTCATTAAGAGGCAACGAAGCAAAAATTTTGTTGTATTTTCTTTGCTTCATTTTTGATAAAGAAACTTGAGACATGAGACTGAAAGACGTTAAGACAAGAAGACGTATAGACGTGAAGACTGAAGGACTGCAAAGACTGGAAGACTGGTAGACCATAAGACTGAAAGACTGAAAGACTGAAAGACTGAAAGCCTGCAAGGATTCAAGACTGGAAGACAAATGCCAAAAGACAGAAGGCTGAAGAGTCAAAAGTCTAAATTCGAAGCGCTTTGGTTTTCGGTTTTCGGTTTTCAGTTTTATTTTTAATTTTTTTTTTATTTTTTTTTATTTTTTTTTTGAGAGTTTTCCTTGGGAGCCTTCGGATTTTGCCCCATAATTAAAGAGTCATTTGGCACGTACGACGAGAACTTAATGATATTTACAACAAAAAAGCTGCTGACACGTCGTCCTTTTGGCAGCAGGAGCCCTGCTCGTAGTCCTGTCGCCTTTGCGCTGCCAACGAATAATTTTTTCCTTTATTTTTATTTTTTCGTATTTTTTGTTTTTATTTCCTTCTTCTTTTTTTTTTTTCCTTACCAACAGCCGCCGCACAAAAATTAAGAAATTCCTGCAGGATAATTGCGTCGCGTGCGCCGCATACGTGCAGAGAGTTTTAGTCTACCCGACATCCTCTTCCGCTCTCGCTCTATCACACTCTATCCCACTCAATCCCACTCAATCCCACTCTATCCCACTCCCCACCTTCCTTCCTGCTCCATCCTGTGCCCCTCAGCCACTCCCCTTTTTAATTCGGCGCAAATATTTTCGCACATAATATTGAAGCTGCGTGAAGACGGACAAAGTTTTTGCCATAGCTCCTTGGGTAGTTGATGCCAACTTTTGGCACACGCCCCGAGGGCAACTCCTGGAGTTCACGGGAGTGTTCACGCGTTGCTCTCCTTGAGCTCTTAGCAACTCCTTTGGCTACAAATATTACAACTTGCGTAAATGCAGCTGACGATTATTTTAAAAAAACTCTTCGTATATTTTCCGAAAAACAATTAATTTTATTTCCTTGAAATCGATTCTGATATCGATAGTTACATTATATATCATTCTAGTTTCTATTTAGTTCTTTGAACGCCAAATAATTATTTAGCTTACCTGCGATATTAATCGACTGCTTATCGATAGTTTTTGGATCTCAGATAATTTTAAGAATTTGTATCTTCGATTGTAGCTTCATCCACTTTGAGCACTTGTTATTTACAATCGATAGTAATTTATCGGCTTAAGATGCGATAGTTGCCACCCAGATTTTTCTTAACTATCATTTAAGGAGGAAAAACAGATATATCATTTGGTTATGTATCATTGGTGGGTAACTAAAACAGGACTTCAATTATTTAAGGAGTATCTCTTAGTTCTTTAATAAAAGTTACATTTATTTTCCACTGAATATTTAAAAAGTAATAGAAAAATAGAAAATACTTTAAATACCAATGGATCATAGTTGAAGTTACGAAAAAATAAAAAATGTCCATTTTTTTTATTTGGCTATCTTCAAAGCGTTTATAGGGTATTTACTATGCGATTTATGGTTGCAATAGCACTAAAACCCCCTGCCTCAAGTCTCTCAGCGTATGGAAATTTAAGCTGAAAAAAATAAAAATTAATAAAAATAATAAAATTAATAAAAATGATATAAAATGGGAAAATAATTACGGGGTATCCTCAAAAAAAATTATTTTTTTATATCTATTATGATTCCCAGCAACTAATTGCAGGGTATATGTCAGTCACTCAGCTCTTATGGCCTCTTTAGCATTGTGTTCCATGGGTAATTAAACTATTCTGAACACTCTAAACATATTATAATTAAATTAAAAATGTAATTATATTAAATTAAGAGGTATCTAAGTGCCACCCACAACACTTGTGGAACTCTTCAGGTGCTGCAGCAGCCGCAGGGCCTGAACTACTCATGTGCCCAGTGAGGGAGGTTTTCAGTTTTCAGGTTTTAGTTGCCGTTGTTGTTGTTGTTGTTTTTGTTTTTGTTGTTGCTGTTGCTGTTGCTGTTGCTGTTGCTGTTGCTGTTGGTGTTACTTTTGTTGTTGGCTTGCAAGTTTTTGGGGGGTTCATTCGGTTGACTGGTTGGCAACACATGCCAGTCTCAGTCCCAGTGCCAGTGCCAGTGCCAGTGCCAGTGCCAGTGCCAGTGCCAGTGCCAGTGCCAGCGCCAGTGCCAACTCTACCACCAGTGTTGCCAACTTTTGCGCATTTGTGACTTGATTCAGCCCCCGGCAAAAGGGCAAACAAAAAGGGTATAAGAAGCCTTTAGCCTCTTTTTCGGGTTTCATTCGCTGTGGTTGCCAGTTGAACACGATTTTTGAATTAAATGCATAAAGTGCAACTATCTACACTCACACACACACACACACACACACACACACTCACACACATACACCAGTTTCAGCAACTCTTTACTACTTTCTTTCGTTTCGCGCTTTTGATTCCTTTTTTTGTTTTTCTTTTCGTTTTTATGGCTGCTGCATTTTGAGCCAAATTGAAATTAAATGTTTTTCGTGTTCCTGTTGGAAATGGAAAACGCCATGGGTTTTCACAGGCAGCGGTAATCGACAAAGGTGTTCCACAGTTGCAACCTCAACATGCCACACAGCCATCTCTAGGGTATCATCAGTTCAGCTCCTTTTCAATTTTTCCCTCAATAAAAAACAAAATTACATTTTATTTGTCAACTTAATTTGTATTAAGAGAATTACGAGAAAAAAAGAAAAAAAAAGGAAAAAAATTGAAGGAACACTTTGGAACATCAATTTTCTCTTGTATATGTATGTACGAGCTTTTCTATTTTCCCTTTTTCCTTGGAATTTTCTCTTTAAATTTATTTGTGACATTTTGAAAATTCAATTTTCCTTCGCATAATTTGTCTTGTCTCTTTGCACTTTATGAATGTTATTGAGAGCTCCTAGGGTCCTGTGTGTATGTCAACGGGTGTACGTTTATGTGTGTGAGTGAGTTTGTATTTCTTTTCTTTTTTTTTTTTTTTTTGTGGACTTGTATGTGTGCGTGTTGTATGCAGTTGACAATCAACAGTCGACATTTCCCTAGGCAGCTTCTTGTCCACAGCTTTCAATCATCTCTGAGCTCTCGTTTTCAATTTTCTTGAATGCCCAAAACGAAATGAAACGCCTGGCAAAGGTCCCAATCGACGAGACGCTTTTCCACTTTCCCAGGCGATGGAAATTCAAAACGCTTGCATAAAGCTCGCACAGGAGACCAAAGATGAAGATGAAGGCAAACCGAGAAACGCAGACTTTCCTTTCAGACGTGAAAAAAAAAAAAAAAAAAAAACAATAGCAAAAAATGATGAAGAGGAAAGGGAATGACTTTTGATGGAGAGATATACAGATATGTATAGAAATATCAACGGATATATACACAGATATATAAACGGATATAAGTATGTATATATAAGGATATATAAGGATATATATAAACGAGCGTTGTTAAAGTCGCGCTTGATGTGAGATACGAACACTTCATCAAACGAAGTGTCAGGAAAGTTAAACGAGAAATTGCAACGGGCAAACGAGAGGAATATTCACTATAATTCCCATGTTGCAAGCAACACAACGTGCAACATAATTCCCCTATCCCCGCCATTCATTGAGCACTTCTTATCTACGTTTCGCACTTATCCCTCATTTTCATTGCAACTCACCCACGCACTGTTTTTGTCACACTTCCGTCTGTCGCCTGTGTAGTTTGCCTCATGTCGCCTTCCTCACTCCCTGTCTCTCTCTCTCTCTCTCTCTCGCCACTTGCCGCCTGGAGTTGCAGTAAGAACGCACACTCATAATTTCAAAACAAATATGAATGTCAAACGTGACTGCAATGCAAAAACCGAAACACGAAGAGCACCGCGTGGAAGGGGAGTGGCCAACGGAGGAGTGGAGGATTTGCGTGTGGGGGAGGGAAAACAAAAAGACACGAGAAAAGCAAAGAACAGGCAAAAATACATTTCTTTGGTTTTTCCCCAAAATAAAGGAAAAAAAGCTAAACTGTCCCTCCTACGCTTCAATCAACTCTTCACCTCTTCATACGCTCCACCGCCGCTCAATCCCCGCTCAATCCCCGCTCAACCCCTGCTCAATCCCCGCTCAACCTCCGCTCAATCACCGCTCAACCCCCGCTCAATCCCCGCTCAGTCCCCGCTCAATCCCTGCTCAACCCCCGCTCAACCACCGCTCAACCCCGGGTCAACTCTGCCTCAACCACTGCTCAATCCCCGCTCATCACTTTCACCCCCTCCCCGCTTTGCATCGACTTCATTCGATAGCATGACAATTGCCTGCCATGGGCGAGGTCTCAGTTTCGAGCTCCTCATAGTTTGGAGGTTTTTGTTCGGCATTTAACACCATTGTCATTGTCATGCTCCTCCATATTCCCTATTCTCTCCATTCTCCCAATCCTACTACCTCTGCATACCCCCCACCCATCTCTATCTCGCACTTCCTCTCTCTCTCTCTTCATCTGCAGCAAAACACTGAAATGTATGCAGGCAGGCGTTCGAGCTGCGCATCTCGGAATCATCTATCCGCAATCTTCCTCATTCCGGGAGTCCAGTTTTTGGATTGCCATTGTCCATGGAATGCAATGCGTGAGTTTCAGGACTTTGAATTCCACAGTGTAGTGTCCATTGTTGTTGTTGTTGTTGTTGTTGTTGTTGTTAGTATTTTTGCTGCTTCTTGATGCATTCAACACCTTTGGAGACACCTTCCACCTTCCGCCTTCCACCTTCCACTTTCCACCTCCGGAGGCCAACACTCTTGTCGCTCTTATTAATATTCTATGACTTTTGCGGAGATTTTTTGTTCTTTGTTTTCTGCCCCTGGCACTGCTTATTCCGCTACCGCACTTTCCACTTCCACCGGTCCCCCCGACCCCTACCTACCACCCATTCAAGCAACTTTCCCCCTTTCTTGGTCAACTTCTACTATTTCCCCCTTCATTCGGGTATTGCTTTTGCCGCTTTTATATTGGTTTTTCGACTTGTCAACTTTTTGCACGTTTCCTCTAGTCAGGGCCCCCGGTAGTAGCGGCCCTGCCCCCACCCCTTCAACTTCTGTGCTCAATCCCTGACCCCGGACCAACGCTCGCAACTCATCCAATCCGGTACGTCTATGGCCTGCGATTGTTTGACCGGATTGTGCGTCATGAATTGTTAATATTTATGCGACACTATCAATCATCAATCTTTATTCTCTCTCTCGGGCACATCAATCAATATTTGCATTTCCCTCACACTCCATTCTTCTCTATCTCTGTATCTCTCTCCCTCTGTTTCTCTCTCTCTCTCTCTCTCTCTCTCTCTCTCTCACTGTCTGCCACGTATGGGTATTCTTTCAATTGTATTCCCAAGTCCTTCTTCCCTCAATCTTGTCGTCTGTCACAAAGTGGAGCATCATCGGCCTTCTGGCCGGGATTTGGCTTTTCCTTTGTTTCATTTTATGCCTTTGCCTATTTGCTTGACAAATTGTTATTCTTTTTAATGTTGGCCCAAAACAAATGAGATGGCCAAAACTTTGTGGTGGTACAAGGCCTAGACACCGACCTGGGGAATGGGAAAGTGGACGGAGGATGAAACAGTCTCAAAGATTTGTCAATTATGACCAAGAATATTGGAGTTTGATAGATGATATTTGGCGTGTGTGTATCGAATTCTGAAACTTCGCAACTTGGGGCAAAATCTGGGATTTCAACAATTATAAATCAAGTGAACATGGAGGAGATTTGATGCTACAGAAACTCTGATTAATAGAGAATGGAAAACCATCAAACTTTCTTTTAAGTCTCACAATCGGCAGGGAAAAACCCATTGAGCCATCACAGGGATGATAGTCGGGATAGTCCGGGATAAGTCGGCCATCAAGTGAACATGGAGGAGATCTAAAAGAATGCCAACTCCCAACCCAACTAACAACTTGCTTTAAAGACTTTCCATACATAATAGAAAATTTCTCCGGGGGGTACAGTAAACCTTGAGGTGCCTTAAATGACAGTCACAAGCTGCACTCTATTTGAGGGATATCGTCTGGGTGGTAATGCAGTAAATGGGGTAAATACCTTCTGCGATTACATGCAATAAATTTCCTTAAAAAAAAAAATACAAACCTAAAAACTGATAAAAAAAAAAAAAAATTAAAAAAAAAGGAAATGAACAGTTATTCCATAGAAAATGAGAATCCAATCGCAATAACAACTGCATCGCCATGCGTTGTGGGGGCTGGAATTCATTTATATAAACAAAGACTTTAATTTTTAATAAAAATACAAACAATCGATTCTCAAATATCGAATGAATCATAAAATTGATAATAGTTTGAGGCGAAGTGAAACTAAAAACTATTCTATCTTTTTTTCTCTTTTTGCAGGTAAGTTTTGTAAACAATTTAAGTTAAAAACCTTAGACCAAGACTTTGCGGTAAGTAACTAGATTGTAACCTAATCTAAACACACACACACGCACACACAAACACACACACACACACACAGTCGCACAGCCGCACAGCCGCACAGAGGCACACGCTTAAACACACTTGTGTAAGACCTTAATCAGAAGGCCAGCAAAAAAAAAAATATATATATATATATATATATATATATATATATATATATGTATATGTTTATATAAAAGAAAAGTCAAGAGAACGCCTGCAATTTTCTGCTTAATTATTAAAGGTGCCCACCTTTGCATAACTATTAGCCAAAGTTGCCAAAGCGACCAATGCTGGTGAGGCTGCCAATGCTGGCAAGGCTGGCGAAGCTGCTGCAAGGGTGCTGCTGGCGGTGGTGGCAACCCTGGCGCGTGTATACAACGTGTGCCGCATCGCTTTGTTTGCCTGTCACTTAATCGGCTCAAAGTTAACTACAAAACAAACAACAAAAAAATGAGGAAAAGTTTAAAGTGTGGGGGGGGGGGGGGCAGGGACAAGGGAAGAACAGGAAACAGGGAACAGAACGGTACAGAGAGCAAAGGAAAATGGTTGACCCGGCGGTACGGGTTGCTGCCGGGGCAAGTTGACGAGTCTGTGCTGCAAGCCCCAAGCTTGTGGCACGTTTTAATTGGCAATTTTGTCAGAGGACTAAAAAGTAGCTGACAGGCAGCTACAGCCTCAGCTCCAGACTCAGCCTCAGACTCAGACTCAACCTCAGCATCAGCCTCAGCCTCAGCCTCAGCCTCAGCCTCAGCCTCAGCCTCAGTTTCATCCTCTGCTCCCAGCGCCCCAGCTTTCAGCTTTCAGCTCCCAGCGTCCAACTCACAGCTCCGAGCTTTCAGCTCAATGCTCCATACTCCCAGCAGCGACAACAGCTCCTGTGTGTGTAACACAATAAGCCTCCGACATTGTCGCAGCTCTCGCGACATGGACATGGCAAACCCCCATCCGTTGCACACGTTCTGCAAGTCCTGCTCCCGGCCATTCGCCCAGACTAGCTCCCAGTGCTGGGAGCAGCTGCCACTTCTGCCTTCGTCGCTTTCACCGTTGCCGCTGCCGTCGTCATCGTCAACGCCTTCGACGCAACTGCGTCCCAGTTCCTATCCTTGCCCGTATCCTGTTTGTACCTTGACGTCCACAGAACACCACCCCTCCGCTCTCCGCTCTCCGCCCAACAAGCCATGTGAGCATTAACAAACAGAGCAGCCACTTGAACAGTAGCCCCGCTCCACATCCCCGTAACCGCGTCCATAGCTTCAACTCCTCTGTCCTCAGTATTTGGGGCGCCCACGCGTCGTAAAGCGAAAATTGACACTTTTAACAAGTCGACAAAAAATATCCTGTCGAGGGGATTTAACCCGAAATAATGGCCAGGGGGCTGGGGGCACGAGCGGGCGACGCGTCGTTACTGCCGTTAAGTGGCGTCCCGGTTAGTCAAAAGCCAAACAAAAGGCTGACGTTCAGACCCCCCAATACGAGGACCAGTCACTTAGCCCCCACCGCTCCCCTCACCACCCCTCGCCAACCCATGCCCACCTTTGCCCATGCACCAGCTCGCCAAGAGTCCTGCCTGTCGCGTACTTTGCCAATTTACGCGCGCTTCTCTGTTTTTTTTTTTTGCTCCTTTTTTCGCCCTTTCTCTCTCCCCGTCTCTCTCCCGTCTCTATTTCTCTTTTGATTTCTTTTTTTTTTTTTTTTTTTTAAATATTTTTTTCGACTCTGAACGTTATTCACCTTTTGATTTTTGGGGACTTTTTGATCGTGTTTAGAAATTAAAAAAGTTGACACTCGTCGCCGACCCCCACGTCACAACCTCACCCTCGTCTATTTTCTCGTCCTCGTCCTTGTCCTCGTTTTCACCTTGTCCACGCGCCCCCGCAGCTCATTTGTTCACGGACAAGGGACTTGCGACTTATGTCAATATTTTGGCAGCTTTTCTGGGCGCACACACATACACACACACATATACACAATCATGGCACCCCTCTATCCTTTTAGCCATCACTTGTTCAGTGACTAAGCGCATATATTGCGCATACGCCACGTTATCAGAATTTCCTCATTTCCTTTGCTTTCCACTTTTTTTTTCTCCTCTTTCAACGCCTATTTTTTTTTTTTGTAATTTTAGCCAAGCAAAATTAAACAGTCAGCGCGTGGGAGGTTGTTGTTGTGGGCGGGTCAACGTGGGCGTTCATAAATCACTTCCATTTCCTCACCTCTCTCTCTTTCTCTCTTCCTCTCTCTACCTCTCTGTCTCTCTCCTTCCCTCTTGCGCTCGTTCGCTGGCTTTTTAAATTGCGCTTTTAATGTTTGCGCTGTGATCAAATTCAGATTTGCTGTCAACCAAAACTGTTGGCCATGTGTGAAGCGTTGCCTCAAGTTACACGTCATCAGACCAGACCTCAGTCTACATTCAGAGTGTGTGTGTGTGTGTGTGTGTGTGGGTGTATGGATACGTATGTGTGTGTTTGAGTATGAGAACTCATATCGGTTTACATTGAATTACGGCTGACTGATGACTACATATTGGACTCGCTTTTCGCCATCTCCTGTTAGTCAGAAAGTAGCGCCAGCTTTGCTATGTTCTTATCGTCACACATACACATACACACACTTACACCCATCCACCATTCATTTACACACACACACACACACACACACACACTTAATGTTCGTTAAGTTTATGAAAATGCAGTGCATTTCAAGGAAAATTGAGATGATTTATGGGCTTTTCCACGGCGGCTGGAAAATCATTTTAATGAGCTTCAAGCTGAACTCAATTTAATGGCTTTGATTCTTCAATTCTCCTTTCTTCCTTTTTGCCTTCCACTTTTATTTAATTTTGTAATTTTCCGCTTTCGTCCTGGCCCTGAGTCGGAGGGTTAAGGAAATTGAGAAGTGCGACGACAATTGGTCAAAATATCTCCAGGGAAACATTTCGGTGTTCGATTCTATTTTTTTTTTCCGCCCCCCGCCCCCTCTTCTTTCTCATATAATGAGATTGACCGAAAATTTATGAAGTTAGAAAATGGAAAGGAATAAGAAAATGCAGGAAGGCAGGGAGGTTGGAAGGTTGGTCGAAGGGTCGGAGCGCGGGGGGGTGTCGGCTTTGCATAAAGCAAGCAGGGAAGGGGAAATTCAATTTAAAATTGGTTCTTAACAAAGTATTAAATATTAAAGTTTCAAAGGATTTTCTAATCAGGAAAATTTCTATGAACAGATTTTCTTATACAGAATTTGTAAAACACATGGAAAATGGGAAAGCAAGGGAAATTCTCGGTAGGCTGCCAAGGTTGAGGGATTAAATTACTTTTGAATTTTTGATGCGATAATTTTTCTAACTAAGAATATTATAAAATAATTTATATAAAATATATATTTTAATTAAAAACGTGCTCCATTGAACTTTAATTAATTCCATGGAAATTATAAAAATATATAATACAATAGAAAAAATACCAAAATACCCAAAATACCAAAAATACCAAAATATTAAAATGCAAAGCAAATGAAAAACAGTGAAGAAAATAAAATTTATTCATTTGAAGTGTTCGAGTTCCGAGCTCTGTCCATTTTTCATTTCTCACGAAAAATCTATTGTTCTTTTGTAAGAAAAGGAAAAGGAAAAAGAAAAAGAAAAGTATTTACTGCAAATTCAAAGAATTTTCCCAAATTGTTTTCCTTCTCGAATCATCATATATTTTAGGATTTTAATCTTAAGTCTCACAGCTCAGACATTCACACTCCCAGCTCGTGGATGTATGTAAACATAAATATATATATATGTGTGTGTGTGTGTGTGGTTGTGCATTTTAAGGGACTTCCCCTAGCCATAGGCATGTGGATGCGTCCACTCAAGCGGACGCCCATTTAGCCATCCGTTCGCTCATTAAGATATCAATTTTATGCATGCGCACAATTGGCCCCTCGGTCATGGATCCCTTCCATGGAGCATTTCGCTGCTCTATCAATATTCAGACTATAGAAATTATATATGTACACATACATACATATATACATATATATATACATATATATATGATTATTACATGGCTAAGCTGTGAGTGATGCGTTGAGGGGCAGTAGCGGGGGGAGGCGATGCGCAGGCGTATCATAAGTTTAGTTAACGACACATTCGATACGATACATATACACATATATATATATGTGTGTGTGGGTGTGTGTGTGTGTCAGCCTAATTTGCGCCAAGACAGGACCAGTCTTAAAATGTCCTGCGTACCGAATGTGTTAATATATTAATGTGTGTCTGTGTGTGTGTGTGTGAAAGTGTGTGCGTTGCTTTCAGAGCTTTCATTATGTTTGATGTCCATTAATGGCCATGTTTTTATGCTTATGATATCATTAAAATGGACACACAGACACTACAGGATATCACTCACACTCGCACCTCCTCATACTCACACACACAAACACACACACACATACTTATACATATATAAGCTAGTTATAAATCTCATCCTGATCAACACTTAAATCTTTCAACAAAACTCAAGTGGCATTAACAAATGTCCTTCTTGGCTTGTCTATAAATAAATTTCTGTGAACCAAGCGCTAAAGCTTTTCCACTTTAAGCCTCCAAGCACCGACCGGCCACCGATGACCGCCCACCGCCCATCGCACGCCTCTAGCCAACCTTCTCTTGGCAATTTCCAAGTTAACTTGTTTTAAATGTCGCAGTAACTAAACTAATTCCCAGCTTTGGTGCAACCTTGAATTCCTGGCTTGTGTCCCAAGTCAAGGATCTCAAGGTGACGGCGCGACAGGACATACAAGCAGGCAGCCAGGCAGCCAGGCAACTATTCAACTTCCGCACTCTCGGATACGCGTCTGTGGCCTCACAGTCACTCACAGCGGATGCACTTAATACGATTCCGTTGAATCCTTGCCAGGAGGCAACAAGCCACGCCTACAATGTAAAAAACGCCTTTATCTTGTGGTATCCACAACTCTGGATTTTTCTTGGCAGCATTTTTCCCAAAGCAATGAAATTCCTTCAAAGCATTTTCCCCTCAAATGTTTCGCGACTGTGAAAATAGCTTTCCTTTAAGCTTTTCCACTTTTCCACTTTTCCACTTTGCCACCTCTTTATTTTTTCACTTTTTTGCTTTCACGCTTTTCCACTTTTCCACTCTTTCACATTTTTCCATTTTCTAATGCGATTATAATGGCAAGGATCATCAAATAGGACCCATAAATAAATGATGAATTTTAAAACAATTCCTTTGCAGGAATTTCTCCCCCTTAATTTTTTTTTTTTTGTTTTTTTTTTTGCCTTCAATTCGCTTTTATCTTTTCCAAAAATTCTACAAATTTTTGACTCCGTTTTCAATCGTCATCGTTGCTTTTCCTTTGTTGTGTTTTTCTTCTTCTTTTTTTTTCCCTTCTGTTATCTCTTCTCTGTACTCGTTTCTTTTATTTTTATCTACTTACAGTCATAATCGCGGTTTCGCCCAATCTTTCTTATCTTAAATCCAAAAGTAACAATTTTCAAAAAATAAAAAACTTTTTTTTCTCGAAAATCAAAAATCGATAAGCGAACCCAAAAAACGCCCACAAAAATTGTCTTCTTTTTGTACTTGTTGTTGTTGTTGTTGTAATTTTTGTGGTTATTTTGTTGTTGCCTTTTTGTGAACAAAAGAATCGGATATGTATGTATGTGTGTGTGCGCCTCCTCACCGACACAGGGCTCGGCTTTGTGAGCGACCCAAAAAAATTGTCTCGGAAAAAAACTCCATTTTTTTTCCATATTTTATATTCATTTTTTTGGTATTTGGTATTTAGTATTTTTATTTTTTTTTTTTTAATTTCTTCGGATACCCTGCAATTTGTATGTAGGCTAATCTGCGGCCTAGCTAATCATCATATGTACACAGCAGATTTATCTTGACATTTATACTGATCCCTGGCCTGGGATACAACAATTTTCTGCCTCGACCATCGAATACCCTAGAAATGGATTTTTTTATATGCTGAAAACACATTGTCTTTAAAGCCATGACTTCTTAGGCTGCCGAGAGCATCGTCCTTGGTATTAGAATCAGAACTGTCAGCTTAGGCGTGGCCCAATTACAGGATATCCATTAGTCGCACAAAGCGACAGGGAAACCCAACTGATAATGGATTAGAATCGTGTGTTTATTTTTAGCCAATTTCCATTTGCCACATTGCATTAAATGCAAATGTTGAGTATCAACGCCGGCCGACAACGGCGACCGCTGACGTCGACAAGGTGAAAGCCTTAGAGCCATGGAAGCCATGCGCGTGACTTGTTCCCCTGATTGATATACCCTGTAATCTTGGCCCAAGACTCATGGCCAGAGCGGATGTCAAGGCTTCGGCTGAGTATTAACGGGACTTTAGATAAGATTTAATTGGGTAAATCAAAATCTGCTGTCTGCAGAAGTCTCTTTCGTGTTCACTTAGTACCACTTGGCCTTTTCACTGAAATTACAGGGTACTCAATGGTTGAGTTCATTCTTATCACTCTCTGTGTTTGCACACGAACTACGAACGTGAAGCGCTGACACTTCTAATCCAATGAACGCACGTTGAATACGTGCAAAGGAGGAGGAGTCACTGTCAACGTCATTAAGAAAAAAAAACCTCAAGCTTATTTTGTACTCTATTGAAGTGTATGTGTGTGTGTGTGTGTATATATGTAGGTGTGCAGGCATGTGTGAGTGTGTGAATATTAATACATAATAAATGTGATCATTGAAGATCCTGTCTCCTGCATAAATCCGTTTCCATTACTTCATCAGATATACACATATAGCTGCATATAATCATATACATATGTATACACATACACACACACACATACACACACACACATGCAATAGTTGCTTTATCAAGTCGGGAATGGATTTTAGTTGTAATTTGGGCATTAATCGACGCCCCTCATTTATGTCATTTGAAGATATTGACCTACAAAGTTGATGGCCATTATGAAACGTAAAGGAGAGCATGAGTTGTGGCCGAAGACTGAGAGACACAGAGAGAGAGGGTGAAGGTGGGGCGAGAGATAAATAAATAAAAATCATAACAGAACATAAAAATGTTGCACAAAATGTGTTTGTCATTAACCGTTTTATCTTTTGACTCTAATAAAAATCGCTTATTTATACAGCAAACAGACACAGGCACACACACATGTACACATACACACACAGTCGCACATATGTTTACTCATTTATTTGGATACACATTTATATTTATTTCCTTTTTGCGATAATTTTGCTGTTGAGCGACGACATCGACAACAACAACAACAACAACAACACCAACAACAACAACAACAACAACAACATCAACAGCAACACCACCACCAACAACAACACCACCACCAACACCAACAAAAGGAACAAGAACAACAATCAAAACGAAGCAACAACAAAAAAATAATAATAACAACAACAACAACAGCAATTGACTATTGACAAGCAACATGCAATAAATGTTTGTTTATGTGCGTGTGTATATTGGTGTACCGTTATGTGGGTTGCTGCGGGTCGTACAGTGTGCGTACATTGAAAAGGGGGTAGCACCGATAGTGGGTAGAGGGGCGTTACGCGCTAAGCCAGCAAATGGTCAGCGTGAGTTCCCTTTGGCAAAGAAGCCGCACAAATTAATGAGTCGTCGTCGTCAGCGTGAACGTCAGCGCCAGCGTCAACGTCAACGTCGGCGTCGATTGTCGTTGTCGTTGTCGTCGTCGTCGTCGTCGTCGTCGTCGTAATCGGAGCATTTGGCGATGCTGGCAGCTATGCCGACGCCGCAGCAGCATAATAAGTAGAAGGAGTGCGAGCAAGAATGATTTATACATACTTATTTGAGTAAGAATGAAAGAAAGAAAGAAAGAAAGAAAGTGAATAAGTGAGAGCGCAAGCGGGCACGAAGTTAGGAAGTACAACTGATAAGGAATACGAATGATGATGAGCAAACGCAAAGAAAAACTAATAACAAGCATTTAATTTCTTGACAACCTGTAAACGAAATGAAATGAGGCGAAATGAACGAAGTTATGCACATGAGATAAATGATAAACGAAACGAAGCAAAATGAAATGAACTAAGTGAATAGAAAACAGCAACAAAATTGAGTAAAGAATGGCATGTAGTTTAGCGTATCATGAGGAGTAGGCTTATGGCTCTGTGCATGTGAATGCGTATATGTGTATATGTGTATACATGTGTATGTATGTACGTCTGTATGCATGTGTATTTGTGTATTTTACGGAAGGAGAAGGTAGCCCACAAATACAAAAAGCCATCTGATGGCAAAGTCGACATCGACGTCGCCAACAAATGAGAAGCAACAGTCCAACCGTCGCTGCTTCAAACTTTGCGTAACAGTTGAAGAAACCGTTAAAGACGCGCAGCGGCTAACACAAAGATGCTGCGTACTGTGGACGCTAACTTTGACGCTGATATTAACGTTAACGTTAGCATCGCTGCCGCTTTTGGTAGCATCAGCAGCAGTTCAGCAGCTTCCTCAGAGGGTGGCTCTGTTGCGTCGCTGCTGCTGCCTATTACTGTAATCGTACAAAGCAGCGACAGCGACAGCAGCACCACCAGCGCCAGCATCACCTACATACATGTACATATGTATATATGTATGTATGTATGTGTATGTGTATGTGTATGTGTGCATGAATGTGGTAGCTGATAATTTTGACGCATTCACACCCTGATGATAGGCGACGACGACGACTGCGGCGCTAGCGTCGTGCCAGCATAAAAATTGCAAGCACTAGCGGCCGATAAGCAAGTGACGTAGACAGCGCGACGTAGCAATTTTCTGCGTACACTGCCCGCACACCACACAGCCCGCAAGCGCGAACACTAACACACAGCAATACCAAAACACCCACACCTACATACACACATTAAGAGCCACACACACACACATACACACTCACAGCAAGACAATACTCTCATCCCTTGGTTTGTATTTTCCATATGGGCGCATTTATACGCATTCGTTTTCAATTGAAAATTCCTTTTGCCTCGCCCTCGGCATTGCTCTCTCCTCTACTGCCATTTGGTCGTTTGTTTTGCTATTATCGTTGCTTTTGCTCTTGGTGTTGCTGGTACTCTACCCCCCCTCTCTCCACCTTCATCTTTCTCGACCCTAACCCCGCCAACCCCCCCACCCTTTGTACCTTAGTCCCCGCGTATAACCACTTTTCCTTCACATGCGATTTTCTTGCTGGCTTTGCGTGTAGAATTTATTGCTTTTACTGTTTCTGCTGCTGCTGCTTCTGTTGTTGTTGTTGTTGTTGTTGTTGCTGTAGTTGTTTCATTCCTTCTTTCTATTTTTTTATCAACTGATAATTTTTTTTTCTCTACTTTTCTACATTTATTTATTTGCGTTTTTTTTCTGTTCTCTCTAACGGGATTTAAATGCAAGTTGTATAAAAATTGTGATATTTTCTATTGAAAGTCATCGTATGTATGTTCTCCCCCCCTCTCTCTCCTGATAACTACATATATACGCAGATCTATATCCCATATGTGGGTACACTATGTATGTATGTATGTGTGTATATAAATCTATGTACATAAATCTTTCTGATTTGATTTGCAACTTGACTTTTGTCACTTTTACTCTCGGATTTTTTTTTTATTTTTTTCTCTTGCTTGAAATTTAATTTACGATATTGTGAATTTAATTTTGTCATATTTCATTCTTTGTTCCTATGTTCGTTCCGAACTAGTTCACAATTTATAGCCCATACATCGGACCCTCGGGAATGATGTGTCATAATGAGCGGGCACCATAACCTCAATGTTTATTAACTAAAGGTTTGCGAATCGCTTGGATTTCGTTTACGTGGTCAATCTTTATGGGCGCTTCGAAGTTGCCCACAACAATAAATTCGATTCATAACGATCGCAATCGGATACGTCGATTAGGCGAAGGCGACTCTTCTGGTAGGAGTGGTGTGATGATGATGAGCGGGTGGGGTGGTGGTAGGGGTAGAGATAGAGGTGAAGGTGGAGCTGGAGACGTCGTGACATCGCCTGATGACTGCATCTATTTTCGTGTCTATAGTTTTTTAAGAAGAAGCAAACCAGTAACAACAACAAGCCAGTAACAACAACAACAACAATAGTAATAATAATAATAATAATAACAGCAGCAACAACAACATCGCTGACTGAAAACGCATTATATTTATATATGATTTATGTTTACGAGCTGCAAACATTCAACGAACCAAAAAGTCCAAAAACAAAAAAAATAGCAACAACATAACTGAGAAAACAAAAAACAAAAAAAAAAACAAAAAAAATAAAAAGAAACAACCAAAAATTTCATTCACACGAGAATTGGCTAAAAAGTCATCATAGAAAACGGTCAAGTGCTGCATTGACGCCGCAAGCGTTAGCGTTAACGTTAACGCCAACGTCTGCGTCACCGTTGCCGCTGCCGTTGCCGTCAACGTTGACGTCGAATATCGTGCCAGGCGGCCAGCTGATGACTCCCGACAGCATACAGACAGTCGAATGCCAAAAAATTACATGCACATGAGCGCAAGAGATGTTGCCGTTGCCGTTGCCGCTGACGTCGACGTTGAGGTTGACGTTTAAGTTGGCGTTAGCGTTAACGTCGCTGCCAAAGTTTGTTGGGAGACTATACCGTTCAAATTTGTTTCTCACGCGTTCGCCAAATGCCAAAAAACCACTTGTTTTGAGTTTTTTGGCGAAAACAAGTGGATGAAGGAACGTTTGAAAAAGGGGCGCAAATGAATGGCGGCAACCGTGCGGTTGAAATCATGACAAAAGTGACGCCAGCGTCGACGCCGTTGGCAATTAACATCGTTTTACACGCGAAAAGCAAACGAAAAGTGCCAAAGCGGATGGCTGAAAAATTGATGAATGAAGTAATAATGGTCACAATATGCTCGACTTCTGTTCCACTGTGCGAATTTTTGGGTGGTGGCGCTGCGGTTGAGTCAGACGACGGCGGCAGCGCCGACAACTACGTCGTTGACGTCAACGCAGCGCCCATTCTCTCATTTAACTCTCTTTCACATTCTTCTGCTCTTTCACATTTTTTGGCGTTCTCTTTCTATCACGCTGCCATATAAAAACGGCAGAAAAACACCCCCGCCACAATTGCTATTTTCCGGTGGCAAAGTTTGTTGTTAAAAACGCCGTTGCGGGGGGATGTTAGAGAGAGAGTCGCGAACAGTCGTGAGCAGCAATAATTCCGTTTGCCGCATAGACATTCGCCGCATACCGGCGCTTTTCCATTACATTTTTGTATTCAGCTGCTTCGCTCTCGCTGCTACGCTGTTACGCTGCTTCTCTCATCAATGCTGCCGCCGTGGCTGGCACTGGCACTGGCACTGGCACTGGCACTGACGCTGACGCTGCTGCTGTCGCTGTCGCTGTCGCTGCTGCTGTCACAGTCGCTGTCGCTGCCATTGCACAGCACACATCCAGACAGCCGCCCATTCATTCATATGAAGCGCCCTCACTCGCACCTAATGAACACACTCTCTCGCCCTCTCTTTCTGTATCGTGCACTCCACACTCTGCGAAGCAATCTCTCTTTCTGCTGTCCATTGCGCATGGACCGCTCTCCACCGGTTTCTGGCTTGTGATTGCCGCTGCCTGTCTTTGCATTCAGTTTCATTTTAATTTTTGCCGTGGCCAGTTCGTTGTGCGCGTGATTCAAACGAAACAAATTCAAACAAATTTAAAAATCAGCTGGGCTGGACACTGTCACTGTTTGTTCGTTAGTTCGCTCGCTCGTTCGTTCTGTTTGTTCAAAGCTCGCAAAAAAATTTGCTACGTGTACGCGCCGACAACAGCAACCATAACAACAACAACAACAACGACCTCCATAACAACAACAACAAATACAAAAGCAACAACTTTAGCTAGCTAACTGTGTTTGTGCATACAGTTTCTCGTCTCTATTCGTTTCTCTCTCTGTTCTGTGTATTAGTGTGTTCCCATATGTGTGTATATGCGTGTGCTTAACTTAAAGCTGACGTCGTTTCGTCAACAACAAAAACAACTACAACTGTAACTAAAACAGCAGCAGTAGCAGCAGCAGCAGCAGCAGCAGCAGCAGCAGCAGCAGCGGCGGCCGAAACAACAAAAACAACGACAACTACAACTACAACTACAACTACAACTAAACTACAACAACTTTAACTACATCAACAACAAGAAAACAACAGAAAGAGAGCGGCGACTACAAAAAAAATTATTGCAAAAATTATAAATTATAACAATAAGGTAGTGAAATATTATCGTTTGTGCGGTTTTGTTTTTTTTTTTTTTTTTTTTGTTTTTTGTTCATTGTTTTCTCTGCACTGCCTCAGTAGTTCGTCTGCCTGTTATTGTACATTTGTATGCGTATGTGTGTTTGCCTGAGCTTATGCGAATGTGTGTGTGAAACGGCATTAAAAATTATAAAAATAGCAATAGAAAGTTATTAAAGCGTTTGCAAAAAAAAAAGAAAAGGAAAAAAAAAAAATTAAAAAAGAAACAAATAAAAGAAAAAGGAAAATTATAAATTAAAAAAAAACACAAAGCAGCGGTGAGCAACATATAATAAATCCTTGTATTATTTTTTTTTATTTTTTATCACTACGATACGAACAGAAAATAAAATATAGAAATAAATAAATTTCAAAAATAAAATAAAATAAAATAAAATATAAGAAGAGAAATGAAAAGAAAAACAAACCGAAGCAAAGTCAAGAAAAATAGTTAAAGCTTACGTTGCCGCTCCGACGTCGCAGTCGTGCACTCTCTGTCTCTCTCTCTCTCCCTCTCCCTCTCCCTCTTTCTCTCATATTGTCGCTCAATCTTTACGTCGCTGCCAACGTCGCCGTCCACAACTACAACTTGGGGCGCACTTGAAAACGTCGCAAAAGTTTGTAAACAGCAGAAAGCTTTGTGTATCTGTGTGCGTACGCTCTTGCGAATGTTTGCCTCTGTGTTGCTGTATGTATGAGAGTTGTGTGCGTGCATGTGTGTGTGTGTGTTTGTGCAATAGAAAAGTGAAGAAGCAGCTGTAAAAGGCAAACGCCATCAACGTCGGCGTTGTTCTCCATCGCCAGCACTAGCACAAACACTAGCACCAAACCAACACCAACATCAGCGGTAACAGCGGCAAAAGCAGAAGAAGAAGTAGAAGCGGCAGCAGCAGCGGCAGCAGCAGCTGTCAAACACAAAACAGAGTAAATAAAAGCAATTGCCTAAAGGGCATCATTTTAGGTAGACTCCGGCGTTTTTATTATTTTTTTTTTTTACTCTTCTCGCCTCACTTCTTTTCGCGTTCTTTCTATTTCACCGGTTTTCTCTTGGCTCCCCTCGAACCTCCGCCCTCTTATTTGCACAATTCCTGCGCTTGTGGCAAATAATTAATAACAAAATAAAACTTAACTATTTATGTTTCTGTTTCTGTTTCTGTGTCTGATGTCCTCTATGCGTGTGTTGCTCTCTCGATTGTCTGTTTATTTGTTTTTGTTTTTTACTACGCTCTTTCGCATTGCGCCCACACACCCAATTCGCTGAAAAAAGCGGCCATAATAAAGTTCAATGTCTGCCACAGCAACAACAATACTAACAACAACACCAATACTTATACCAATACCAATACCAATACCAATATCAACGGGCAAGAACAAAAGCAACAGCAAAGCAAAATATTTTTGCCGAATTTCGTTTGAATACAATTTATTGCCTTGCTCTTGTTCTTGCTTTCTTGTGTGAAAAAATTAAATGAGCCACAGCCGTCAGCTTTTGTCTATGTGTGTACGTGTGGCTGTCCGGCTCTCTGTTTGTTTGCGAATGTGTATGTGTGTGTGTGTACAGAATTTTCAGCGGCTTTTTTGTGGTTTTCGTTTTCCGCTTTTCTCCTTACTTTTTAGTTTTAGTTTTTGTTTTATTTAATTTTATTTTTATTATTATTTTTTTTATTTTTTTTTTTTTTTTTTTGCCAGCCTTAGCCGATTAAAGCTTGGCGGTTTTTAAGTTTAGTTTTAGTTTTATTTGTATTAGTGCTTGTATTTTTATTTGTATTTGTATTTGTATTTGTGGCTTTTGTTTCCTTTTCTTTTGACGGCTTGTCAAATGCCAAGCGTCACGAAAAAGCCACCAAGAGCGTAAGAGAATGGAATGGGCGCCCGAGCGTAAGCATAAGCTAAGGAAACGGCAAGAGAGAAACACACATGCACAAACATGCACACACACGCACACACATGCACACATGCACAGAGGCATGTACTCTCAAGCAAAAACACACACAGTGAAGTGAATAGCAAATTTTATAGCGGTTTTTAAAGCTTTCAAATTTGAGTCTGTTGGTTAATCAGCTGATATGCTGAGATGTGTGTGTGTGTGTGTGTGTCCGTACGTATTTAACGTATTTGCGAATTGCATATGCATGTGTGAGTGTGCAAATTGGACAACTCTTAATGTGATAAAAGTCCAATTGGAATCTCTAATTATATTTCAAATGTAATCAAACTTTTAATTGCCACGTACGCATTATTTATGGCTATTCACACATACAAAATCATAACTGCTCAAAAAAGGAGTTGCTATTAATTTAAATATTTTAAATATGCATTTATTTTTTATATTTTTCATATTTTGTACTTCGTCAATTTTATCGTCTGTCTCGATGATATTGTTGGTTGTTGTGCGTCTTTTCTTCTCGCTCATTCATTAATTGTCTTTGTCTCTCTCTCTCTCTCTCTCTCCCTCTCTCTTTCTATTTTTTCTTCCTACATTCTCTCTCTCTCTCTCTCTCCCTCCATCCCTCTTACACACCATATGTATGACTTTTGAATCTGCTTCTAGGCTTTCCAGTGGGTTAATCAGCTCAGCGGTTTTGAGGTTAGTACAAGGAATTTCGAAAATTTCCACAAAGTCAAGCAACATTCTTATTGCTTATCTTTTTCATATGCCTTTTTTTGTGAGTGTCTGTGTGTGTGTGTGTGTGTGTATGTATATAATTTTTATGCAAACATTGTACGATTTCTTAGTCCATTTTATTTTTAATTTGTGGTAGTTCTTCTTATTGCTGTTGCTGTTGCTGTTGTTGCTTCTGTTTCTTGTCGCTTCTGTTGCTGCCTGTGATCCCCCCCAGTAAAGGCGACTTATCACAAGCTTGTTTTGCGGCGATTAGTCAGCCCGTCAGCCCACGTTCTATGGTGGTGCCATGCACGGAGAGTGCAGTAACCAGATCCAACCTAATGTAGATATACGTATGTATGTGTGTGCGTGTGTGTGTGTGTGCATGCCTCACTCTTCCTCTTGCTTTGAGCTGTGGCAAGATATCGCACAAGACGAGACCGAGACCAAGCAGCGTGACAGCCATTGCGACTGATTAGCTCCCATTGCCATTCCCATCCCCATCCCCATCCCCATTCCTATCCCCATCGTCATCGTCATCGTTATTCCCATTTCCTCTCTTACCCCCCTCCCACCTACGGTGATCAGTCTCTGTACCACCCGGCAACTCCCGCTTTTTGTTGTTGAAGTCCAAGGTTAAACCCTTCATTTCATTCTTTATTTTATTTTTTTTTTTTGACGCGGTTTTTCGGTACACCCTTCTTACGTCTCTCTCACTCTCGTCTCTCGTCTCTCTCTCTTCTCTCCTCTCTCCTTTCATTTCACATTTCTCTTTTATTTTATTTGGGTTTTCTTCGTTTTGGTTTTGTTTTTTATTTTTTGGCTTTCTTGTACACATTGTGTTTTTGTCTACTCACAACCCTCGCAAAATTGCTATGCAGAAGCTTTTGATGGGATTTAATGGAATGGCGGTTGGGGGTGGGGTGCGGGATCCGGGGACCGGGGACCGGTGACCGGGGTTTGGGGATGGTAAATGGAAGATGGAAGACGGAAGATGGTAGATGAGCATGAGGGCAGCTTTAACGGAACTTTCTCCTTAGCACACACACGTACACACACAGACACACACACACGCACACATACACATATAAAAGTTGCAGTCATTGCACCCTCCTCGACTTTGTAGTGTGGCTGCTTCTTCTTCTACTTCTACTTCTTGTTATTGTTGTTGTTGTTGTTGCTGCTTCTCTGTGAAATATTCCTTACCCCACTTGCCCGCCACTGTCCTCCTTTGTGTCTCGCTCTCCCGCTCCCTCCCCGGCAATTGCCTCACCTAGCAGACATCGTTAACCTGCCTGGGCAAACAGCGACAACAACAACCCCCTTAGGGCGACTGCCTTTGTTTTATTTCGGTAACAAAGTAAAAGTTGTAAAAATACAAAACGTGCAAAACATCAGATAGGCTGCGAGAAGGACGAGGACGAGGACGAGGACGGGGACGGGGACGAGGCAAGCGTGTGTCTGTGGGGTGCTGGCCAGGGGGTGGTGCTTCAAGACGGAGACAAAATATAACCAAAAAAAAAAGAGAAATAAAAAAACAGACCAAAAGAAGAAAAACTGCTGTCGCTTACGTCTATAGGCGGCTTTTCGTCTTCTTCTGCTTCTGCTTCTGCTTCAGCCGTCCTTTCTCCGCCGCTGTTGCGTCTTCTTCTTCCTTTTCTTCAACTTTATTGCTCATCTTTTTAACGCTTTGGCTTTCAGGTTTTATGTCCTGGCCAACGCTTTTATGGTTTGTTCTCAATTTTTGATTTACATATTTTGTGTACGTTTTTTTTTTCTTCTCTTATTTTTTTTTTTATATTTTTATTTATTTTGATTTTTGGCTCTGGCTTCGGCTTTGGGTGGCCTTTACATCTTGTCTTCCGTCCCTCCCACCCCTTCCGTGTCGCTCCCCCGCACCGCTCGCATGACCCCGAACTAACGCTCGCTCTTGCACTTATCGCACGGCGTCGTCAACTTCCTGGACTTTGCCAGGATATGAAATACAACAACACAACAATTTGTTAGGAAAGTTGCCCCGGCAGCTTTACTCCGCTGCCCAAGGTTCCCACTCCTCCTCTTTCACACTCACATTGGCACACACACACACACACACACACACATACGTGCCGCATACGCATAAGGGGGTTGCTTTGCCAACGTTGCGTTGGCGTCAACGATTTTGTTGCTGTTTCTGTTGTTGTTGCTGTTGTTGTTGTTGTTGTAGCTTGGTACGTGCTTAAAAATGCAAATCCAACAAAATACAAACAACAACACAGAATACAACAACATCAAGAAGAAGAACAACAATAACAACAACAGAAACAACAACAGCAACAGCAACAACAGCAACAACAACAGCAACAACAATAACGAAAACTCAGCAATAACAAAAATAATGCTGGAATATGTTAAAATCACATACGACGCAATTTTCCTCAGATATTCACAAAATAAATAAATAAAAATAAAAAAATTGAAATGCAGAAAAACAAACAAAAAATAAAAAAATAAATAAATAAAAGAAAATAAGAAAATAAGAAAATCAAATATCAATAAAAACGCTGAACATGAAAAGCCTCGCAGTTTTCCCTCAATTTCCTGTCAAGAAGAAAATTTATATAAAATGTAAAAGAAAAAAAAAGTAAAATGAAGAAAAACCTTCATTAGTTTCATTGAAATTGTATGTCAACGAAGAACTTTGTTTGCCCTTTGACCCCGGCGGATATTTGTCCATCAAAAATGCCCCATAGTTCCCCAAATATAATCGAAGGTCCATTAGTAAAAATATCAAATTTAAGTTATCAAAAAAGCGACTCTAAATGTGTTTGCAGAGGCTCGCAAATAATTCTGGACAAGAATATTTACTTTGGTCTTAACAAAGTTGAATAGCTACAGTCAACCCTCGCCTAAGTTGACCAAACAAACGAGGCCCGAATTCGACTGAACAAAAATAAACGAAATGATCAGAACTGATGATAAATGTTAATGGATAATTTTGAGTCCAATGTAAAGACACCCTCCATTAGGTTACTACAGTAAAGGGTCCTTAATAAAGACCCAAATCGAGCACTTGCTGTACTACAGTAAACACTCAACGATAGCTTTGTTTAGAAGTTAAAGGCAAATAAAGAATCTAATCACACAGAAGTTCATATAAATGCATTAAAATGACTCTATAGATCATTAGATATCTACAGTGAATACTGACTATGACAACCTAATGGCAAGTCATGCAAAAGTGCAAAGATTCCAAGTGTAGAATCTTTTTTATAACTAAAACTGAAGCAGTTCCCCTTTTTTTATATTATTGCGTTTGGGGAATATATGTGCCGCTGAGAGTGAACTAACTACAGTGTTAACTGGCTATGACGTACAAGTGCATGCACACAATAGATAAGCAATTAGGTAATTATAAAGGAAAGGCCGTAGAAATTGTGGAAACTACTAATTGCATTTAAGTCTTTTAAGTGATTCAGCTAGAACACAGTATGGCAACAGTGATGATTCACTAAGGCTCACTAAGGCACACACACACACACACAGACACACACACATACACGAATAACACCTTTTTCTACATATCAGTTTTCATGTTGATAAATCTGTTTATTTTCGACTTAATATAATTTGATATCCTGTACGTACCTTGTACCGCACGTTTCATTCCATTGTGTTCCGTCCCGTTCGGTACTTTGAGTAAACACTGTACTCACTAAATTTCATTTCTCAAATAAACGAGCAACCAACTAAATTACATTCGCCATTCGTCTAAACGTTAAACAAATGCCTTTTAAATAATAATTGTGAATTCCCAGAATTTAACTAACATTCACCTAAGCACACACACACACACACACACACATATATATATATAATATATATATAAATATATGTATAGAAAACTAATGGCACTTCTTATCAGCATAGAAATTGTTGCTCCCGGCACGTAAATGAAAAAGAAACAAAAAAAACAATGGAAAAAATATGAAGCATAACCAAGAGACATTTTATATGATAACTAGTTCCACAAGTTCCATACGCAGAACCAGTAGGTGTATGTGTGTGTGTGTGTGTGTGTGTTTATGAACTCATATTTATGCAGATGTATATGTGAATATGCTGTATGGCATTTTCTTATCAATGAACAAGTGAAATTATGTCAACTGTTTCTCATTTTATTTTTGCTTTCGGCTTTCAGCTTTTGGTTTCGGTTTTGTTGCTTTTGTTTTTTTTTCCTTTTTTTTGTTTTATTTTATTTTTTTTTTTATTCTTTTTTATTTTTGCTATTGTTTTATTTTTCTTTTCTTTCTTTCTATTGTTGCAATTGCTATTTGTCATCTGTTCGTAATACCTCGAAGTCTAAAACTCTATCGCGGGGCTACCAGTCACCGACATCTCGGGATTTTCAAACAATCGAGTGACAAAGCCCCATTTGAGGAAAGTGTATAACGGCTTACATTGGGTTTACGTCGATGATTCATCGATTTGCCAGTTAAACATATGCGATTTTCTGATACGTACGTCGAGCCTCGCCCCTCCTTCCCTTCTCCCCTCCTCCCGTGCTCACCCGCTATTCACTCAATTCACTCAATTCCCCTCTCCTCTAAGCAATGGAAAAAAGGTTTATCATCAGCAAAACAAAATACAAAAACAACAAATAGCAGCAGGCAACAAAACAGAAGGAAGGATAGAATGGAAGGGGGTGGTGATGGTGTTGGTTGGGCTTGGGCTTGGGCTGGGGGTTGGGGGCTTAGCGATATGTTGTAGGTGTTCCTATGCATCGATACAATTTAAATATCTCGTTTGCCGATGTTGTTGATGATGTCATCAATTTGGGGAATTTGCCAGTCCGCTTAAAACTTTTCAGCTCTTCAAATAGTCGGGTATATCGACTTGATGATTGGCTTTGCATCATCATCATCATCATCACCATCATCGCAGGGGTATGAAGGAAGTGTTATAAATGATTAGATTAAATAACAATTTATTGCACCCTAAGTGCGGGAAATACACAGAAATTGACCATAGGAAAAAAATATATATAAAAATATTATTCACAGTAGAGTTTAAAATTTTTTCACTTTTAAGTCAATTTTCAACGGTGAAAAAATCTAAAAGAAATCTTAAATAAAAATATATTCATTAAATATTTAATAAATTTATTAAATATTTTAAGTATTTATTGCAGCTTTTCCAACATGTTTTAAATGTTATGACATTCTTTAGATTTTTTGAAATTATATTTAAAAAATTCAAAACATCAAAATTTGAATCTTTTTTCTATCTTTTTTCTATATTTCAATCAAAAAATATTTTTTTTTTTTTTTTGCCAATAAGTGCAATTATTTAGATTTTTATAGCAGGGTATTTGATGGTCGCCTATGACGATTCAGAACCTCAGCTGTTGCCTTTCAATGATTCACTTTTGTTTTTCATATTTTTTTTTCGTGTTTTTTTTTTTTTTTTTTTTTGGTGCTTACGAATGTCGCTTGCAGGTAGTTTTAGTGGCACTTTGTGCAATCGCTTTGCATCGCTCAACGACAGGTACATGCCGCATGCTGTATGCCGCATGCTGTATGCCGCATGCCGCATGCCGCATGGCACATGGCACATGGCACATGACACATGACACATGACACATTGGACATAGCACACATTACATGCCACATGCTGAAAGGCGAGAAGGAATTGTAATAAAAAACTGATAATAAAATGAATAAGAAAAACTTTAATGCTCGAAGAGACGAGACGCAGAGAAATCTAAAGGTCAATTCATATGTGTTTACGTTTTCATTTCGCTCGCCGAACATATTTTCAAATGACTCATTTTCAATTACACACACACAAATACACTCACACACACTCACACACACATACACAAGCTCATACATATCTATTCGGTTACATATAGCTTAGATTACGCTTGTGGCTTCAGTTTGTCATAGTTTTCGTTGTTGTTGTTGTTATTGTTGCTGCCGCTGCTGCTGCTGCTGCTGCTGCTATTGTTGTTGTTGTTGCACTGTAATTAACGTAGGCGTTTTGTTTGCACTCACCGCCCAGCGCTCAACGTTGCTCTGGGGACGCATTTGTCTCGTGGCACATGCGGCGTATGAGTGATAAAAACATTTTGTGTGCTTTCCCTTTATCCATTAACTCGTCTTGTTCTCTGTCTCTGTACTTGTGTGTGTGTGTGTGAGAATGTGTGTGCGTCAGTCTCTCTATCTGCTGGTCTGTTCATTTTGTCCGTCCAATTGTTCGCCCGTTTGTCCGCTTGTCTATCTGTCCATCTGTCTGTTTCTCTGTCTGTCTATCTGTCTGTTTGTCTGTCTGTCTGTCTGTCCGACTGTCTGTCTGCTTGTCTGTATGTTCGTCTGCTTGTTTGCTTGTAGTTTGAAGCGGTAGAATTTTAGTCCATTTAGGGGGCTGTCCAGTTGCTGCCCGCAGCCTGCTCTCCGCTACACCCCCTTTACCCCTGCCCCCTCACACCATACTCTTCGCCCGGTCTCCCCGCTGTTCATTTGTTGTGCAGAACGTTATGGCTACGTTTATTTTCCAGCTGAACAGCTGAATAGTTTGTTCAGGTTGTGTAGTCCATTTGGCTAATTGTTTTAATGGGCTTGCATGTTGTGCGGAGTTCTAACTGTGTGTGTGTGTGTATATTTCTTCCTCTCTATATGTGCGTACGTCTGTATATGCATGTATGTGTGTGTGTGTTGAACTGATTGAATTGTTTTAAAGCATTTTTTTTATTCAGTTTGTTTTTTAACAATTGTGCAACGAAAACTTGATTTTATTCAGTAAATAATTGCCTTCAAATAGAATTTCTGTGCATTTTTTATGCTTGAAGTAAATTGAAAATTCAATGGAAAATTGTTTTTCCGTTGATTGACGAACTTTTCACCTTTTGACATTAAACTAAATTAACAGTTATTTAATGTCATATGAATTATTAAATGTTTTCCAATTGAAGTTGAAAAATACAAAAAAAAAAAAAAAAAATAACACAAAAACAATGGGGAAAAAACTCTTTTCCCCATTCCCGCTTTGAGTCACATTCGTAAACGAATTGACAATTGCGTGTCAAGGAAATTGCTCAGTTTTACTTCAGTTGTAATTTAAGTCGATTATAAGAATTTTATAAGAGTATTGGAACCCTCGTAACCTTTGGAACCCTCATGGTACTCATAGCTGTTGGGTTTCAAACTCTTTTCATTTTCATTTTCCTTTAACTTTTCTTTTCTTTTTTTTCTTTCTTTTACTCTCTCTTCTGTCTTCCTTCTCTTAGTCAGTTTTCAGGTTTGCCATTACCTTAAATTGACAGCTCGGCTTCCACTTTGACACATTTGGCACCTTTGGCACCTATGTCTGTAACCCTTTGCACCTTCTTCTTCTTCTTCTCACTCACTCATAGTCCCTCATCTACCCCCACTTCTTCCTCCTCCCCTGCACCCATGGCCCTTGGCTAGCTACGCCCTTGCACCCCTCGATCATCTCCGCGTTGTTCACTTTGCACGTAACAATTCAATTAAAATCCAAAGCTTTCAGAGTGTTGGGCAGCCACCTGACAAATGTGGTGCCACCAATTCCAATGTTGCACTCTCCAGCAGCAGTAACAGAAACAACATAAGCAACAACAACAACATGAGCTATAGAAATACAAGCAACGCGAGGCAACAACTTTAGACATTGACACACTCTAAATACGCAGATATACGTATTAATGGGATGCTTGTGTATTGGTACATTTTCCTGACTACACACACACATACCCACCGTTATACACCCTCCTTTTCACTGGCTAACCCACTGAGCTGCGGCTGGCCAAGAAAACCACTTAGAGAGCCAGCAGCATTTTGGTTGCTGTTGCGGTTGACTTGACTTGCGAATGGGAAAGAGACGACAGATTGAGACAAAACGAGAAGAGGAAAGCAAGAGAGGAAGAGAGAAAGAGAGGGAGAGAGGGAGAGCATATGTGGTTGAGTGGGTGGCTGGGTGAGGCTGAGCATGAGGTTACTTCCTGTCACATACCGAAGCATATGGGATGTGTGAAGAAAAGCATTTGCTTTCTTTCATTTTTTTTTTTTTTTTTTCAGCTTGCAAATTAAATTTAAATACCCGCATTTTTATACCAACCAACATACACACACACACACACATCCACACGCCACACATATGTACACAGAGTAGGAGTAGTGAGCGTACATTAAGTGTAGAGTGGGCGTGGTACATTTAAGAGGCTACTGTTACTTTGTGTACAAAAACGTGTTCTCTTTGTCACTTTGCCAAGCTAAGTGCGTGCGTGTGTGTGTGTGTGTGTGTGTGTGCGGGTGCTGATGGTACGGGTGTATATATATATAAATATGTATTGAGTGCCCTAAAGCTAGCTTCGCCACATAACCCCCTTTGTTCTACTCCCGGGCAGAGTCTACTCCACTTGACGGCCGTCGGCGTTCGTGGCTCGTGCTTTTGAGTTAAGTGTTACTTCCGCTATCCACGCACTCACGAGTCATTCATCGCATTCATTCATTATTCAGACGCACAATGGCGTGTGGTGTGGGGCTTTTGGGGCAAAGTGGTGTCTAAAGAGAATGACCCAAAGGTGTCATCAAATCATAATATTTTTTTTTTTAAATTTCATTTTTTTTTTAAATTTCATTTTTTTTTTTAAATTTCTTTTCTTTTTTTTTTGTCATCCAATTAGTTTTTAGTTTTTTCCTTTTTTTTTCCTTTGGTATTTAATCTTTGGGTTTTTTAATTAAATTTTGACGCTTTAAATTCAAATTTTAATTTAAAAAAAAAAAAAAAAAGAATTAAATAAAACTTTAAGGCAAACAGGTTTCCAATTTGCCAAACATATCCAGAGACCAACCAACTCTTCATCCGCTGTACCTTCCATTTTCTCCGCACCTGCACAACTGGCGTTGTCCCCCCTAGCTCACCCCCCACCCACCTTCCACCTGCGCCCAAACCACCTTTCGTCACCCCTGCCACTGGATTGCGGTCCCTGCTGGCAAACTCCCCTGAAGTCAGCAGCTTGACGCGGTTTCCGATCACGTTTTGCAGCTTTATTTGATTTATTTTGCAACTGCTTTTCAGTTGCTATGCGTCGTACTCCACTCGTCGTTCCTTCTTCCTCTTCTTCTCTTTCTTCCTTTCGCAGTTACCTTTTAGTTCACACTCACACACACATACACACACACACTGTTGCATACACGTTGTCACATAAATTATTTGCACACTGCAGAAATGTTGCAGTGATTAGTGGTCACTGCTAATGTGGCAGCGATGTTAAATATCACGCGCCATATATCATCGTAGGTATGAGCGTCGGCACATCTGTATTTATGCTCATACACATCCATATATCCATATCCATCCACGTATCCATATGTCCGTATAAATATCTCTTAATATGTGTACATATAAATCCGTATGCTCGCAATAAGTGCGCCTCACCTTAAGCACTCATATATCATCATTCTGTGGGTCAAAGCATAAACGGACGACGGTCGACGGACGACGGACGACGGACGACGGACGGCAGACAACGGTAATCGGGAATCGGAAATGTACAATATATATGTATATATATAAATATGTATATACATATACATGAAATATGTGTGTTAATTTATATGTATCCACGCTTGTGTATGAGTGTGTGTGTGTGTGTGTGTGCTACGTGTGTGCTGTGTGTGTTTACTTCCAAACATGAAATTCAACATTTTTATTTGGCTTTAAGTGACGACGGGGCAATTATAGCAAATTAGTTGGTTAGATTGCGTTATAGAGAGAGGCTAAGGAAAAAAAATAAAAAAAATAAAAAATTAAATAAATAAATAATAAAAATTATATAATAAGAATTCAATGAAGAAGCGGAATTAGAAAAAGGAGACAAGCAGAAAGAAGAAGAAAACGCAGACGAATGATAATAAATGTCAAAGATTGAAATGCAAATTCGTGTGATTAGAAACTTGAAACAGAATATCGAAAGAGCTTAAGTAATAGCTTAATTATCATTAATCGCATTAAGTGTTTATCGATTTTTAATATTATTTCCAACAATTGTTAAAGTTCAATTCAAAGCGATACTCAAATGACAGATATCCAAATGACAGCTGCAGTTACCTATAGATTAAACATAATTAAAATGGTGGCAAAATATTCGCATTCACTCAATGTATTCAAATCGATAATTTCGATAAACGCATTTCATCAATCATCGATAAATTGAATTTGACATTTTTATACTAAGTTCTGTGTAAACATTTTCAAACACATATATATAGATTATCATATATCATTTTTAATCGGTACCATCGATAAAGTTCTACTGTTCGATTTTATCGATTATCAAAGTACATCAGTTTATATGCTGAATAGATAATTGGCTGTTTGAAATGCTCATGGCAATAAGTTGATTAAACTTTGCTGCACATTTGACATCCTGATGAAAGTAAATGCTCCAACTGGAAATTGAAGTCATCGATAACCTTGTTATTGGGCAACTAATCGAATTATCGTTACGTTCTCCCATCACGTCAAATGCAAACTAATTACGCCATCGCTTGACTTTACAAAAAGAAATATCTGTTCCTCAAGCTTATGTATCCATGCACAGACGCATACCCTTCAAACACACGCACTCAGACTACATATACATACACACACACACACACACACATATACACATACAATCACCGTCCATATATACATAAACATTTTGCTAATTGACTGCCAATCAGTCGCTTAACCTTTTATGGGGCGAACTACAGAAACGACTTGTTAATTGTACAGGCTCAATTATGGCAGCCATCAGGGACAGAGATTGAGATTGATATGCAAGTACCGTTAGTACCAGTTAGTACCTTGTAAGTCGGCATACCTACACCTACACCTACACCTACACCACCGCCTCTGTCTCTGTCTCTGTCTCCCACTCCCACTCCCACTCCCACCCCCACCTGCACTCTCAACGGCATTTTCCGAACGCCTTTGCTTTCCTTGGCTCCGACAAATTTCATTGCATCGCAAACGCCTTTTAGCTAATTAATTATATTTATCAACATGCTGGAAGATAGATGGTAGGAAGGCTACAGAAGGGGGGCGGCTGAGGGGCAAGGACATATTAAAAAATGCAACTGTCAGCAACAGGAGCAGCAGAAGGAGCCGTAACAGTAGCAGCAACTGTGGTACCATTGTAGTCGATGAGGAAGCACTGGGATTTACGGGAACTAAAAATTCCAGGTAAATACCGCCCCATCTCCGCCCACTTATTGCCAGTTGAGCGGCTAAGGATATTGTCCAGCTTACAGTTATGAACATCGTAAAGTGTACAACAGTGTAAGCTGTGGCAGGAAGAGCAGGACAAAAAAGGAAGAGCTGCAGCTGTTGCTATAGTTGGGCGGGGAAAGCAAAGGCGAAGGATGAGGTACAGGTGAGGGTGGATGTGAAGGTGGAGGTGGGGGTGTAGATGAGGGTGTGGGTGATAGTCGGAGACTCTCATCAGTCCTTTCTATTAATATTCCATTTCCTGCTAAAAGCTTCAATTAAAATCTTATTTAAGTGCATTTGCCTACAAGTTGTTGTAGTTGAAGTTGTTGTAGTTGTTATTATTTAAATGCTTCTTCTTCGCCATTCGACTCGTCCATCCACACACAATAATACAACAAAAGCGACAACAACAACAACAACAACAACAACAAGAACAAGAACTACATAAAGAATACAAATGTCTCTTGTACAGTCAATTAATGCAACAAATTTAATATGCCAGACGACCTCAGGGAGGCTCTGAAGGAGAGAGTGCTTGAAGGGAGAGAGAGAGAAAGAGAGAGATAGAGAGGAGGTAGGTGGATGGTTGTATAGGGAGGAAGAGTGAGAAGGAGATGTTAACCTTTTATCTATTGCTTTGAGTTGAATAAAAGAACTCGAAACCCTTGAAAGGGTCCACCAGGTCGTGGCCATCATTTGGTTTTGGGCAACTTTCATTTCTTGTCAGCTGACGAGTTCCCCACTCCCGTTGAATGCCCGAACTTTAGCAAATTGCGTTAAAATGTTTTTAGTGTTTTATTAACCTCAAGCTGTGTCACACACACACACACGCATACAGAGATAGAGGCACACATGGACACATGACATTTGTTTATCGTAGCTATTGGTATCTATAAATACGAGTTGTGTCGACAAATCACAGATAAATTAGTTGACTGATAAAACGCAAAGCAGATAAAAACCACAAAACGAAAGAGAGGAAGTCAATTGGCAACTAACGTGTCCAACGATAACAGCTATCGATGACGCACATAGTAACATTTAATTAGAAGTAATCGATACTTGTAACTGGGCAAGCGGCGGAATCAATGCAGTTTCAATAGTCGAAGTCGACGGTGATAATATTTCAATGGCAGTTGAGTAACAAATGCAAAGCGCTGTAATCGATGACAACACTTTTGTAAATCGATAACAACTGTAAATAAGACGGCGATAACTCACTAAATAAATAATCATTTATGTGTTACTCAGTAAATGAGTGGCATTCCTGGAATATGACATATTTATCGAATGCCTTAGTTATCGATACTTTTAACTGACTCAGTTATACCATTTGGAAAGGAAGTTAAGCAGCAGTTCATAAATTACATTCCATAAACAATCAATTAGACTACTCAGACAGCAAACGATAACAGATTTAAGTAAAATATCATAACAATCGATAAAGGACTAAAGTGAAGTAAATGACGGATTATTGACAGCTAATGAATTTCTCCTTTGTAAATACAAAGGCAATTTTTAATAAAATTCCATTAGGAGTTCCTCCTGCCGACAAGCATCGATTGTCGATGTTATTTAATTATGTTTCAATCGATATTTAACGACTTACTTCCAGGAATATTCATGATTTTCATATTCATGAGAAATTCCTTTTAAATTTTATTTCTCGTGGGCGAAACAGAGGGCAAGTTCCTTGAGGGTCGAACGTTCCGTCCGTTAACCTTGTCACGGTCAGACGCACCGCCTCCCAACGTTCCACCCACTTCACATTTACCCCCCTCCTCCCTCCTCCCATAACTGGGCAAACATGAAAGCAGACATAGAAGCAAGAAAATCCCCCCAGTCTCTCGTATTGCTTGTTTCCTTTGTGGACTCGGATACAGATTCGGACTCGGAATTGGACTCGGAATTGGATTCGGAATTGGACTCGGAATTGGACTCGGAATTGGACTTGAAATTAGACTCGGAATCGGATTCTTGACTCATCGAGTGTTTTTTTTTTTTATATTTTCTGCTTTTTCTGCATCGCTCACTTTCTCGTTCTTTCTCTGCACTTTCCTTTCTCCCACACTCCCTCTCTCTTCCACTCTCTCCCACTCTCCCACTCTCCCACTCTCTCTCTCTCTCTTTCATTCAGTTTTACATTCTCTTCGGACGCCTGCAAGTTGAATCATTCAGTTACTCAATTGAGTTATCGTCTTTAATTTAATAAAAATTACTGCATTTTATTGTTGCGACAGACGCCAAGTGGGCAGCCCTCAACCCACGGCCCACTTTTCTCTCCGTCGCACCTCCGCTTCCTCGAAACTTTAGGCTATATTCAGATGCATGTTCACATGAGTATATATATATATATCTAGATGTTATCCGTACAAATATCCCACATATTTGCGTATCACGACAAGTTCAAGTACTTAGCAAGTATCAGTCACCGCTTCCGTTCACAATTGTATCTGAATCTGTGCCTGTCTCTGAATCTGTATCTGTATCTGTGCCTGTGCCAGTGACTGTGTGTGTAGCTGTGCCTGTGCCTGTGCCTGTATATGTGCCTATATCTGAATCTTTGCCTAGTGGTATGTGTGCCTGTATCTGTGCTTGTATTTGTATCTGTATCTGCATCTGTGCCTGGGTCTGGGTCTGGGTCTGCCAATGTATCTATAGGATGTATTTGTATCTGCAGTTGACATGAAATTTAAACTCTTGTCGTTCCTTACATCTTTTAAATGCTAACCAAGGGTTACTATTACCCTCTTTCATCCCCCTCCCCTGTTCTCTTCTTTTCCGTCGCTTCCCTTTTTCCTTCCTAATTCGTTCAATGAGACGCAGACATTGCTTTTCCATCTGGCAAATTCTTTGTCGTCTGTGCCTCCCAAAGGGAAGAAGGGTTTCAACTGCGGCTAAGAGTGTGGGTTCAAAGGGGAGGGGGAAAGATGAAGAGGGGAGGATTGTGTTTTGGATTGTGGTTTCTGTATGACTAACAATGTGACATTTATCATTCAATGGCACTCATTATGTTCATTATGATAAATGACAATGACAATAATGATGATGATGCAAATACAGAAAGAGTTTCGAGAGTTGCAACTAGGCAAATGTTGAGTTCTTAAACGAGACGAAGTCTTCGTCTCAATTAAAATTCAAGCAAATAGTATTCAAATCTTTGAATCAGTTCCGTGATTAAAGAACTAGCTCGGCTCATGGTAAATGTATCTAGCTTTCTTCTACCCCAAAAAGTATCTTTAAAATAAGTACATTTTCCGTATTTGCGGCTCATAAATTATGCAAATTATCATTGGAAAAGGGCAAGGCCCAGAGCGTGGGTATAGGCGTTGGTGTTGGCGCAGATGTGGGCAGAGATGTGGGCGGGGAATGTGGACTATGGAAAAGTGCCAGGGATTAGCAGGCTGCTCGCACTTTTAACGGTTTATTTCTATATATAAAAAGTTTTTCCTTTGCTTTTATTTTCTAGGATTGCCTTTGGCAAATGTCTTTTGTTTTGTTATTTATTTTTTATTGCCATTGCTTTATTTATATGCACATTTATTATTTCACTAAAGAAGTAAAACAAAATGTCGATTAAATGGAAAAAATTGAATAAAAGAGAATAGAATAAAAATATTTATGTCAAGCACAGGAACTGCAAAATTTGCACAAAAATTAAGAATGGAATTAAAAAAATATTAAAAAAGTAGAAAATATTAAAATTTAATAATTGTAAATATTTTTAGAAAATTAAATAAATTCAAATAGTAAATAAACTTTTTGGTATAAAAATGGGACAAAAGACTTTCAACAAATATGAAACTTAATGCATAAATAAATATGTGTATGTATTTGAAATTATTTATTGAAGAGAAAAGCAACAAATTTAATTTTTAATTTATTAATTTGCAAAATAAAAATACTTTTAATTATTCAGATTTGTTTTTGTTGGCGAAAATATTTAGCTTATGTCTACGGTAATTATACGCGATACCCTTTAATTAGGCCACACAAAGGGTATGTGCGGTTCAATGAATCAGAAGAAAAAGGATATTTACAGATTTAGAAAAGAACTTAAAATCAAAGGATCTTAAATTATTTTTTTTTTTTTTTCAATATATTTTTACAATTTATTTAAATGTAAAACTGAAGTAATAAATCGTTGTTTCTGTGCTGACTTTAAAAATATATTTAAATGCATATTTCGAGGATATCTTCTAGTCGTTTCCCAGTTTTTTTTTTTTGCATCTAGTAGAGTATAAAAAAAATCGAAGCGTCGAGTATTTTTTAAGCAACAAATTTTTCGCACAATTACGCTAAAAATAACTGAGCTTGTGTGTTGTTTGTATAAATAAATATTTGGAATTTGGCACAATAATAACAAAAACAACAAAACAAAGATTCACAAAAGCAGCAAACAACTACAACAACAACAACAAAAATGACAAATATAAAAAAAGGAATTAAAAACAGAAAAAATTTTGTTTTTAATTATTTTCTGAGTGAAAAAAACAATTTTATGCTTTTTGATTTTATTTGTTTAAATTATTTAATAAAAAAAAAATATAATTGAAATTTAAAAATTATATAACATGCATTTATTTATTTATATAAATGTTTAAGAAACTCTTTAACAATTTTGTCAGCATTTTTAATAATTATTTTGTTTTTTCTTCTCCTTTTCCAGGTAAGAGCTGAAATCCTAAGCGATCAATTTTATTTACAAAGCTTCCAAACGATTGTAAGTCATGAACACCCGATGAAACACTTAATAATCATATATATACATATATATATATATATATAAATAATTTATTTATATATAATGCCAAGTAACTTGAGATATTTTCATAGCCGAAAATCATAAATAAATTTCTTTAAACTTTGGCGATACGAAATCGGCGCTTTTATCGTAACACCTAACGGAATCTTATCGATAACTTTGTATATATAAAAATAGGACGATAATTTAATACCCTGTTTCATATGATATGACTGATATATGGACTGTTCAGATATCAGACATAGCCACGACAATCAGATGATTATATGCACTTCAGACGGTTATAAAGATATAAACAACAACAACAACAACAGCAAACGCATAGAAATATACGCAATTCAAGGTCAGGTTCAGTGAACTCCTCTTTGTTCAGATCGTGTGGAATATATATATGTTATATAGAGGATATACATGTTTATTTTCTAGGTATACCAAAAGAAATTCTCAATTCTTTCATAAAAAGTAGCAAACTCTTTGAAAATTTGGAATCTATAAAAAAGTTCAAGTACTTCGTGGTTTTTAAACGTCGTTTATTTTAATAAGCAGCCGCGGAGCAACAACAACAACAACAACAACTACAACACAAGAACAAAAACAATGAGAGTTATTTGGGAAAAAATGTGGGAAATGAATTTGAAAATTGCTTTTGAGAATTTAATGAGATCTTCGTTAGGTTTATCGATTGCTCACACGCAATATTCGAGAGTCAAATAATTTTCTAGGGATTATGTTCGTTTAAGGAAAACGAGAAATAAATAGCAGAGGGAAAATACAAATTTGAAAAATGTAATGCTGCTACCGGTGACTACTCCCTCTCCAAAACCCTAACAACTCAACTACCCATCCCCAGCCCCTCGTCGTTACCTCCAACAGCATCCAAGCAACACACAACACACAGACAGGAGCAGCGGTTGCCACCTGCCACGTCATGGACTGATAAGCCGAAATTCGCCTGCCAAGACATCCATTTGAATTATTTTCCTAGCAACCACCGTCAAGGCTCGATTCCATTTCTACCCGCTTTCAGCAACCACGCCTCCTCCGCCGATCCACCGCTCTGCCTCTCTACCCTCTTCTGCTGACACCTTCCATTTGGCTCCCAACCTTTGCACATGATTTGCGTCAATTATGCGTTTTGCCAATAGCAAATTCTTGCCTTCTCTTAGAGCACAGAAAGGATGGAGCAATGGAGGGGGGGAGGGGAAAGAGAGGAGGAGCAACTTAGAGGTGGATTGTGAGAGGAGGAAGTTTCATATCTCGTTGCTTGACTGGCAAGGATTCTCAGCCTTCCTTCCGCGCTTCCTTCCGGTATTGCCCATCTATCAGCTGCGTGCCAGATACCAGTTCTTACCCTCACATACGCATTTAATTTATATAAGTCACGTGAGCGGCATTTTTTATGAACTCTCCACCCCCACAATTCACCCATCTACCACCCATCCAACCATCCAACCATCCAACGATCCAACCATTCCCCCATCCAAACATTCCCCCATCCAACCACCCGCCCATCCGCCCATCCGCCCATCCGCCCACGCATTGAAAAGAGTGAGATTCCAAATTGCAATCAGTTGGAAAGACGATGCGTGCCGGATTTAGCTGACGGCTACTTGATTTGATGATTTTTCCCAAAGACAAACGGACAGCGAAGGATAAATCCTGGGGAGCAGAAATGCGCACAACTTAAGCAGTTCCTCGAGAGATTTCTCACGGACTATGCGATAGTTTGCGATACACTCACGATAACCAAAACCAAAAACGGGTTGACAGCCCCAAGTACTTGGGGACGACAAATAATAACTGTCACTAATCGTGATTGAGTGGATTTATGGGAGATGCTCCTCCATTTTATATATATTTTATTATTTTTACTTTATTTTTTGGCACAAGTGCAATGCGGCGACGACGACGACGCCGACGACGATGACGATGACGATGACGACTGCGGCTTTCCCTTTGATTTATAAGCGAAGGCATGCAGAGAAAGGGACGGCCACAGCTGCCGAGTGTAAGATGGAGCGAGAAAGCGAGAAAACGAAAGACAGAGAAAGAGAGAGAGAGCGAGAGAGAGAGAGAGAGAGTGAGAGTGAGTGGGGTATGGCAAGTGAGAAAAGAGCAGCGAGAGTTTAAGAGGTGGAAGCTGAATGGTGGATGGGGGGTGTAAGGAACAGTGGAGACGTCAACGGAAGATGTTTAAATGAATTATATGGCGCTCGTGTCGGCGACATCATAAATCACACACACACACACACACACACATACACAGGTCCATTTATATTGGGTGTATGTTTAGCTGTGTCGCTACCTCTTGTTCTCCTTCTTGTTGCTACTTCAGTTTATTCCTTGAGGCATTTCTGGCACGTGACCCGATAATACGTCCATATCAAAATTCCTGCCATAAACTGACCAACAACAAAAAGGCAACAACAAATTCAACACTTGATTTTATCTTAATGGATTGTTAGTTATATTACAGTTATTTGTGTGGTCCTCCCAGGGGGGCAGAGGTAATGAATATATATCTCCATTTCCCCCCCTCCACCAATCAAAGGACAGGTCCGAGGGATTCTCTCTGTAGATATTCGACCTTAAATTGCAGAATGCGACTTTTAAGTCTTCAATTCTCCTCCAATACTAATTAATTTTTTTTTTATTTATTTTTAATTTAATGCAAGTGCCTGTTTTTTTTTTTTTAGTATGGAAACTTTATTTTTTTTTGGTATCACAAATTTGTTTAAGGTATTTTCTATTTTCCAATGAAGTCAAACTTTTCCTTTGAAGCAGCTTCTGCGAATACAGTTCAGGCATTTCCACTGAATTCCTGAAACGTGAACTTCTTTTCATTTCATTTTTAGTTCTTCAGTTGAACCTGTTTTCGGAACTTTTTATATCTAAACTTGTTCCCAACAATATCAGACATCAAACCCATTATTGGTTCGCAAAAAGTTTAAAACAAAGTTTCGCAAATTGCAAAATGTAATTTTCAGTATTGAAATTAAATATCCTTTTTAAATTTTTTATTTTTTATATTGAACTTTTATTCCTTAATTCTAATTCGAATAATTGCTTAGAATATCTAAATTTAACTCAGAAATAATTTATTTCTAAATAGATCTTAAATGATTGACAATGCTCGAAACTTAATCAATGTTTAATTCTCTAAATTAAATTTTATTCAACTTAATAAAATATTTAATTTTTTATCTTAAACTTTATTTTCTCGGATTTGTGTTTTTTTTTTTTTTTTTTTTTCTCTGTTCTTTACGGCTCCCCATTTGAACCTGTTTTGGAACTATTTTTATTCTTGGCCAATTCTCTCTTGGAATTATTGAAGTCGTTCTACTTGCGTGATTGGCATCCGTTTGCACTATCATCATCAACATCATTATTATCATTATTATCATAGTTATAACATCATCATACCGTTCATTATCATCATTATTGTCGTCGTTCTTATAGATGAAGGCAATCAAAATGTTTAGCGTATGCCATTAAATTGTATTTTTTATCATCGTTGCCTTTTGTCTCTTGTCTTTGTCTCGCTTTCCCATCTCTCCTCCTCTCTCTCTCCCTCTCTCCCTCTCTCCCTCTCTCTCTCTCTTTGCCTCCTTTTCTTTCGATTAATGCGTATGAATAAGTAAACAAATGAAAGCCACATAAATAATAGCAAAAGGTTAACCTTAACTGAAACTAACCCAACGGAAACTATGAACATAAACTATGAAGTACATAAAAAAAATGGGAAAGAAATAAATTAACTAAGTTTAGATGAGTTTGCTTAACTTTTAGTTACCCTGTACACGCCCGAGGGCGGTCTATGCCCGACTATACCAAAAAGAGGAAGTTCGAATAACTTAAGACATGAAGGGGACTCACTTAGTATCGGAACTATAGTTCCTTCAAAGCTACGCCTAACAACTAGTCAGCTCACGACTGATTCTAACCAAGACCAAATACAAGTCTAGGGTATAACAGATACTGAACAAGAACATATATCTATTCATGTATATATATTTTTATTTATTTATTCGTTGCATAAGCCTCCACCTGTTCCAAATGCCTTTCGTACACTTCTGTGGGTAAAGGGTATTTCTGGTCTTGGCTGCAAGTGAGTCCACGTGTGTGCACAGTGTACGGAGCATAGACGGAGAAGAGGCTACGAAGAGTGCGACGCTAAAGATACTTAACAAAGCAACTAGCAAAAAAAATGAGAGTTGAACTTTTTTAATTTTTTTTAGTTGTTGTTTTTGGTGTGAAATATTTTGCAAATGACGCAATTTTGCAAAACAAAAAACAGCGAAAAAAGTTTCAAAGAAATTAATAAAAATTTTTATTCATTTTTTTTTGTTCTTCTTTTAATTTTTTTTTTTTTTTTGTATTTTGTTGCTGTTGTTTTTTTATATTAAACGGCAGCCAACGCGACGCTCGCCCATTTTTGGAATGACACACATATTCGCATATAGCATGTGTGTGTGTCAGCATGTGTGCGTGTGTGTGTGTGTGTGCGTACTGGGTGTGTGTTGCTGCTGGCTGTGAGCGCATTAAATTATGCGAACGATATAATTTCATTATCAGACGGCAGAAAGGAAGCGAAAAGAAGAGCGAAAAGCGAAAGAAACAACAGTTTTATTCAGTTCATTGGCATACGCAGCGTATGAGTGTCGCCGGGCACACACAAGCACACACACACACGCACACATGCATACCCAGACACTTACTTACACAGACGTGACACTCGAGATGCTTGCAAATATTTTATGCTTCTGTCGAATTTTTGTATTTAATTGCAAATCTCTCGTTAGCGAATTTTTTTTCTTTTTCTTTGGAGAATTATATTAAAGTAGTCATAATATACATGTGAATGTGTATGCGTGTATGTGTGTGTGTGTGTGTGTGAGTTTGTAGAATGTGATGATAAATGAAATTTTGTGTCTTCGTCTTCTGTGTCCGTAACTTCCACTCTTCCCATCTCCTTTCACTTCTGTCGCCTTCTCTTGCCTCTCCATTTATTTCCGGATCTTAGTTTTTCTATTTCCTTTTGTCTCGTTTTTTATCATTTCTAGTCTTTGTATCTATTCTATATTTAACATGATATTAGGTACCTTTCGCAATTTATGTATTTCTTCCGCTTTATTCACGTTTCAAGACATTGTCAAACGCAGATTCAAATATGGACAAATATAAAATAGAAGGAATTGAATGAAGAATGAGAGAATGGAAGAATTGTAGAGAAGCGATGTCAAACAATATAAAAAGCAAAGAGGAAATAATATTAAAAGTGTGTGGCAGTGACAGCTTCTTGTTGTTTAGCAGTTGCCTTCCAAATCAGTCACCCCCACAGGAGTCACTACCACCAACAGCAGATGAAGCAACTTTTTGACACATACACCCACACACAAGCACAAGGACACACACACTAAAAATCGGAAATACATTCACACACACACAGATACACACTCACACGTTTTGAATGTCAGTTAAACACTTGAGGAACAGCAGCATCCAAATCACTGAAGCATTTCGAGTGCCAATCAAATCTCCCACACGTACTTCGGGCGCACACACACACACAGACACACACATAATACATGCATGTGTGTATATGTATATATGTGTATACCATAAATCTTCAACTTATCCGTAACATCTGCCATTGAAACTGCAGCTGCGTCAAAATGCATTCTACTTTTTTTTTTTTTATATTTTTTCTTCTTTTTGGAATCAAAGTTTTTTGTTTTTTGTTGCTAACTTTTTGAAAATCCATTTGTTTATAACAAACGTGGAACGTGAAAAAAGTAGATAGAAAAAAAATATTGAAATTGATAAATCTCATAGATGGATGTTGTATCAGTTTTTGGGTATTACAATTTCCTTTCTCAACGCCCACTTTACGCCCCTTGAAAAACAGAGAATTATCTGTGGTAATTGCTTCGGACATGGGAGTCACTCAGAGTTTGTTTGGCGAGGGTTCAGCAAAAAGTTTCTAACAAATGTTGAATGTTGATGATAAAACAAACAGTTGTATAAGCACTTACCGCAAAAATGTTGCCATCAGCCACAAAGGGGGGAGGGCAAGCGGCACAGGGGAAGTTGTTGATAATCAATGCAGAAATACCCTGCAAGTGACTGCTTAATAGCGATGATTCATTTGTTGCTTGGCTTTGATTATTGATTTATAAAATATATTTATAATAGAATTTTAAATAATGAAAAATTATTGAAAAAAGTAAAAAACAGAAAATAAATCAAATCAAATTCAATCAAATCAATTAAACAAAAATAAATTAAAATAATTCTAAAGAAATATATATTAACAATAAATTTAAAAAAATAAATATAATTAAAATAAAGAAGATAAAATAAAAAGAAAAAATTAAAGTGGGCAAATTAATATAATTTTGAATTTATTAAAAATTAAATTAAATTAATTAAAAATTAAATTAAATTAATTAAAAAAGAGAAAGCACAGTTATTGCCGCTCTTGATGAAGCCTCAAATGAATTATTTGTTTATAGAAGTTGATTTGATGTATGTGTATATGTATGGATGGATACATCACTTTTGAGATGTGCAGCATTGCTGGGTTGGTATTGGGTATGGTCAACTTGGTGCTTTGAAATGTACAGGGTATCAATTAAAAAGTACAAAAAACTAACAAGCCGCAACATCGTTAAGTTAATTCAATTGAAATTAAAATAATGCTCAATCGACGTGTTTTTTGTATGTTTTATGTCATTATTTGAAGCTTTTATTGTTTTTTGTTTTTGGTCGCTGGTCGCTGGTCGCTGTGGCAACTCTGGCGGTAAGCGGGCAACACTGGGGGGATAACATGACAACAAAATTGACAAGATAAGATCCATGTTTCATTTCCTATCGAATGACCAAAAATCGATGCCAGAAAACAATTTGAAAATTGCAATTGTTGAAAGGTAATAAAAAAGGGAGTGGATAGAGGCATTTCCCCCCCTCTCACTCCCCCTCTACACTTGTTGCAAGCTTTTGTTGTGGCGGTTGTTGCAGCTGCAGTTACATGTAATATTCAATTATTTAGGCAAAAATTTCTATTTGAGATTTTTGTTGCGCTCAAGAGACTAAACTCTGCAGTTAACATTTGTTTATTTTTTTTGTAAGCTCCGCTTTTGCATTTGATTAGTTTTTTTCATGGATCTCATACCCATTGAAAGTAATCCAAGCGGCTATATGGACTAACTCGAAGGAAGCATTAAATATCCTCTGGGAAAAGTCCGCAGTTTGTGTTAATTTCAAGTCTTTAATAAATTATGGAAAATTATTGATTGGCGGAAAAGAAGAGAAAATGTAATCATCCGATGGAAAACTTTACCATCAACTTTTCAAGGGTATCTGCCAGTCGAACGGTTCTTAAGTTACTTTGTATACAATTGCTTTTAGCGTAAAATGAAGTTGTTTGTGTTGTTGCTTTTTATATTTGGCAAATATCCAAAAACAAAGTAGAAAAATGAAATGTATCAATGGCAAGACTTTAAGCTACTGTAACTGTGTGTGAGTGTGTGCATGTGTGTGTGTGTGTGTGTGTGTGTGTGTGTGTGTGTGTGTGCACGCATGTGTGTCTTTTTTGTTTGTTGCATACAAATTTTATAGATTTTCAACGCCTGCCTTACGATGCTGCCAAATATCCTGCAGCGTTCCTATATGCAAAACTCAAACTGACACACAGACACACACACACACACACACAAACACACATAAAGAATTTTGTGGCATTTTAAGTGAAAAACGCCAGCATCATAGATGTCGTCCACATGCCCGAAGCTATTTGTGAGTGCGCATATATCCTTGTGCATATCCTTTCCACTGTACCTTCAACTCTCGATCTCCCTTCTGCCTCCTCTCCCCCTTTTCATCGCAGTGTTGGCCATCGAGTCAAGCTGAGCCATTCAATAACTTCGAATGGCTGCCTGGAATTTCAATAAAAATACTTTATCACTCACACGCTCACACACACACACACACACACGCTCGCACACTCGCACACAGGCGACACAATCACACTCACGCACATGCAATGATTGAGAGACTCGGCTATGAAACATATATCGCTTAATATTATTGAAGGACATACTGTGAACATTGAATATTTGTATGCATATTGTGAACAATTTTTCAACAATCTCTAATCATCGTCTTACACATTTCTTTTCTTCTTCCTCTCTTCTTTTCTCTCCCCTTTTATTATTGTTTTGTTGTGGATTTTGTTTCCATTTCGCTTGAATGGCATTATCCTGTTTGGCATATAGTACGGTCAGCGTGTGCCAACCGCAGCCTCACCGAGCAACACGAACTCGAGCAGCTCATCGAACACGGGCTCCCAGAGCGGCACACTGAGCACCAGTCTGAGCAACACAACAAACACAAACACCACAATGGGTCCCAACGGAACGGCACAGAATCAAAATCAACAGGGCGGCGAGCAGTTGTCAAAGACAAATCTCTACATACGCGGACTTCAGCAAGGCACAACCGACAAGGATCTAGTTAATATGTGTGCACAGTGAGTATACCTTCCCTTCTCCCCCCTCCACATCTTTTATATATATATATATTTATATAATAATGCAATTGACATAAGTATCGAATGACGTACTCTTAAATTGAGCAAGACTTTAAATTCCGGCGATAGCTTAACCATCGATTAAAAATCAAACGAGGATCCTTTTGCTAGTTTTGGTAGAAAAAAATCAACTGGTTCCCAGCCTCTCGAGAAATCGGGTTGTACCTTAAGTCAGTGGAACTAAAATTGTCCTCTGTTTCTTCCTTCTTGGCAGTTTTTAAAACATCCTCAAATCTCAACAATTTAATGATTAAACTCATTTCTACATTTTAAAAAAATTTCAAAATATCAAATAAAATTTAAAAGAACTCTCGTTAACCTTCCGATCCTTAAGCAAAGGTAAAGTAATATTCCTTTGGAAAAATCAAAGGCAAATAGAAAGCGCTCATTAATTTGTGGAAAAACTAAAAATTTGTTGGTTGTGTGGGGGGTGGGGGGTGGGGGGGACTATCGATTAACATTTTAAAGGTAAGTTGCTGGGTACACTGGACTGTAGCTATGACCCAAAGCATGAAATGGGGGTAGGTCTATTGTAACCCTTAGAGCGGCAAAGAACCATGTATCAAATTTGTAAGCACTGCCCAGAGCTAAATTCAGTTCCTGTCCCATGCCCTGCTTATGAGCAGCTTAGCCTTAGCTCATTCCGCTTCGCTAAATTTCTATAAAGGCCAACCCCAACACACACACACACACACACACGTACATACATATATATATATATACACGCAATACTTGGCACTTGGGCGGCGGAAAAGTCACCCCCAAAAATGATTTCCTACTCCCAAAAAACAGAAAACAAGTTTCTGCAAACTAAACAAAATCCTGTAATTAGTGTGTATGCCTTATCAATGGCAACAAAGTATAACTTATATATACATATATGTACATATACATATATATACATACACATATACATATATATACATACATACATAATAATGTACATGTACATATAATAAAACACTGTGTTACCCATTTTAGTAAATTATTATGTGTATATGCGTATATTAAGTATACGCAATGTCGTTCACTTCATTAAAGGCCGGCAATAACATTTTTGGCTCTTGAATCATAAAAAATATATGAAACAATCGCCACGCACATAAAAACTAATGAAAAAATAGTCCAAAGACGACATCAAAGATAATCATAAGCAATGGGGATCCCCCGCCTTCACTTACTACCGGCCCTTTTTGCCCCCCATATACCTACAAGTACACCTCCCACGCCCTTAACTTTGGCTGGGGGGGAAAGTGCTTAATAATAAGTCAAGTAATTAAATTGAAGGTTAATTTGCTATTTTTTCTAGCGGGCGGTATTGGACGCTTTAAGCCCACCCTTTAAATACCCTGTACTTAGTTAGATGCCATAAGAGGGTGTAACAAATACAAAGACTTCTACTGCCAAAGGGATGCGCGACCTAAAAACTAATACAATATAATGAAATACCAACAGCAGCGGATTTTAATTGGGCCAATAAACCCCTATTTTCGATCATCGTATATACAAGTCTATATATAGACTTTATTAGATGATTGGGTTTTTATGTTGACCTTGAGGCTGTGCTCACCCCTATATATAAGTATTATTATATTTGGGAAATATTTGGAATAAATTTAATTATTAATTAATTTATTGAAAATAGAACCTTAGCTTCTAAAAACCCCTATTTTATTTCCAAAACTAGAATAAAGAAATTAATCTTTCCCAAAAGGGAAACTTGTACTTTAAACATATACTTAGGCTTCCGAATTTATCGGGCATATCTAGGATATTCCAAATGAAATAAATTTAAAGAATAATTTGGCTACTCTTAAAGACTTTCCTAGACTTTTGTTAAACTGATGCAAGAATCGATACATTTTACTTCCACTTTCTTTCCAGTTGACCACTCAAATATTTTCCAGGGTAGCAACTAGTTTGGCAGTGGGAACGTCTCTTTTGCTTTTAGAGTATTCTTATTTGTTTCTGCTGCTTGACTGCGGGCAATCAAAATAAGCGGCTTATTTTCAGTAGAGCTTTAATGTTATTATAGCTACATACCCATAGACAATAATGTTAATATATATATAAATATATACATACATATATATATACATATATTGTATATATATAGTTTTATGTGCGGGTGTTTGAGTAAGGAAGTTATCGATGTCTGTAACTATGCTGATATCGATTTAATTTACCAAGTCAACTCTAAGACATAAGACCGACGTCTCCTACCTTTCACGACATTTGTCCCCCTCGTCCCTCCCTTTTATTGCATACATAAATGGGCAATTTAAAGCTAAAGCGAGGACAAAAAAAAATGGCATCAGTGAATCGCGTTGCGCGTTTTCTCGTGACGAAAATAATTCGTTGCCTACTTTCGAGCGCCCGCCATGGGCAAACATTGGATTTTAATGACTATTTAATTGCTTACGGCGGGAGCAAGAGAGGGCACAACTCTGACGATAAACATATAACGCCAAAAACCATAAATACATGAAGCCCCAAAAAAAAGTTCCAAAAATCCTTTGACCCTGTCATGTGTACATGTGTATATGTGTGCATATGTGTATGTGCGACACGTGGCATGCGAATAGCAAATGGGAGGGAAAACTCACACGCAGGACTTTGTTTTATAACATTCAAACAGACAGACGAACAGACAGACAGACAGACAGATAGACAGACAGCATGATAGTTATCAGTGCACTGTATTTACAAACAACCGTTTAACTTTAACACACACGCACACACACACGCACACACACACACACACTCACATGCATACACACACATGTATAAGCGTAGGAACACACACCTTCTTTTTATGGGTAAGAAGGTTAGTTTACTGTAGCTTCCGCCTATGATTTACATATATGTCCCCTACTTAATGACAACAACTAATTCATTCTTTTTTTCCCCCTTCCTCTCTCTCCCTTTCTTTCTCTCTCTTTCTCTCTCTCCCTTGCAGATACGGAACAATAATATCAACCAAGGCTATTTTAGATAAAACAACAAACAAATGTAAAGGTATTTTTTTCTTCACCATTCTCATCATTATTTTATTTATGTGTGTTTTTTGTATCTGTATTATTAGTATGTGTTATGTAATCAAAAAGAAAAACAAAAAAGAAAATAGAAAATTTTATTATTACTAATTTCATTAACTTCTTTTTCATTCTTTTGTTTATCTTTTTGTTTTCTCTTTGGCCTATGCAATACTTGTGATGGTATGGAAAAATTCAAATGAAAATCTATGTGAATTAATTTTCATTTTATGATCGTGCCATCAATAAGTGTGCATATTTCAAAATTATTCAATTTATATTTATAAATATATATATACATATTTGTATAATTTTCGATAATTCTTTTGAAATAATTTTCATAAAACTTATTGCTCGTTCGTTGTTGTATTTCTAATTGGCAGTAAAGGAAAAATACAAAAAAAAAATAAAAAAAAATAATAAGAAATAATAATATTAATTTCAGAACTTTCTCGGCTTTCATTTAATTAATTAAATATATCATTTAATAATTTCCTTAAAACTCTTTCTTTGCTATCGTATCATCCATGCATTCACTTATAATACTGCACCCTAAGCCTAATATACAATATTAAATATACTACTACTATTGTTATAACTTCTACTACTAATACTCCCCCTACTACTACTACTATTACTACTACTACTACTACTACCACTACTTCTACTACTACTTCTACTACTACTACTCCTACTCCTACTACTCCTACCCCTCGTACTTCTACTACTACTACTTCTTCTACTACTACTACTACTATTACTACTTCTTCTACTACTGCTACTGCTAATGATAATACCTATCCCTATAAATATATATATAAACTGTGTAATCAACAAATGAACGAGCTGTACAAATAATTGTGTGTCTTATAACCTGTTTATTCGTTGATTTTGAAAAGCTTTTTATTCCTTAAGATATTTTCAAATATAAAAATAAAAATAAACATATATATTTTTCATTTATTTTTCATACAATTTTCCTTGTTTTCTTCTCTTTCCCCTTTCTCTTTTCTCTCAACCTCAAATTCGAAATACGTTTCGAATATATTTTGTTTCTGTTTTGTTTGATTTTCAATCCTTAAATTTATTTTATTTTATTTCATTTTATTTTGCACGTTATAAATTTTCTTCGAAAACCTATCGTTTGATTATGTTTTCCTTTGCCCTTTTCCATTAATATGTGCGATAAAAAAAAATAAAAAAAAAAAAAAATGAAAATACAAAAATCAATTAAAAATTAAATAATTTATATACTTAAATATACAATTTTATATATATATTTATATATATATTTGAACATGCAATTAAAAAAATGAATCTCCACCTCCTATACCCCCATTCGTTTTGTTCGAAACGAAACACACACGAATACAAAAAAAAACTACCAAATATACAACAAAAAAAAAACCAAAAAAAAAAAAAAAAACTAAAAAAAAAATTTCAAAAAATACCCCAAAAACAACTTTTGCAAATCGAAAAACAAAAAAACGAAAAACAAAAACAAAACAAAAACAAAATATGTTTCTTACAGGTTACGGCTTCGTCGACTTCGAGCAACCGGCATACGCTGAGGGAGCCGTCAAGGGACTGCAGGCGAAGGGCGTTCAAGCTCAGATGGCCAAAGTGGGTATCTGGGTGCTTCATAGGCCGGCCATTGTACGTTTGTTTGCATGCAAGTAATACTCACCCCTCACACCGCAAACTATTCCCATAGGATACCATTTCCCAAACCCCTAATCCCCAACCCTCCTCGTCCACCCTATAGTCCGCTAGTCCACTAGTCCGCTAGTCCCTTCTTCGAGTAAAAGAAGAAATTCATAATTTGTCTAGTTTGAGTTCAGGTTTGATTTCAGTTTGTGTTTAAGTTAATTTTAGTTACAATTAAGCTACATATTTACTTACTTAAATATATATTTTTATCAGATATACATACATATATACATATATGCATATACATGTGTATATAGTTAGATCTTTGATGTTGTTCCTCATGCTGAACGCAGTTTAGTGTTCGATATGTGAACTACAAAAGTTTGCTTAACTTCTTCGTCAAAGTCGTCCTGCACACACAATCACACACATATTGGCCCGCTCAGAGTAAAGAGAAATTCACTTTGCATACCAATCTGAGCCACCCTACTACACCCTACGCCACACTTCCTACAATCGTAAAGGTCAAAATGTGTTCAACAATTTCGCAAGAGCTGCAAATTTAGTTGGTATTTTTTTTATTCTCGTTTTTTTCTTTCTTTCTGTGAGTTTTCTCTCATTTCTTTTTGTGCCCTGTGTAGCCTTTATCTCCGTTAGCATTTCCATTTCACAAACTTTGCACATTTGTTGTCAGGCTGCCAAGGAGTCACATTTGGCAGCAGGACCAGCGACTTGCGACTTAAAATTGCAGGCGATTTTGTGTTTATTGAACTTTCGGCGTCGTCTTCCACACGGAATGCGGCCCACGAAAATAAATTGTGAAAATTTGTTTTCATTTTTCTACTTTCTATTTTCTATTTTCTACTTTTTTCTATTTTTTATTTTCTATTTTTATATCTCTTCCCTTTTGCCTTACTATTTCTTTAATCAATTATTTATTAATTTCAATACCAGCCGGACTCCTCCTGTTCCAAGGAAGAAGAAGAAGATAGTTCCAATTCCCATAGCCAAAAACCCCTTAGTTTGTAGTGTTGCTTTTAAAAACTATAACTGAATTATGTATATCGTAACTCGTACTATATACTAAACCCCCTCATCATTTCCCCCCTCCCCGACATCCAAATACACACTAGTTATATACATCATATATATAAATTGATCAACATCACTTAGCGTAGTTAAAAGAATTTTACAATTATGCAAAATTGAAATCGATATTGAAATTAAAATTAAAATTAAAATTAAAATTTAAATTTAAATTAAAAATTGAAAACATTTTCTATAGTTTTTCTAGAGATCGTAGATAATGTCCTTCCTCAACCCAATTATATCAGTCGAGTATCGTAAATTTGTCAGAGCAGTGAAAACTTTAGTTAAATGCGTACGACTTAGTGTACAATAAATAAAATAAATATTATTAATAAAAATAATAATAATTAAATAGGCAGTTGCAACTATTAATGTTTAATGTCATTTATTTATTCATTTTGCGATTTGGTTTTCCATTTACCATTTTCCATTTTCCATTTACCATTTTCCATTTCCAATTATTGAATGAAGAATAACGAAATAAGTCACGTTAATTCTTCATTAAATTATAATCCTTTGCTTTAATCTTCCTTTCGAATGAAACAAAAGAGATTATATAATAATTATACACATATACATATACGTATACGTATACGTATACATATACATATACATATACATGCAGTATCGTATAAAAAAGTTTTTTCGGATTTGTTGGTAAATTAATTGCATTAATTAAAAGAATTTTAATTTTTCAACAATTTCGGTTCAATAGTCGCCAGGCATTCAATTTTATTAGCGGTAATTTATAACGAACAACTCTATAAGTAGTAACAATCATACATAAGTATCGTATAGACATCGTATAAACATATCGCATATATGTATATATTCAAATATATATATATATATATATATATATATATATATATATGTCGACTATATGTATACGATTAGCAATCATTTCAAAAGCGTCACCCAATTGTTAGCTCATAAACCTCATCTTGTCTATAAAAACTCAAAGATCAACTCAGCACACCGAAGGATAAATTCCCCCACAGAATGAAAAGTCTCGATACTTTTTTATTAAGAAAAGTCAGAAAATACAGAAATATACACTATATATTTAATCTTTATAAATATATATTATATATGTACCCCATATACATGTTATATAGATATATACTCGGTATATATGTTCCTGACTTATCCAGGACTCAGTAATAATATTGCATACACTCTTCGATTAATATCAATATTTACACCTTGGCGTGTCCTTTGGCGACTAATTTAATTTTGAGAATTAAATATTGAGAGATTATCTATAAATAAAAATAATACTTAAATCTGAGTTAAATTTAAACTTAGATAAAAAAACAAGATTTAAATTTTGAAATTATATTTTTATTATTTTGAAATGTTTCTATTTTATTCTGTGGAAGGGTATCTGTCATTCGGTGCTGCCTATGGGAACCTCGAGTTACATGTATTGTCATACGTATTTTATTAAATAATTTAAATAAAATTTTAATTTATTTTTTAGAACTTCGATTAGTTTATATATAAATTATAGAGTGTATAAAGTGCATAGAAAACTGTTCAAATTAATTTTAAAAAATTATGAAAAACTAAGTACGCATTGAAATAAGTACAGTTTAATAAATAAAATTTAGATAATTCATTTATTTGGTTTTATAATAAAATAATATGATTTATTTAAACAGTTTTTTATGCATTGATTAAGTTTTAAAAATTATTTTTTAAGTAGACGAAGAAAAGTCAATACTTGAGTGAGTAAAGAACAACACCCTCTTCCTTTCTATCTTACATAGACACATGTAAACACACACACACACACACACACACACACACACACACACACACACACACACAGACATGCTCACACATACACATAGAGCTCATCGATTGACTTAGTAGCTTAGTTTATAGTCGAATATTCCAATTAAAGTTCGTAATTTATCCACAATTCATAAACCGTAAACGATAATTAGCTAGAATTACGATATTGACGATGATGATGATGGTGATTATGATGATTATGATGATTATGATGATTATTATTATTATTATGAGTAAAACATTCAAATTGTAATATTGTAAACGAAATTTGTAAAAAGAATTTAGTTTAAAAGAATTCAGAGTTTAGAAAACGTAATTCCATTTTTCAAAAATTCCCCTAAACTCAAGCACACACACACACACACACACACGCACACACTACTTTCAATCTTCTCTCTCTGTTTGTTATGGAGAGAAGAGAGTGTGTGTGTGTGTGTGTGTGTGAGTTGAAAATAATGAATTAAAATGTGTGGTTGATTTTTTGTAAAAATGTCGAGAGCATCACGTAACGCAGCGTAACGTAACGTAACGTAACGTAATATAAATAGATATAGTTAGATAGATGGATGGCAATTATAATCAGAGCCATCGATATATAATCGATATATATGTTTATAAATTAATACAGGTAGTCGAAAAGTAATTGTATCTTCATTTGGATCCTCAATATCTACATATAAATATTTTTATATATAAATATATCTCTCTCTCTCTGCATATCTTACATCTATGTATATCTCAAACTGTATAAATTGTAATCGTATATTTGAAGTTATAGCCAGCCATATAATCAACCTACAAAGTTTGTTGTTTGAGTACGCAAAATGCTACAAACCTGCGCCGGCCAAAAACTAACTAAGTTATCAAAAAACAAACAAAAACTAATTTTATATATATCTATATATATATATATATTTATATATATATAAGACATAAACAAAAAGAAACCAAATACTCAAATCTTAAGTATCAAACGAAAAAAAAAAAAAAAAAAAAAAATATACTCACTAAAAACTAAGACAGGTATTTAAATTAATTAAGTCGCAAAAAACTAGGAAGATTTAAAACATAAAAAACAAACACCGAAACACAAACCACAAACTAAACAATTCAGCAACTGTCTCGCTCCTTCTCTCGCACTCTGTCTCGCTCACTCTCCTTCAAATTCAGCTGATCAGTCAGCAGCTCAGTCAGCAGTTCAGTCAGCAGTTCAGCCAGCAGTTCAGCCAGCAGATCTCAACAGATATGTAAATTTTGCTTAGGTCTATGAGCGATTTTCCTTGGAAAATCTGTTCCCATTTTCTATATATATTTTTTTTTTTTTTTTTTTTAAATTAATTTTTTTAGGTAACTCAGTTTTAGGTCTTGAAAAATGAAGTCCTCATTTCATATACAACATTCAGACATGTCCATTGAGTTAGGCACACTTTCACACACCACACCCATACACCCATACACCCATACACCCATACACCCATACACCCATACATGCATACAAACACACACACACATACAGTTACAGAGCAGCCAGTAAACAAATAACAGAAAATTCTAAAATTTACTAAAATTTTTACTAATGACAAAATTTCTACGTTTTAATTTCTTTCCTCCTCTTTCTATCTCTCTCTCTCTCTCGCGTCGTATCTGCCGCTCAATTCAACTCTGAACTCAACACACACACACACACATCATAATTAACACGCACACACATACACACAAAAAAACACACGCACATACAACACACACGCTTCTGCCAAAAACGCTTCTGTTTGTGTATGTTAAATTTTTGTGTGCAAATCCTTTAAAACCAAACAAAAATCAATAAAACTTTAAACTGATTGATTGATCCTTCAACCAACCAACCAACAACAACAACAACAACCACCACCACAACAACAACAACAACCACAACAACATGATCAACAACATGAACAACAACAACAACACACACGCTGCTGTCCAATGCATCCAACAACTACACAGCAACAGGAACAGGATCCCACAAATTTGTATATAGCAAATTTGCCGCCACACTTCAAAGAGACCGACTTGGAGGGGATGCTAGCGAAGTATGGCCAAGTGGTGTCTACTAGGATATTGCGTGATCAGCAAATGAACTCAAAGGGTAAGTGCGAACCTCCTTCCTTCCCTTCTTCCTTTCTATACAGGGATAAAGGAATCATTTATGATCTATAGAATCATAAATGATCCCTGTATCCCCTGTATACCTGTATCCCTGTATTCCCTGTATTCCCTGTATTTCCTGTATTCCCTGTATTCCCTGTATTCCCTGTATTCCCTGTATTCCCTGTATTCCCTGTATCCCTGTATCTCCTGTATTCCTGTATCCCTGTATTCCCTGTATTCCCTGTATTCCCTGTATCCCCTGTATCCCTGATGAATGTCCTTTAAATTTATTCTCTATGCCTTTGTAGGCGTTGGCTTTGCACGCATGGAGAGCCGCGAGAAATGCGAACAAATAATTCAGATGTTTAACGGTAACACAATACCGGGTGCCAAAGATCCACTCTTGGTCAAATTCGCCGATGGTGGTCCCAAAAAGAAGAATCTCTTCAAGACGCCCGATCCGAATGCGCGTGCGTGGCGCGAGGTCTCCGCCGAGGGCATTCAGGTTGCCTATGATCCCACAATGCAGCAGAATGGAGTTAGCGTCAATGTTGGCACACCCATCGGAGTGCCATATTCGCGCTTCAGTGCACCGCCAGTGGGTGGCTATCCAGTGGCTGGATCCCATTGGGTGCCCGGCTATATGATGACACAACCGATCACCCAGGTGGATGATCAGGTGAGTTACATCGAATATTGAATGCATCCATAACATATCCCCAACATTTATCAGTATTCCTCTGCCCTGCAGTATATGCAAATGGCTGCCGCCCCCCAGTTGGGCGTTAGCTCCTACAAGCCGGAGGCTGTTAACCAAGTTCAGCCACGCGGCATATCGATGATGGTCAGTGGCGAGACGGCTGTGCCATATGGAACAATGATGCCCCAGTTGGCAACTCTGCAGATTGGCAACTCTGTAAGTCTCCTTGATGATGCCATAATGATGGCTATGCCCGTGGATGTATCATTCATTTCCCCCAAAATTTAACGATAATTCAACTGGATGTGCGTGTGCGCGTGTGTGTGTGTGTGTGTGTGAATGTGTAGAGTATCGATAGTGTAGGGATTCAACTTTCGATAAAAAAAAAGGAAACATGGAATGTAATGTGATTCCTAGTCAAAAGTCTGATTGCAACGAGCTGCAATTTTATCGATAACATAACTATCGATAGCAACATCTAATATATCGATTGTTGCAAAACAAGCATTTATCGATTGCCTAATTAATTCTAGGGCAACTGTTGACCCTACAGGTAATCAGTTTATATATTTAGTGTGGATGATACGTGTGTGTGGGTGTGTGTGTGTGGGTGGGTTTGCTTGTGTGCGTGTATGTAAGTATGAAATGTATTTTTGTAGCAATTTTAAATCCGATTGATGATAACTATCTGTCATATTTTGATTCAATATCTCTTCTTTTATTCCATTTGTTTTTCCGTTCTCTTTTCGGTTCTTTTATAGAATTTTTCTCCATCGTTACAGTATATTAGTCCAAGTTATCCATATTATGCACCACAACCAACTATTATACCAACAATGCCAATGACAGATTCCGAACAGGCTAGCACAGCTGCATCACCCGACGAGGCATACACACAGTATCCACATCAAGCCGCTCCCAAATAGGTCTTCGCGAGGTGAGTGATGTCTCTCTCTCTCTCTTCCTCTCTTTCTCTCTTTCTCTCTCTCTCTCTCTCTCTCTCTCTCTCTCTCTCTTTCACTTTTCTCTCTCTTACTCTCTCTCTCTCTCTATATCACTCTGTCTTTCTCTCTTCCTATCTGTCGCTTCTCTGTCTCTCTCTCTTTCTGACATACACACTCTCTCATTCTTCAAGTATTTCTCTCTTTGATCTGAGATCATCTTAAAAGAAAAGTTTGAAGAAACTATAAACCTATATTCATGTGCCTCTTAAGTTGTTCATTGTTCTTTATACCGGGCACACACTGTACCCGGACACACTCACTTTTCAGAGCGCTGTTGCTTTTCTACTTACGTTTTGCCAACACACGATTTTGCATGTGCTGTGTGCTTTGAAGCTTTGAAGTTACCAATCACCCATACCACACACATTGAACACCCTTGACACCTGCAACCCCTACCCAACATCACCCACAACAACCCCCCATCTTCACACCATCAACACCAGACAAAAAAACAACAACAACAAACAATTAGTTCATTCAAATCTGCCAGCCTTTTCACTGCTTCCCAACGATCACCCTACATTAGTTTCAACTTCACGATGATCTTCCATATCATCCGTATCACCCGTGTCATTGCCATCTTTATCTTCACCTTTATCTTTATCTTTATCTTTATCTTTATCTATGTCTTTACCAACTTCCCGTTTAGACACTTCTTCTGTTCTCTTGTTTTGTGTGCTGCTTGTTGTTGCTTGCCTGTTTGCTTATCAAATCTGTTCCCATTCACGAATGACAACCGAAAAGGAAAGGAAATAAATCTCATGACTAAACGCAAATCTGTTTTATTCATTTCTTTCTTTTGCTCCAAATACAACACCACCACCACCACCACCAACAACAACTACAACTATTATATCTACAACAATCACTACAACAACAACTACTACTACAACTACAACAACAACAACTACTACTACTACAACTACAACAACAACTACACGCTATTGTCTTGTATATAGTATAGTTACTAAGCAGCCTAAACACTGGTAATACTTACTAGGTAAATATCATCTTTCAATCATATTTTCCTATATACATACATATACACTAACACATGCATGCCACATTCAGCTTTCCATGTATGCATCCTTGAGGATCCTTTTCAAAATTTAACCAGCGAATTTCTTCACTTTCTTCCCCTCCCCCTCCCCCTTTACTTTTCCTTTTCCCCAAATCTCAATCTCCTTCAACTAACCAAACGTCTGCCTTGCCTGCGGCTCAACGTTTGAGACCTTCCAAAATTCCAATTATTTGTGTATTCGTATGCTTGGATCAACTAATGTCCTTAATATCCTTGCAGATATAATATCCTAGTACCGCATTGGGGTACTACTTAACGGACGACGAAATTGAGGGCTAGCGTATGGGAGCTTTAAGCGCTGGAATAACAACAACATCAACCTATAACAGCAGCAGAAACAACAACAACAACAACAACAACATTCAACCTACAACAACATAAAGAACAAATACAACAACAACAAACCCCCGGCTGTGCAGGCATCAGCAGCAACAACATCAACAACCACAAAACCGACAGGAATCAGACGACGGCTACAACAACAACAACAACATCGTCAGCCGTTGATTAATCGCTGTTTCCTTTAAAGAAAAAAAAAAAAAAAAACAAGAAGAAGAAGAATAAAAACAAAAAATATTGTTTAAAATTGATAAAGAGCAAAAGCAACTAAAAAACAAAACTGAGAGTTAAGAAAATAATGTAAAAAACGAAAAGAAGATAAGAAGCAGAAACAAGCAAAAAAAATGAAAGCGTAAGGTAGAAGAGAAGAGAGGAAGCAAGCACACAAAATGAAGATGAAGTGTAAAAGCGATTCAAGGAGTTTAGAGCGTAAAAAGTGAAGAAAAGCAAAGACTAAACTTAAATAATAGAAATTAGTTATATACTAAAAAAAAAATAAATGCTAAACAACAGCAAAACATAAAAGGGAATGCGATAAACGTAGTCGAAAGGGATTGTCAAAGAAGCTCTTGCAAATTTTCATTGAATGTGGGGAAAACTCAATAGCAGAAGACGAAGAATGATGAATAAAACAGAATTAGCAAAACTAGAAGAAGAGAAAGAAAATAAAGAAATGGAAGAGATGGAAGAAAAGAAGGGAGAAAAGGAAGAAAACATAGAAGCAGACGAAAAGGAAGAACATGAAGAATAGGAAGCAAAAGATGAAGACGATCTAAGAGCAGAAGGAAGAAGTAGCGGGGAAAGCGGGATTTTTTGTTTGGAAGCTAGAGAATCAGTTAAAAGAAAGGGGAACTGCAAAAGAGAAAATGAAGGAAAAAGGAAATAAGAAAAAGCAAATGCAGATTTCTAGTTAAGTAAAATTTATATAAGAAAAATAAAAGAACAACATTTAAAAAAAAAAAAATAACAGCAAACTTGCATTAAAAGAGAGTTGATGAAAAACAAAAACAAAAACAAAAACAAAAACAAAAACAAAATAAAAACAAAAACATAAAACAAAAACAAAAACATAAAACAAAAACATAAAACAAAAACATAAAACAAAACATGAAAAGTTAAAAGAGTAAAGAATATTTTTGCTTATTTTCAGCTGGCAAAAGGCCCAAGAAAAAGCAAAAGCAAACAAGAAAATCCAAAATCCGAAAATGCGGATAGCGGATAACCTCCCCCCCTCCCTATCCCCCTCCCCACTATAAATGTGTGCAATGTATGTTAAATTAAAAAACAAAAAATATATATAACAAATAATAAGAAATCAGCGCAAAAATATAAAAAATACAGAAAACAACTTGAAGATTTATATGAACAAAACAAGAAGACAGCAAAGTGAAAAGAAAACAAAAACAAAAACAAAAACAGAAAACAAAAAACAGAAAACAAAAACAAAAACAAATACAAAACATTTGTTAAAATTAATATTTTTTTTTATTATTAGTTCGATTTTTGCCTAAATTAGAATTGAAATAGAAAATGAAAATGAAAATGAAAATGAAATTGGAAAAGCGACTTTAGGGTGTAAAGTGTTTTAAGCTAAGTGCAAGCACAAAGGAAAGCGAAGGAGAGAATGAGCGAGAGAGCGAGAGGAGAAGTGAGGAAAGGAACGCTGAAAAGCGGCGATTAGAACAACAAAAATTTCACTGGGTTTTCCCTTCATTTTTCTTTATTTTCTCAGTACATTAAAAGTCCCAAAAAAGAGAAAAAAAAAACCAAAAAAAAAAAAGAAGAAGGAAGAAGAAGAAGCAAAACAAAATTAAGATTAATTATGAAAAATGTTTTTTTTATTTTAGATCTGCTTTTGTTTGGCTCCAAACGTTCCACTCATTCTTTTAACTTTTCGAAAATAATTTATTTATTTAATTTTTTAGTTTTTTTCTCACTGATGAAAGTAGAGAAAGAAATGAAGATGAAAACGAAGTAGAAGTAGCAGCAGAAGCAGAAAAACAAAAATAAATAATTAAATAAAGATGAAAAAAAAGAAAAAAGAAAATTAATTTTAAGTACTAGCAAAAATGCAGTAAGCAGCAAATTTCGTAGTTTTAGAGTCTAAAACAAAATAGCAGATGATATAATGGGGAATTCTTCACGACGCAGGATAAGAGCAGAATAAGAAAATAAACGCAAAGATAACGGAGAAGATAGGGAGAAGCAGCAGTCGATGAAGAAGCAAAATGAAATAATATCTTGTACTAGTTTTTAGCATATTTTTGTGCTCATCAGTCGATTTAATGAAGTTTTTGTAGCTGTCTACAGGTTTTTACGTTCACTGTGTGTGTGTAATAATTAAATATATTTTTTTTTTTTTTTTTTTTTTCTTAGCATCTAATAAGTAAAAACATAAATGGAATAAGAATAACAAAACAAGGCGGAAGCAGCAGTAGAAGGAAGTAAGAATATAAAAACAGAAACAGAAAAAGAAGAAAACAAAAATGAAGTTAGAATTAGAATAGAGTATTTTTTTTTTGTCTGCAAAAACTGGAGCAGAATTTAGCAAAGAGATCGATGAATAAAATAATGAAAAGAAATAATGATAAACATAAATTAACAGATAAAGATAAAAATTATGATAATGATAAAACTAAAGCTAATTAAAAAAATGATGCAAAAATCAAGATGGAGTTGAAGTTGCCATTGAGCGCGGGCATAGGAAGTAGAAAATAGAAATGGAAAGGCAAACAATGAGGCAAAGAAACAAGTAAGAATACAAAAACAAAAAAAGAATAGAAGTAGAAACTTAAGATGTGGACAAAGCGAAGGGGAAGAACCAGAAAGGAGCATACAAGAAATGTAGGATTGTAGATTAGAATTGTGGCATATAAGGAAAATTCAAGAACCTAGAGAATTTGTGAGGAAAAGGATATTTTTTTTTATCAAAGAGTGAAGGGCAAGGAATGAAGATTGAAGAATGAAGAATGAAGAATGAGAAGAATCAGCAGCTCAGAAGGTCAAGGAAGGAAGAATTGCGAAAATGAAAGCTAAAGAGCGGATAGAAAGATAGAGCGGGAGAGCGGGAGAGCGAGAGAGATAGGAAAAGGAGAAGTAAAAAAAAGTTAAAATAAATGTTAAAAGTAAAAAAAAATTAATAAATAAATAAAACAAATACAAAAAAAAAAATTAAAAACTACGTTAAAGAAAATTATAATTAAGTAAAAATAGAAAACAACAACAAAGAAGAAAAACAGTAGAAAGGAACGAGTAAAAAATGAGCAGAACGCAGCGATGATTTCTTTAGTCTCTAATTGTAAGTTTTAAGTAGTCGATGGGTTGATAGATCAATGGATCAATAGACGGTCAGACGGATGGACGGACAGAGGACACAAAACGAACGAAAGATGACAAAAAACGGAAGACAGAAGACAGAAGACAGCACAGTGTTTGAACTTGAAGCCTAGCGTATTTATTTTCTTTTGAACAAATTGAGACAGACACACAAAACACACACTATACACACACACACACACATTGATAACACATACACACACACACACACAATCACAACACATGCCCAAGCACACATTTGTATTTGTGATTTTAACCAATTGAAAATTAAAAGCAAAATTGGACGGGGGGATATGAGAATCTCAGAGGTGGCAGAAATGAAAGAGAGAGAGAGAGAGAGCGTGAGTAAGCAGGAAAGAGAAGGGGAGATGTTGCGTTTCAACACCGCGTATATTCATAGTCCCGTTCAGACACACACACACACACAATGACAAAACACACACACACACACAAAGAAACATTCCCTAGCAAAGTCTTTGATTTTCATATGTATGCTATATCTGTATGAGTTTGATATATAGAGTTGATATATAGCCATGTTGAGTCTGTATGGAATATGTATATATATATATATATGTATGTATATGTATATGTGTATGTGTATGCATAAGTGTATATACGTATATATGTGTATGTGTGTATCTGTATATATATTTATATATATATATATATGTATATGTGTATATGTGTATATGTGTATATGTGTATATGTGTATATGTGTATATGTGTATATGTGTATATGTGTATATGCATGCCATACAAACACACATAAAAAACACAAGATGAAAACACAACGCCAAAAGTCTTCCTAAGCCTAAACCAAAACAAAACAAAACAAAACAAAACAAAACAAAACAAAACAAAACGAAACAAAGCAAAACAAAGCAAAACAAAAAGAAACTGGAAAGCATGTTTTTTCTTAACAATATTATAAATAAAAAGAAAAAAGGGAAAATAAAAACAAAAGGGAATAAACAAATCGAAGGCGCCGCAAGCAAACGAAGCGCCGAAGATAAAAGAACTAAAACTGAAAACTATCTTTTGTTTACAAATGTTATAAACTTTTACAGTTTTTATTTATACGAAATGTAATTTGCTTTTAGACTGATTACCAAATGGAAATTGAAACAATAAACGAAGAACTCAAATGGGAAAAAAAATGCAGGATTGACAAACCTCACAAGCAGACAGACAGACAGACAGACATACCGCAGGCAAACAAATACACACTCACACATAACACATAGATACACACACACACACACGCACACACACGCACACACACATCATGAACAGAGCTCCTAAAGTAAAGAAAAAGCAAAAAAAACTGCAAGCGTCAGAAATGAAGATTTGAGAATTGAGGAGAAAAAAAAAAAAAGCAAACGGGACAAAACATTCCAAAGCAGCAGATGAAATGAAATGAAATAAAAAAAAACAAAAATTTATAAAAATCCAATAAATAACAAATAAATAAATAAAATAAAAAAAATATAAAATGCAGCACATTTTGTATACAAATTTGAAATCGAGTCAAAAAAAACAAAAAAGAAAAATGAAAATGAAAATGAAAATCCACAGACGCCTCTGCAGCAGAAGAGAGAAAGAGACAACAAATAGACAAGCCTGAAGAAAATCACAAATACAAGAACAACAACAGCAACAGCAAAATTAAAAGAATTAAAATTAATGAAAATATTTTTTGAATTTAGTTTTAGCTTTTCACTCTCTTACACTCCTCCCCCCACTGTCCCCCACTGTCCTCCACCACCAGCCGCCACGCCCCCTCTCTATACTCTGTAACTACACAAAGTGCAATTTTTGGTATTGATTTTTGTTTTTGTATTACTTTTCAAGTTTGTTTTTTTTTTTTTTTTGTGTTTAATGAAATTCTTAAAAATTAATTAATTAATAAACTAATTAATTTTTTTGGCTTTCTCTTAAATTAGTAATTATTATTATTATTATTATGATTATAATTATTATTTTTTGTTTCTCTAACTTAAGCAACATTTTTGCGCTGTTTTAATAGACAGAAAATTGTACGAGTTTAATTTAATTATAGCGAAGAGCAGAAATAAGGGAAGTGAAAGAAAGGGAAGTGAAGGAAGGGAAGAGAAGAGAAGGCAGAACGACTAGAAGTTTAAATCTTAGCTGCAAGAGTTTAGAAACTTTAGTTTTAAGCCAACAATGGGGTTTACAAAGGAACCCCACAAAATAACACACATGTTGTAGATGATGAAGGAGCGATTAAGGATAGAAAGAATAGACAACACACAAAAAACAAAAGCAAACACGGAAACAGAAGCAGAAGCAGAAAGAGCGAAACGTTGAAGGAGTAGGCGTAGCAGTAGAACTAGTAGAAGAGACAACAACAAACAAACAAACAAACAAACAAACAACAACAGCAACAAAACAACAACAACAACAAAACAAAACAAAACAAAAGAAAAGAAAACAAAATGAAAAACTTAGTAACTAAGATCAAAGCACTAGCGATTAAGAATAGAAGACCTAAGTAAAGATAAAGATAATGAGTAAATGAAAATGAAGCAGAGCGAAGATGGTGGAAGGCGTTGCGAAGATTAAGAATGATAATTGAAGAGTAGTTCATGTAGTTCATATGATTTTTAATTGGTAGAAAACGCAGGAAACGCGTTAAATTAGTTGGCTAGCAGCAGGAAGGAAGAAAGAAAGGAGGAAAGTAAAAGAGAGGAAGAGGAACGGCAGAACGGACGTCGATCGAGCGGACGAAACGAACGGATGATAGAAATTTGTAGTCTTTGTGTAGTTAGATCGAGAGGAGAGACACGCGTGACACACGTGACACACGTGACATGTAACACGTGACATGTAACACGTGACACGTAACACGTTACTCGTGACACGTAACACGTAACACGTAATACGTAACACGTTACTCGTGACACGTAACACGTTACTCGTGACACGTAACACGTAACACGTAACACGTGACACGTAAACACATGACTCGTGACTCGTGACACGGCAATGTGTGTGATCCTCGTCAAGTTTGGATTAGTTATAATTTTTGAAGCGATCATTGGATCGACAAATCAAATGCAGAGAAGCGAAGTTCTAACAACTATTTTTTTGCGCTTTATCGAAATCTGAAAATCTTCTTTGAGAAACCAAACTTAATACTTTGTTTGTTCTGCGTCTGTATTTTGTTTTTAATTTAATGCGTTTTACTTTAGTTTTTTAACTAATTTTAAGTAGTTAATTTATTATTTGTCTTAAAGCAAAGCAAAATATAAGCGGAAGGAAAGAAAGGATTTAAGCAAGCAACAAGGCAAACGAAACACAGCAGCAAACCTAAAGGATCGACGATCCTTCAGAAATTAAAAACTTAAAAGAAAAAATGAAGAAAAAAACTGTTGTGCTTTTGTTTTCTTCTTTGTTCGATTGTCCTTTAAGTTTTGGCAGAGCGGAATAGAAACAAGCAAAAATAAATGCGGATAATATTGAAATTGAGAATTCAAATTCAAATTCAAATTCAAATTCAAATTTAAATTTAAATTCAAATTTAAATTCAAGTTTAAATTGAAAAATGCAAAAAATGAAAAATTTGATGAATATGTTGAAGTAATTTTTAAAGCAAATGTCTAGTGCGTAAAATTGAAAACTAAACAACAACAAAAAAATAAAAAAATAAATAAAAAACCAAAAAAAAAAAAAAACCAAAAAAAAAACACAAAAATCAACTTGTAATTTGTTTGTTTTCATTTAAAGATTGTGTTTGGCATCATTTGTTTGATTGATTTTGCGATTCGTGTGTGTGATTTCTTAGTAGGTAAATGTTTGCTAAATATAAATTGATAATTAAGCTGATAATTAATTAATTAATTAACACTCACCTTACACCAAATAGTTTCCAATAAAATGAAATTTTTAAATTAATTGTTTAATTGTTTTTTAAACAAAGGGCAAAAATAACTTAGACATCTAAGTCGTTCTTAAGCGCGGCTGGAAGCAAAGTGAAAATGGAAAATGCATAAATGAGAAAAACATTTTTTAATTAAGCCAATTTAAGGAAATGATGAATATATATATATTTTTTTGAAACTTTTTGACAAAAACAAAAGAGAAAAACAAAATAAAGAAATAAATAAAAGATCTTTAAACAAAACAAAACAAAACAAAACAAAACAAAACAAAACAAAACAAAAACAAAAACAAAAACGTAAACAAAGAAAAACATAAACAAATAGTGAAGCACGTCAGGCAAATTGAACGTTGACACCATCAACTTTGTCCCAGTGTAGCGAACGTAGTGAAAGGTCAAAGGAAAAAGCTCATTAAAATTAACAAAACAAAACAAAACAAAACCAAACAAAACCAAACAAAACAAAACAATTTAAAAAAATAATAAACAAACGAGGAAAAAAAAAGAAATCGTAAAAGTAGTTCTAAGTAACCGTAAAAGCTAGCAAAAAAAAAAAAAACAGAAGAAGAAGCAGCTAATTAAATTTAGAAAGAAGAAATAAAAAAAAAATTAATAATAAATAATAGTAAACGGAAGGAAAAACTTTAACTTAAATATAAAAATAAAAATACAAAAAAAAATAAGAAAGAAAAGATAAAAATTGAATAATAAATGATAAGCGGTCTGCTGGGCGCTAAGAGTAATGTAAATTTCGCTTGTTGCTATTTTTAAGTTTTAAATCAAAGTCTTTTAAAGAACTTTATTCATTTCTCTTGTAAAACGATAAACGATTAACGATTAACGATAACGATTACGTGAAACGCTTAAACGCGTTAAACTGGCAACTATATCTCTCTTTGTAACTCTCCAACAAAAAAAAAAAAAAACCAAAACCAAAACCAATACCAAAACCAAAAAAAAAAACAAAAAAACTAAAACAAAATCCCCTTTCGAATCTCTGTGTATTTTTTAACGTATTATTTTTTGCATCAATGTGACGCTTTTAAGCAATTTTTATATGCATATGGAAAGAAAAAAGAATTGTATTTAAAAACTAGTAAAAGCTAACGAATCGACGAAAAAAACATAATGAAACTAAAAATGAAGAAAACACAAAAAAAAATAAACAAAGCAAAAGCAAAAGCAAAAGCAAAAGAAAAAGCAAAAGCAAAATAAGAACAAATGGAAAATAAGAAACAATGCAACAAATTTGCTAAAACTTTCAAATTTATATGCGTACTTTTTGTGCGCTCAACTTTAATGCAAAAAATCATACATTAAAAAACAATTGGAGCTAAGGAGATAAAGTTAAAAATAAAAAAAACAAACAGAAAATACGATTATAAAACAAAATAAAACAAAACCAAACAGAAAAAAAAAACAAAAGAAAACAAAACAAAACAAACAAAAAAAAATTAATAAATAAAAACAAAAGGAAATTAAATGAGAATAAAAATATAAAACAAAAAATTAGTTTAAGCAAAACATTTTGCAGCTTTTGTGCTTATTTCGCTTAAGAAAAGTAAGACTAGTTGAAGAAAAAGAAAAACCAAAAAGAGAAAATGGAAAAAAAATTAAATCTAATTGTAAGTAAACGGAAGAAAAGTAATGAGGGATAGCAGAGCAGAAGAAAAACATTTAGAAAGAAAGGAACGCGCGACGAGGATCGCGCCGAACAGCAAAGCATTAAAAAACAGAAAAATAGCAAAAGATTTAAAATGAAAATGTAACATGAAAAACATGAAGAAAATGCATACAAAGAAGATACATAAATGTCTCTTAAAGAACACTGAAGAAGAGAGCAGAAGCTGTCATCCGAAAAATAATAAAAAAAAAAAAAAACAAAAGAAAAACAAACAAAAAAACAAACAAAACAAAAAACCAACAAAAAAAACAACAACAAAAAACAAAAATGAAACTGAACTTTTTTCTGAATCAATAAAAGACAAATTGATTTTCTGTAAGAAAACAAAAACTCAAAGCGTTTTTATTTCCAAATTTATGGAGGTTGGGCAGCTTTGGAATATATTCACATTTTTTATTTTTTTTTTTTAAATTATCAAAATATCTTTAATACAGCACAAACACCACGGCAGCTGAAGTCCTCTTCCTCCACCCTCTTCATTCCTAACTTCAGCGACAAAATTTGTACGGGGCTCCACTTGGGGACATCGGGAAAACAAAACACTCAACAGGCAGAGGCTTCTCTGGCAAATCGCTCATCACTAGCTTCGGCCATCATTGATAACATGTATAGCTGTCTCCCTTTCACCTCAAGGAGTAGCTCACCAGCTGTGCTGCTTTCTGTACCTCAGAACGTGATTGGCTGAGATCGCTGAGAGCAGAGAGCGAGTGATAATCGCCGTCCACAAAGAACCGTTAACTAAAGACTTCTTTTATATCTGCTGGTGACTCACAAACACCCTTCATTATTGAACAGCTGTAAATAAGTCGGTGATAAAATAATAAAATAAACTAAAAAACACTTAAATAGAAGGATAAACAATATTTTATATATATTCATTAATTTAATGTGAATACTGATTACTTTTCAAAATAAATATATATACAGCTCAAATGAGTTAAGAAATCATATGACTTCTTAATACCCTAACATTCTTTATTTACATTTTGCAAGTCGGCCATTACTGAAGTGTTCTATAGCTGTCTCTCTCCAACCTACGCATATGCTTCTCTTGCTGCTAACTCTGTTTGCCTGGCACCTGGAATCGGACATCTGAATGAGTTTCATACAAATTTTGTCCCCAAAATGTAGGGGAAATGAAGTTTTCATTTGGGGCAGCAACGATTTGCCAATTCTGTTCACTTAGTACCTCAAGTCAAACATCCATACAAATTTTTATGATTTATGACGATGCGTGTCGTCCGAATTGCTTCGAACTTCATACGCGTATAACTTGGCCCAATGATGTCCGATTTTAATGAAATAAACGATTTGTATCCTTGCGAGAACGCATTTTTTTGAATTGAAATCAGATTGGGCAATTTTGAAATTTTTAAAATTTTGGATTTTTGCGTGCTTGGCTGAAATAACGAATCACAAAGTGGGGACCGAGTAGCTATGCTCATTTCAATAATTGAAGGTGCCATAACTCAGCCAAAAAATGTCCTTCGAAGGATTTTTATACATTTTTGAACTCCTTTTGGTCAGCACTAATAAGTCGCATTTAAATTTTTTAGTTTATGCAAAAATTAAATTTCATCATCGATTTCTGCAAAAATGACAAGGGGTACCATCACGCATATTTCAAAAATTGAAAAATTTGAAAATTTACCAAATTTGATTCCAATTGAAAAAGCACACTCTCACAATGATAATAACTTTTATTTCATGAAAATCGGACATCATTTGGCCAAGTTATGCACGTTTGAAGTTTGGGGCAATTCGGACGCGCATCGTCACAAATTACAAAAATTTGTATGCAAATTTGCCTTGAAGTACCAGGCGAACAGAATCGGCAGATGGTGGAAAATTTTGTTGCATACTTTCGCACGACACATTCTGTAAAATGAAACCATGGCTTCAGCTGCTGCAATAAATGAAAATCGATTTGAATTTTTAAACTAAAACAGTATCTGGCTTTGTTTTTCGCACAAATTAATTTATTTTATTATTTCTTTTTCTTACAATTATGTACTATTTTATGAGTTACATTTAAATAAACATTTGCGGCATTTACAATAAAATTTAAAGTCGGAATTGACTTGCAATATATTAAACTTTAATAATTAAAGATTCTGCACAGATTTAATTCCCAAAGTGGAAAGTTACATTTTTCTTCGTTATAAATGAACGCTATCAGCAGGATGTCTATTAGGAACTAGCACGTAGAGGTGTGGGCTTTATCCTAGTTGCATATTTTCGCTTTCTTCCACATTGCTTTAGGTCCTGGGAAAGTATAATGTTGCTTTGCAATGCTGCCAAGTGTTGCTGTTGTTGATGACGATGTGACCTGTAAGTAAAAAAGTAAAAGTTAGAATTAAAACAACAAAACTTTAAATAAATTATTTATAATGTACTCACTCTTAGTCATATAACTAATCCAAAAAATATCCTTTCCAAATATGGAAACTGACTAGAAACTATTCAAAAATAAAACTTTGGCAATTTAAAATAAATTTAACAGGGTGTTACAAAGCATGCCAAAATCTGCAAATATACAAAAACGAAATTTTTAAGTATCAAAATTAAATAACATTATTACTATTAAAATTATTATTATTATAATTATTATTACTATTATTATTTTTGAAACTGATATATAAACAAAAAAAAAAAAACAAACTAAAGTGCGTCTTTAATTTTTTTAAATTAAATAAAATATAAAAAAAAACCAAAATCGAGATGCTGTGCACAAAGTGAAAATGTCATTGGGGATGGTGAAAATGTACCCGTATATACCTTGGGGGTAGGTATTGTTTGAAATGGAACTACATCGATTCAACCTTTCGCCACAAAGAAAATAAAGTAACATCAGGTCCAGCCGTTGCTCAGTACCCCAGTTTAAGCTACTCCCAGTTAAGCCACTTATGCTGTAGACCGGAACTTCCCCTCTTACAAGCAGAGCAGGGGCAAAGTGTAGGCCTTCCCATAACCACGCATGTGTGGTGCTGTGTATGTGTGTGTGGAAATGTATGTGTATGCGTGGGCATAAAGCCGCAAGGATGAACCCAAAAAACGTTGACAGCAATTCAGCCTACAACTGTTGCTGTGAACCTGTTCTTTTGACTTGTTTGATGGTTTTATGAGTGTCAAAACCTGACAGCTTAATAGACATTTTATAACACCAATTGCACTTTTATTGTTATTATAATCAAAGGAGCTTCCAGCAACGTATCTCAGTCTGGCTCAGTGTGTATAGGGCTTGCCCCACACATGTACTTACTTACTCAACATTTAAACGCACACGCATACGCCCTGTGCTTTAAGAATCACACAACCTGAAATACATACATACACATTAACCGACAATATTCTGACCATTCTGTACATACATAAATACATATGTATGTATGTATGTATGTATATACACAAAGAAACGCACACACCTACCATAACAGCGAATATGTATGTATGTGTATTTAAATAGACACGGCCATCAAATGGGCTGCTGTGTGCCGGCAGCGACTTGCATGTGCATGCACTGTACAAGAACCGTTATGACAACACAATAAAAGCGTCAGCAACACCGGTAGCCGCAAACAAGGCACACATACCAGAAAGTAAGCTCATACGTATGGAACCACACGAACGCACACACACACATACCCGTAGGCATAGAGGTTGAGCGCTTAATGGCCTGTTGCCTTTCTCGTTCACTGTTCTGTTTTGCTGAGTCGTTTGTCGGAGTTTCTGTGCACCTGCTACTTTGCTAATATTTGTTGTAGTTGTGTGTATGTATGAACAGGGCGTCGGAATTTGGAGGCATTTCGAGCGGTATCACTAGCATACATAAAAACAATTTATAGAGTAAAACATATTTAAATATATACACACATATGTACATGCATGCAAACAAAACATATGTGTGCATGCAATTACGTACCTTAGCCCGCCAAAGTAAAATTTCATCTCTACATTTCGAATCATTAATTTTTCGATACAGGACGAATATGATCGCGATTTTGTTTACGTATTAAAATTATTATGTACTTTTAATATACTTTAACAGTATTTCACAAAGTAAAACATTTTAAAACTCTTTCTATTTAAATGAAATGGATAGCGTTTAATTTTTGCGACTAATTTCACGTGTACATGTGCCTAGCAAACAGCTGATTGAGTAGTATTCTAGTCTGGCAGCACTGGCGACTATCTATAAATTTACAAAAGATGGCGCCAAAAAATTAAAAGACAATTTAAATTCTTTTAGAATTAGACAATCAAAACTGATTGCTACATTTTATATTTATATATGTTTTTATTTTATTTATTTGCTTTTTTTCACTCACGGACTTGAACGCTTGTTTATTTCAAATGTTTGTTTTCAGAAATCTGTTGAAACAAGAAAAATCTGGCAAAACGATGCACTTTTGCCAAGTTGTACAAAAATTGAAGACCGTTAATTAATAATTGTAATTGTTAACTGTTTTACAAAGATTTCGTTTAGCCGTTTACCACTATCTGCTCCTCTAATTGCTCTCGTAAGCAATAATTTTGTTTAAACTAAAGATAATTACCATCAAAACAAGGATAATTGTCGCGCTTGTAAACTGTTAACAAATTAATGCTAAAAACCAAACTATTTTAAAACAAAATCATACAAAAATTTTTACACACCGAACAGCTTCTTCACTTGCCGCCAAAGCCACCCATAAGGTTCCCCAGTCCACCTAAGCCACCCGCCGCACCATGCTGCAATTGCCTCATCATATTCTGTAGGCCACCAACGCCGCCCATCTGCTGCAACATGCGGGGATCAATCATTTTTGCCATCTGTTGATTAAGCTTGGCCATTTGTGTTGGATTCACGTTTCGATTCGTCATGTCACCCTGCTTAAAGAGACCCTTAACGCCACCCATTTTCTTGACCACCGCTGCGAACTTTGTATAGTGTGCGATCAGCTCCTTAACTTCACGTTCAACAACGCCAGCTCCATGTGCTACTCTGATGCATCGTGTAGGTTGCTTGCTGAACAATTTAGCTCCATCACGGTTATCCAGTTCGTTATCTGACATACTATCCATCATGGTCATCATACGCTTGATACGTGCCATTGACTCCTGCTCGCCGCCCTTGGTCATAAAATCTTGAGAGAAGCCGGGTATCATGTTCATGATCTGTGAAAATGGACCCATTTTCATGATATTCTGGAATTGTTCATACATGTCACGAATTGTGAAATGACCGTGCTTAATCTTCTCCAGCAGCTCCTCATTGCCATTTAGTTTTAGCTCATTAACCTATTGAATAATAGACATAATTAAATTAGGCATAAACTGTTATTGGACTTACGCATCTTACCTTGTCTATCAGTCCTTCAATGTCACCCATACCTAGTAGCTTGCTGACAAAAGGTTTCGTCTTAAATGGCTCTAAATCATCAATGTGTTCACCAGTACCAATAAAGATAATAGGCGACTGTGTGGCAGCTACAGCTGAGAGAGCGCCACCACCCTTGGCATGTCCATCCAATTTCGTTATAATAACAGAGCCAATGTCTACCTTTTCCTTAAAAGCCTTTGCCTGAGCTTCGCAAGCCTGTCCAATTGTAGCGTCCATGACGAAAATGATATTGTCGGGATTGACGGCATTAGAAACTGCCAACATTTCCTCGAACAGTGACTCCTCTTGCTTGTGTCTGCCTGATGTATCCACAATAATCATCTCGAAGCCTTCACGTTTAAACATATCCACACCTTCCTGTGCTATTACTACAGGATCGATCTCTGTGTAGCTTCCATAAAAGGGAATTCGAGCCTTAGTTGCATTTTGTTTGATTTGATCGTAGGCGCCAGCACGGAAAGTATCGGCACACACAAGACACGACTTCCAGTTACGTTTTTGGTAGTGATAGGCTAGCTTGGTACATGTAGTAGTCTTGCCAGAGCCCTGTAAGCCGACAAACATGATAACATTGGCTTTTCCCTTAACTGGCTGATAAGGTTTCACGCCAGGATCGACAAGCTTAATGAGCTCCTTGTACACGGCTGACTGTATCATTCGTCGCTTATTCAATCCTCCAGCCATTTCTTCAAAGTCAATTACGGCACGCACATTCTCCCTGAGCTGTTTCACTTGGCGTATGTTTACATCAGCTTCAAGAAGGGCAGCGCAAATTTCTTTAAGCATTGCACCTAGTGCCTCTTCATTGATTATAGTGGCTTTGCTGAGCGAGTGCAGCGCCGTTGTTATCTTTCGTCCTAAATCTGCTAAAACCATTTTGGCGTCTTATATAGTTCGTTAACTGTTTTGCAGCGATGTGCGTTTTAATTTAGTTGCTCTATTTGAAAAACAACACATGCGACTCGGAATCTAATTTACTTTTGATTTTCTCTGACACGTCAAATGTCGTGCACTAAGAAGAAGACTGACAGTCAAATAGGCATGTGCACTGTCAAAACAATACCAAAATGTGAATGTCAAATTTTGTCGTGTTTACACTTGTACGCGTGTTCTGCGAATGGCACATATGCAACTTTTAGTTTTGAATTTAACGCGCTAAGTTATTATGAAATAAATGGGAGTTAAAGAATTATGGACTGTTTTAACACCGCATGCTGAGCGAAAGCCTATATGTGAACTGCGTGGCAAAAAGGTTGCTATCGATTTAGCAGGATGGGTTTGCGAGAGTCTCAATGTTGTCGATTATTTTGTGCACCCGCGTCATCACTTAAAGTAAGCTTAATGTCAGCTTTTAATATATTTCATATTAATCTAATAAAACCGTTTTATAGAAATTTGTTTTTTCGAACCTGTTACCTTATTTGGGAGCAGGTGACTCCAGTGTTTGTTTTGGAGGGAACTGCACCCAAGTTGAAGAGTCAAGTAATAGCCAAACGAAATGAACTTCAATTTAGAGGTGTTCGTCCCAAGGAGAAAGATGCTCCAGCGTCGCAACAAGTAGCAACTCAAACCGAAAAGACCGACAAAGGACGCACTCGCTTCAATCATGTTCTTAAACAGTGCGAAAACCTCTTGTTATCTATGGGCATACAATGTGTGCAAGGACCAGGAGAAGCCGAAGCCTATGGAGCCTTTCTCAACAAGCATGGTGTAAATATATGTGTAAAATTCTTTGAACAATTAACTTATATACAATGTAATATTTTCTGAAGTTAGTAGATGGCGTCATTAGTCAAGACTCGGACTGCTTTGCTTATGGTGCATTGCGAGTTTATCGGAATTTCTCAGTGTCCACACAAGGTACACAGGCTGCTGCTGGCGGTGCTGTGGATATCTATGACATGGAAGAGATTTGTTCACGCATGGATTTTGGTCAGCACAAAGTTATTGTAATGGCTTTGCTTTGTGGATGCGATTATTGCCCCGATGGGATCGGCGGAATTGGCAGGGACGGAGTATTAAAGCTGTTTAATAAGTACAAGGAATCGGAAATATTGGAACGGTTTGTTGAAATCATGTTTTGAAAAGTTGACCTTTTAGCGAATTGGTTTACTTGGCAGATTGCGTAACTGGCGTTTTGATACGGATAAGTATAATGCCTTGGAGATGCGAGTCGATGACAAATCTATTTGCAGCAACTGTGGCCATATTGGACGCACTCAAAGTCATTCTAAGAGTGGGTGTGGTGTCTGTCGTACGCATCGTGGCTGCGATGAAAGCCTCTGGAAGTGAGTAAACTTTTTCATATTTTGTCTTCATTTCAACTGATTTTCGTAACAGGGAACAGCGTCTGTCCATAAAGGCGGAGCTAACGTTGCGGAAAAAGGCCGTTCTTGATCCATCCTTTCCTAACGAAGAGATTATTTCCGAGTTTCTCACTGAGCCAACAACGGTACCCTCCTTGAGTCTAAGTTGGCGTCAGCCCAACCTTGTTAAATTTATTAAGCAAATTGGAAACCTTCTACAGTGGCCTGAAATCTATTGCTTCCAGAAATTCTTTCCCATTCTGACTCGATGGCAGGTGCAGCAGTTACAGCAGGAAAAGGTCCTAGTCCACCCGAAAGAGATTGTCAAGAAACGTATTGTTAAAGGTGTATCCAGTTTGGAGGTACTTTGGGAAGACAAGAGCGGCTGCTTTACGGGCCTAATTCCGCAGGAGCAAATAACAGAATTTGAGCTAGAACATCCGAAAGGTCTGGAAGAGCTTTATCATACGGTTGAGCCTCAAGACATGTTACACGCTTCATATCCGGATATAGTTGACGCTTTTATGAAATCCAAGGAAAAACCACCTAAAAAACTAGCGGTGCGAAAAAAGAAGGTTAACTCGGAGAATCCATCGGACTTGGTAGCAGCAACGGCGGAGATAATAAACAAGCCAAAACGAGGTAAAAAGAAGGCGTTGTTTGATCCCCCGCAACAGGGACAAAAAACGATGCAGCAGTTCTTGACGCAAAAGGAAAACATACCAATTAAACAGGCCGTTCGACAGTGTTCCACACCAAAAGCCAAGTGCTTGCCCTCTGATTTGGAAAGCGATGGCGAGTTTGATATGTCGGACATTATAAATGGAATTATATCCAATCCAAATGCTTTGCCACCTGTGACCAAGCACGCCGGACAACTGCTGCACTATGAGCCAATGTCAAACGACTTAAGCATGCGACTTAAGCAGCTTAGCCTGCGGGAACACAACGAATCCAACAATCATTGCCATCTAATAGATGATGCTGATTTGGAGGTGCAAAAGCGACGAGATGTATCGTTGAAAATTGAGAATATGCCAAAGAGCAAACGATACTCTTTGGATGATAGTTTCGATTTGTTGGTCAAGGGTGACACAAAGAAGTTACCACTTCTTGCCAGAACACCCGTGGAACGTTTTAAGCTACAACATCATCTATCCACACCAAAGGCATCATCGCCGGCACAATCCGCAGCTAATGTAAGCTACTTCTTCAATCAGAGCACTGACGGTGCAGATGCCTTTGAGCAACTGATGGAGTCCAGCATGTCTCATTTGCACCAAGATCTCATAATCATAAGCGAGAGTGATTAACTTTTGTTATCAATATTTACAATCTAATAGTCTGCAAAAATCTTGCGCACAATGGCGAACGTAAAGCTTAACTTTTTTGTTTGACTGGGTCCGGAAATTAGAACTGCAGGTGGCATTTGGCGTACGCTTGAGCGCACGACATTGCCTGTTCCAATTGCTCCTCAAATTGTGTGTTCACTTTACGTCCCTTCATATTGCACACGATCGTTGCATCCTGGCCTTTTGGCGTTGCGACCTGGCCTCCAAATGTGCCTGCAAAGGATTGTAGCCAAAGTGCTGCGTTGAAATTCTCGCTGACACAGTGCTGAAAGTTGCAGATCGAGAAAAAAGGATATTCGGTTATTGGAACTGAAAATGGTTAAGATGAGGTTCAGCTAACCTGTGGCACGCAGCAACGAGCTTTGACAATGTTATCACACATGCTGACAACTAGAATGGGGCGATCTGTGCATAGTTTTGTGGCCCGTTGTAGGGGGATCTCTTCCAGCAGTGCAGAGCTGCTAATGTAGTGCAGAACATAGGGATGCGTATCTAGGGGTTTTTCTAACAATAAGTTACGCATTTCCACCTCAACGAATTCTCTGTAAAACAAAACAAAAGACTTACAATAAAAATGCCGATAAAGAAATTGATGATTCACCCACTTGAGCGTTGTGCGAGATGTCTCCTTCAGTTTTTTTAGCATCTCATTGATGCGCTCCAGAGTATCCATCTTGAAGGCATAGGGCAGCTTTATGTCTGTGTGCAGCATGTTGTGACGTATGGTCTGTAACTCAATCTCTGTAGCATTGGTCAGTTTGTCAGTCTTGAACTGCTGTTCCAGCATATCCACTCGATGACGCAGTAGCGCCGCTGTCTTAAGAACCTATGGAAGGTTAAAAAAAAATGTTATATTTTAAAAGCTATGACATTTCTCCATATTTTGTTACTTACATTTTCCGCCGCCTGTCCAGCGACAGCGGTGAAGGCAAAACGAGCACGATTCGTCTGTTTAAGATTTATAATGCAGAAGCAGGATAATTCCTTGGTGTTGGTCACATGAGTGCCACAGCAGAGTTCCTTCGAACTAAGATCCAGCTCCGGGCATTGCACATTAATAAGACGCAGTCCATGCTCAGGGTATATCTCACCTGGCACCATGGTTATATCGTTTTGTTGAAGAACATCGGAAGCACTAACTTGCAGTACTTGGACGGGCATGGCAGAGCAAATGGCACGGCTAATGATGGAATCAAATTAGTGACCTCAAAGCACGTGGATACTGTAAAGTAAAACTCACTTAATTAGATCTTCGATATGCTGCACATCGACCTTCGTTATACGCTTGCCGAGAAGACCCAATTCCAGTTTGCATTGTTCGCTGTTAACTCCACTGGATACCTGATAAGTAACCTTGTTGAACAGTGATCGGATGGCGGCATTTAGTAAATGAGTGGCTGAAACCAAAGGGATATACAATCAAGTTCTAGTTAACAACGTGGTATCCCACAATTTCATAATTTCTCTCACATTTGCTATCTCGCTTTAGTTCATGCAATTTCTTAGAGGCCAAGTGCATCCATTCAATTTATTTAATTTACACTCCGATTTACTCACCTGTGTGATGGCAGGTATTTAGCTGTCGATGCTTAGCATCCACTTCCAATTGCAGCTCATCTCCAATTGCCAGCTCAAAGTCATCGCTGGCTGTCGTCATACGACAAATGTGCACCACACAATCGTTGAGATGTCTTACACCAAGCACTTGGAGCTCATGGAACTCCGTTGACTTGTGCTTGTTACGCACCAAAAGCTTGCCTAGATCCGACTGCTGACCACCAGACTCATAGTAGAAATTGCTCTCTTTTGTGACAATGGACAAAGTATCTGAGAATTGTTCCAGGCGACTACCCAGTAATCGTGAAACTTCCGCATCGTTGTGAAGCATGCCCAGCACACGACTTGTTAGGGTGGGAATTGTATAGGTTTCATTGTGCGGATTATAGCTATAAATGTACTTGTGACTGTTGTCAGTGGGTGACAGTCGTTTTGTAAGCTCAGCTTGGGCATCAGAGATTCTCCGCTGGAGAGCTGTGTCGCCAATATTTTCAGTTCGTTGAGGTTCCTTAGTTCTCAGCTTGGCTAGTGCCAGCTCGGCATGATAACGTTCCAAATCACAGCTCATATTCTCGATCTCGGCCAGCTTCAGGAAGCTTTCCTCCGTCAGGCCATAGGTATCTGTAAGTTTGAATAGGAAGTCACCTGGTATTGTGTTGTTTGGAAACTTGCAGCGCTGCACTTGAAACTCGCGATAGGCAGGCACAAAGCCAGGACACTCCATCAAGTCAATGTCATCTAATTTGGGAAACTCTGTGAGCACTTCAGCAAAGGCTTTTGAAGAACTCTCACGAAGATTCTTATACACTTCCTGTTCGTGTGTGATGAGCTCAACGACTGCTTGTTGTTTATTTGACATCTCTGGATACGTCTCACCGAGTGTTTCCACCACAATAGGCACCAACTGTGAAAGCAAGTTTTCATGTGCAAACACTTGCTCTGAGATGGTGAGCGCCTTGCGCAGCACGCGTCGCAACTTCTGACTGCGGACAAAAGGCGGAATAATGAAAGATTCCTTTACTTTAAATATAAACCCTTACTTTTGATCTGGCAACATGCCATCGGCTAGGCAAGCAGTGACCATTCTTGCATGATCGGCCAATATTCTGTAGTTTGTATCAAGCATTGCTAAACTTTGATCACTTGAAAAGCTTCCCATGTAGGCGGGTGCCTTGGAAATCTATTGTTTTAAACTACATAAGATTTTCTCTTTAACTTCAATTTTACTTTAAACTCACGCTTTGTATGCCATCAAAGAGCGGTGTGAAGAGATCCGTATCATAGTTGGATGACTTGTTTTGCAGAAGAGCTGTTAGGCGCTCAAACCCCATGCCAGTGTCGACGTGCTGGGCGGGCAGCTGAGTTATACTGCCATCTGCATTGCTATAAAACAAATGTTTTCAATAAAAGTAAGAATTCGATTTAAAACAGACTTACCGATTATACTGAATAAATACTAAATTCCAGAGTTCTGTAAGATCTGCTAAGCCCGCATTGACGAGCTTGGCTCGGTTTGCAACGCTGTCGGGACCGGCCGAAGGTCTGTGATCGATATGTATTTCAGTACAAGGTCCGCAAGGGCCAGTGCTGCCCATTTCCCAGAAGTTGTCTTTACAACCGAAGGGCAAGATGCGTTCAGCGGGAAAACTGTTAAGGAAATAAATTATATTCAATAGCTAATCTTTGAAAATTTTCAGTCATCATTGATGCTTACCCTAAGCTACGCCATATCTCGAAGCATTCCAAATCGGCTGGTAAACCAAGCACCTTATCGCCGGCGAAGTATGTCACGTACAAACGCGCCGGATCAATATTGTACGGACCACGTAGCAGCTCCAGGGCCATGGCACATGCTTCTCGCTGCAGGTGTTACGTATAATTTCAGACAAGATGTATTTACTTATATAAACATACCTTAAAGTAATCCCCAAACGACCAATTTCCCAGCATCTCGAAAAACGTGTGGTGATACCCATCCTGACCCACCACAGACAAATCGTTATGTTTGCCACCTACTCGGACACATTTCTGAGAATTTACAACGCGATTGTGAGGCGCTGCTGCTGTGCCAAGAAAAACAGATTTAAACTAAATAAAAAATTAATTAACTGTTTATTAATAAGTTTATTGATATTAGCGCTAATTGCCTACCTGGTTCATGCCCGCATTAACAAAGGCGACGGTGGGATCGCAGAACGGCACCACCGGACTGGAACGAACAAATTTGTGCCCATGATTAACCGTAAAAAAGTCAATAAAGGTTTTTCGAATCTCGCGTGCTGTAAGCACACGCTGCAGCTGCTTGGCCGAATTGTACATGCCAATTTAAATGCGGCTTTAATCACATGCGAGAGCAATGAAACGCAGCTGAGCCGGTAATTGAACAACCGAATCTGACTAGAATTGAAAACAGCTGAACAGAGATGCCATTCCAATGTTAACGCAACAATTCACAGCTATACGTTAACATCTGCTGTTCTATTTTTTAGCTGAAGCAACAGCTGCATATTTTGATTAAATTATGCCATGATCAAGTGAAAAAGGCAAATAAAATTAATAAAGTGCTGAGTGAAAATTATTTTCTTTTATCGATTCAGACAATTAAAAATGTAAGTTAGTTGGTGCAAGGATAATAAATGGAGCATACACGAATTTAAATTTGAACTTTGACACGTTTCGAATTTGCTTCCGCTTTCACTCTCGAATGATCGGTATATAAATACCAAAAACGGTAAAATTATAACGACGTAGTAACCTGCATTTTGACGAAATAGTTAGCAATAGAAACAACGAAAAATGGCAACAAAACGACGTCCTCTGCGACCGAATCTTAATACTGGACAGAGTAGTGGGTCCAATATGAACTTTCGACCGGGTGGACCCGACATTACCCGAGCAGAAGCGAAAGGCACACGTCCAACAGCCGCACCAACAAGCATACGTGAGATTCTTATAATGGGTATAATACACCTGTGCAAGAAAACAATATTCTTCAATACGGATCTTAAAGTAGCGCTATATCTTGGCTGCCTCTTTGTTATATCGCTTATTGGCGACTTCTTGCCATTTCCCAAAACATACTTTGCTCGCTCAGACAATCTATTTAATATGTACTTTGTCAAAGTTGGCTGGGGTTGGACGTTATTATTTGCAGTGCCGTTTACGGTGCTCTCCGCCTATACGATCACTTGTGGTGATATGAAAAAAATGCTGAGACATCATTTTCCTCGCATTGTAATTGCAACGTTCTTTTGGTTCTTTTGGACAAAACTCTTCAACGTTGTGGAAACAACTTATGGTCGCTGCACAACCAAAGGTAAGATACATTTTAGATCCTATTTCTTTTGTAAGCTCTAACTCTAAATTTCTTTTCATTATAGGTTTCGCGACCAAATCTAGTTGCCTAAAGGCCGGTCATCTATGGCAGGGCTTTGACATCTCTGGCCATGCGTTTATTCTTATACACTCTAGTCTTGTGCTTATCGAAGAGGCACGACCCATTATTAAGTGGGAAACCATAAAGGAGCATCTGCGTAATGAGCTTCATAATCGTAGTGTTGCTGAGGCTTCAGGAAGTAATCCATTACGTGGCCTGAACGATGAACAAATACGTAGCTTAAAGTTTCTGTACACACGCCTTACGCCCATAATTCGCACACTTTTCATTGGTATGGCGGCACTGCAGCTGCTCTGGGACATAATGCTTGTGGGAACAATGCTGTATTATCACCGCATGATTGAAAAGGTCATCAGTGGCATCATTGCAATACTTACCTGGTACTTTACGTATCGCTTTTGGTATCAAACAAATGGAATTTTGCCCGACGCACCCGGAAATGGGGTCTTCTACTATCAACGCGACAACTTTGTTTTTAAACGTCCCACGCATTTACCTAGCTGCTCGACGCCCTCTGGCAGCCAAGGACCCGTCGGTGGATTCAGATCCAATTCTAATGGCAATGGGCAATGGCAGCCTGGCAAGACATTTACCCAGGGTCAACCACAACAAATACCCACATTTATGGGAATGCCTCTGTTCACGAACGCGAAGGCAGCCACAGCAGCGGCCAGTTTCCTCCAGGCGGAACAACAAAAGCGAGAACAGCAGCAGGTCAGTCTGGAAAGCTGAATACACGAATAAACGGCATGGAACCCCCGCCACAGGAAACAAGCCGAGGAGTTACTTTAAACTGGTAGCGGCTAGAAAAATTTGTTGTATCATATAGAATTTATACCAAATGATTTTTTTATACTTGTATGTTCTAAAATAATATCATCAGCAGCTTGAGGCTTGCACTTAAATTCTGTGCGCTCGTCATTGTTAATCATCGATACCCTTTGCTCTCTCTCCCTCTCTCTCTCACAATTTGTTGTTATTTTCCGGCTCATGCCACTCCCATCCAAAATTTGTACTGTTACCACGTAGATTTAAGCGTTCTTTTGGTTTGTGTTTATATGTTCCCAACTTTAACAACAACAATAAAGCGATTGTTAACAAACTTTGATGACTACTTATGCGCAAAGGCTGCAAACATGGCCATACCCAAAAAGCCGGCGGTAGCTCCTAGCTTGTAATTTGAAGGCGTCCTGCTCCACATATCCTTCAAAATCTCGAAATTGCTGCTGGGCATTAGTTTCGTGTACGACGTGCGCTGCTTGAACCGCAAGAAAAAGGCTTCCACCAGCGGCAGCTTTGCATATCCCCAGTAGTAGTTCTCGAATCCCAGTTGGTAGAGCCGTTGCAGCAACAGGCCCAGACTTACATCTGCCAATGTCAGCTGGTCGCCAGTAAGCCACTCCTTACGTGGGCTTTGCTTAGACAGTTCTTGCTCCACAAAGAGCAGCACATTGCGGACCGCGTCCAGCACTCGTTGGAAGTCTACACGTGAGCTGACTAGTTCGCGGCGACGTAGTTGAATATCCAACTTATTTTGTAACGTCCCACTTTTCCCATCTAAATCACTTACCGAGCGGCGCAGCAAGTCCAAAACTTTGTCATTGTTCTCTGGAATGAGGAGAGACCAATAGTAGAGTCTCAATAGCTTAATGTTACCATCTGAACAGCTTACTCAAGCAGGATTCACGCACGGGTCCAATAAAGGGCGCTTTAGGTGTTAGCTTTAAATCGTCATGGACAAAGGAGCCCAGACTTAGGGCTCCCACTGGCAGTCGGGTCAATGCGCGCTCCAAGACCATCATTTGGTCATACTCAACCGAGTCTGGATGATATGGCTTCAGTATTGGATGCTCGTCTGTGAAAAATAATTATAAATATACCTAAAGATTTTGCAAGGACTCCAATTACTAACCTCCACGATATTTGTTCTCCAAATAGTTAATAATATGGCCAGAATTGGGAACGATAAAAGCGCCATCCTGGAGTACGGGCACATCGCCCTTAGGATTCAGGTTTAGGAACCAATCGGAATACTGTTCACCATTGCAAAGGTCGACTATATAAGGAGTAAAGTTGATATTTTTCTCATAAAGCACAAGCAGAATCTAAAAAAAAAAAAATAATAATAAACAAAAATACAAAAAATAAAAATGCACTTTGATGAACCGCAAAATAAACCTAAGCCTCTCATAATACAAACTTCTCTTGTTTAACATAAAAAAAAACTTCTGTTTCAGACTCTCCAAATCTTTAAACCCATCTGTTTATACGTAGGTATACATATAATTAAATATTAAATTTTCAGTCGTTATCAAACAACGTAAATAATAATTGCTAGGTATTTGTTTTTGAGAGATGTCTCAATAAGCGTTATGAAGCCTCGTCAAGCCAGAACGCATCTCGAATGGGTGGATGCGTGATAAAACGGGCGGGTCAGGTGGATCGGTTGGGGTGTAGTGGCAGTCCCGGAGACATTTTTTAGTCATGGTTTTGTTAATCACATTGAACAATAAAATGATTACAGCGATTATATTTGTAATTTCGCGCCATCGGTAAACCGCATTTTCTATTTTCAGCAATCGTTTTCAGAGGTTCGTTAAGTATTTTTTTTTTTTTTTTTTAAATAAAAAATATCACATGATTTAACAATAGTCACTAAATTATTGTTTGGCATGTTTGGTGAGCGACTAACTTTTTGAGAGTAAAAGTTGTATGGATGGAAGTAGAGAACGAGATTGTTGTCCTGGAAAACAGGCGCCTTGAAGTCCTTTGGTGTAAGCGCAACTGGTGCTATATTATTGGCTTGGCCGCTCATCTTTCAAAGTTGTAATAATTTATGTATTAGAGAGTCTTTTAAAATGAAGTAATTGTTATTTTTATAGAATATCACATGCTCTGCAACGGTTGCGAAAACAATAACCGTTACCCGCGTGCCGTACAATCAGCAGCAAAGCTTTAAAGCAGCTCGCGCTGTAGGAACGACATGGATCGACTGACTGTGGAGCTGAGTTGGTGAGAATGATTTTTCGATGGGCTGGGCCTGGCGTAAAGCTATAAAATATTATATGTAGCCCCTTCAGCCGTCCATTAATTCACACTATTCGGATGAGAGTAAACAGTGGGCTTTGTTGCTTTTGTTGTTTGTGAATGAGTTACATTTTCATTTCTTACCACAGTTCGTCAACGTTTTCATTTTTATTCAGCTCCAGTAGCTCAGTTGCTGTTTGCTTTTTATATTTATCTTTGTTTATCGTGTTACGAAATTGCAATCAGATTTAATGCGTACAAGTAATGTTTATTTAACTGTTTGGGGGATTTGCTCTTCAAATGTCTTATCATTTAGCAGGGGTCCACGCACCATGTGAAGGCAATACTGGGGGGTAGAAATTTAAAAAAAAAATGTGTTGGTCAGTTATAATTCAAATATATAAATATAAATATTTATAGTTATATATGTATATATGTTTAAATAATAATAAAAACATAATTCAATCAATTCTCGCTCTTATCAAAATTCATTCTCCAATCAGAATATTAATTTGAAATACGCGCTCAGAAAAGCTTTCTCTGTTTGTTGAATGGCAGATGCAAAGAAGAAGAGATAAACAAATCTTCCAGTTGGAAGTACATACAGTTTCCCAACTGAGATCGTTTAAATTGTAGTTGCGGGAAAAATCAATTAGTTAAATCGTAAATAAGCACTCAATCTGAAAGTTGACGTAATGTTGCATCTCGGTAAACAACTGGTAACCAAAGTGCCCAAAATGAACGTAATTGCCCCAGTTGGTGCGACTGGAAGCCAAGTCCAAAGTACCAACACGTCGATTAGGAATTTTAATCAGCAAAACAACAACAATAAATGTACCAAGCTTGTTACCAATCTTTGCCATAAACGTTTGTCCAGCGGCAATGCCAGTCAAAGTTCGAACGTCAACAGCATGAAGCGCTTAGCAGGCAAAGTCGCAGTCGTTACTGCATCCACAGATGGGTAAGCTATGACAATTGAAAGGAAGTTTCGAACATTAAATATCAGGGAATATGTTACATCTGCAGTATTGGCTTTGCCATTGCCAAACGTTTGGCTGAGGACGGCGCTGCTGTTGTAATTAGTAGCCGCAAACAGAAGAATGTGGACAACGCACTTGCCGAGCTGAGAAAGCTAAACCTTAACGTACATGGACTTAAGTGCCATGTTAGCGAGGCAGAAGATCGTAAGCAACTCTTTGAGGAGACCATCAGCAAGTACGGCAAATTGAACATATTGATAAGCAATGCAGCAACTAATCCCGCCGTAGGCGGTGTACTCGAGTGTGATGAGAAGGTTTGGGACAAAATCTTTGATGTCAATGTTAAAAGTTCTTATCTGCTTGCCAAGGAGGCTCTGCCATACCTGCGACAAGAGAAAGGTTCTAGCATTGTCTTTGTCTCCTCCATTGCTGGCTACGATGCCTTTGAGGTTAGTAAGCTGCTTATCTGTACACAGTAAAATGATTTTAATCGAGCCTCTTTTCTACAGCTGCTGGGTGCTTACTCTGTGAGCAAGACGGCCTTGATTGGTCTGACGAAGGCAGCAGCCAAGGACTTAGCACCAGAGGGTATACGTGTTAATTGCTTGGCTCCTGGCATCATCCGCACAAAGTTCTCGAAAGCATTGTATGAAAACGAAGCTGCAAATGACGCAGCGCTTAGCAAGATACCCATGGGTCGTCTAGGTACAAGTGAGGAGATGGCTGGTATTGTATCTTTCTTAGTATCTGAGGATGCTGGGTACATAACTGGCGAGTCGATTGTCGCCTCTGGAGGAATGACTGCCCGTCTTTAAGGTGCATACATACTTATATTTTTATGTCTTACGGCCTATGAATAACAAATGTGTTTATAAAAAATTCAATAGTATAGTTTTGGAAAGGACTTAGTACGAGATGTATAGGTTACAACTAGGAGGATCGCAGTTTTGCAAGCTGTTCCGCGATATCCTTTTCGGTGCGTTTGTCATTAGTTTCGAACTCTCCAGAGCCTGCAGCCGGTATACTAGCCATTTTACCAGAGATCTCGATGCCAATCTCATCAAGCACTTTATTGACCACATCATTTGATTCCTCCTCATCACCGGATTCATTTAGCATGTCGTCCAACGTATCGTTTATCATTTCGTCTGTCATTTCCATTCGCATATTTGCCTGTTGGAAATCACGAACTGTGCCTGCTATGGCTTCCGGTCTCATTATTTTGTTCATACTGGCCATGGTCTTGGCCGTGGATCCCATTGCTTCGCCCAGAGCAATGTTTGCACCCATGTTCTTGTTTTGATATCCAATAGATTGTATTTTGCCTGCGGCTGCGTAACTTCGTGATTTCTGCTTGCGAATCTCCACTAATTGCTTGGCCAAAATGCGGCAAGCATCATTGTTTCCAGCCGCTGCATTCCGTCGAATTTCTGCCTCTAATTTCTTTTCCTCATCCTCCAATTTTCTGCGTTCCCTTTCAATGTCCCGGGTCGCTTTTCGTAGGCTTCGGTCATTTTCGCGCTGCTGTTCCTTAACGGTGGGCTTCTTTCCAAATATATTGTTGAACATACTTTGCAAATTTTGAATTCCAAGCAAGGTATTACTTTTTCGAGAGATGAATCACTATTGAAAGTGATGACTTCTGCACGCAAATATCAAAACATAAACATCTGTTAGGGCGTCAAAAATATGCGTATTAATGTGAATGGCAAAATCATGTGAATGTCTGATAGGCTGAGGTGAATTGTATTTACAACTGTCCGGTGTGTTTGATATTATACGGTATAAATATGCCACTGGAAATAATTAAACAGGGCGCGGAAGGACGTCTTTACCTTGATGAGTTCAAGGGAGAAGCTTGCCTTGTAAAGGAACGCTTTGTTAAGAAATATCGTCATCCCGAACTGGACACACAAATAACGCGGCAACGCATGAAGGCCGAGCTAAAGGCGATCGATCGTTGTACGAAGGCTGGTATCCTGGTGCCACGCATTATACACTCAGATCTTAATACACACAAGCTGTATATGGAATACTTTGGAAATGCTCAGACAGCTAAACAGTACATACAAAAAACTGTAGAAGAATCTAGTGAAGAGGAGGCAAAGCAGTTGCAGCAACAGTTGTGTTCACGGATTGGCCAAATTATTGGTCAAATGCATGCCAATAATATTATACACGGTGATCTGACCACATCGAACATATTGATTAATCCAAGCACAGAATCAGCGAGTGAATATAATGTAGTTTTTATCGATTTCGGACTCAGTCACTATAATCAGACCGAAGAGGACAAGGGCGTAGATTTGTATGTCCTGGAACGAGCACTGCTAAGTACACATAGCCAGCAACCCGATCTCTTTGATCATATACTTGTGGCATATCGTAAGGAGTGCGGGAAAGATGAATGCTCCGTTCTTGCCAAGCTTGCAGAGGTACGTGCCCGCGGCCGTAAACGCACAATGATTGGTTAACCGTTTATATAACAAATACTTCAATAAACAATTATAAACTTACATTTAAGGACTATTCTATTCTTTTCACTGGCTCGGAGATCTGTGGATCATCCTTCAGCTGATCTATTTTGATTTTCTTGATATATTTGCGCATTTTCGATTTGTGTTTCACTTCCTCGTGTTTCTCTGGCTCCAAGCCAATAACAGGATTCCCCTTATACTGCGCATACGGACGTTCTTTGATCTTTGCTATAGCATCTTCCAACTTTAAGTTCGTCAGACCGTATTCTTCATAAAACAGGCGATATTTATCACAGAATTTTGAATGCCCCTTTTTAAAGGATAAAGTTTTCGTTGAAGGATGCTGCACGCAGAAAATAATTTTCATTAAGGTGTTCTATGGTTTGTCGTGCACATTAGTCTTCTTTTTATATACATACCCTTGCATCAATGGCTCTGGCACAGCCTCTATGGAAATTGTACAGATGTCTCAAGAAGCTTTCATTTGGCTTCATATTTTCTTCCAGGCAAAGCTGCATAATATCACAGACATATGAAAACGATTTCTGAGCACAACCCTGACGCAGCATAGCTCCCAGTATTGGCATATTCATGCGTATGTGTGCAGCATGCATTTGCTGTAAAAGCCCGCGGGCATCTTCTTGGGTGCGACAGCCAAGTGCGAGTACTCCGTATGTAACAATGTCAGGCTTTAATCCAGCTGTTTGTATCATTGTTAGTACCTCACGGCCGCTCTCATAATCGAAACGCATGGAGCGCTTCTTGATGAGTATATTAAAGAAATCAATATCTGCCTTTAGTCCAATCTTACGCACAAAGCTTAGTAGTTGCTTTTCAGCTGCGTTAGTTGGAGGAATAACCTCCAGCATGGTAGTAAAGCATTCAATATTTGGTGTTACATTGTGTAGCTTCATGAATTCCAAGTATCCAGTTATTCCTCCTAGAAGTAAAAATCTGTCATGAGGTCTTGTCACTTCAGACAAAGCTACCAAGCTTCCGAGTTGTGGGTTGGGAAGCAATAGATTAGGAAGCTCTAGTGATTCTGTAGGCTGTGTAGCTAATTCAAGCTGTGCTTCCGATGACCCAGATGAGATAGTTAAACTATTACTCTCAGATGCTTCCAGCTGAAGTGGCGTTCTTTTCTTGGTCACATTTGGAGCTATTTGCTGAAGTACCTCTTCCATAGTCTCGATGTCACCAAAGCCACAGTCACGCACACAACGGAGCATAGCATGAAAAGTGTAATAATCAGGGGCAACCCCACGCTGCAGCATCTTGTGCCATGTTACTAATGCATGACGGAAGCCATGTGGAGTATCACTAGCGCAGGCTTGAAGCAAAAAATTGAAGGTATCTGCGTTCAATGAAAGTTGACGTTCTTGCATCTCATCCGCTAACAGGTAAGCGGTTTGAACATCATTACAGCGTCCAAAAGCTTTTATCATAGCATTGTAGTTTTTCACATTCGGCTCGTACCCCTTCTCCAGCATCTCTTCACGTAGATACTTTGCCTTGCCCAAGCCATCAATTGGAGAAGGTGCATTGGCACAGGCATTGAAAAGGGAAGTGTAAGTGCCTCCAGTTACTTTAAGACCGCGTTGTCGCATCTTCGTAAACAAACTAAATGCCTTTCGAGTGTATCCCGCTTTGGCACACCCGCTAATCAGTAAGTTGTAAATATAGTTTTCCGGTTTTACGCGATCCTCTCGCAGCATTTGTTTCTCTAAAACGGCGATTGCATCGTTAACCCGATGTGCATTCAAATGACCCTTTATCATACTGGCGTATTCTTTTGTGCGTAACTTTTTTGAGTGCCTTGTTGGTCTGCTAATATATTCCTCTTCAGCAACGTCTCCAGGATCTTCCTCATTTGTATTACTAAGTTTGGCGTCCCCAAATGTGTCAGGATCCCCATACTCCGAAACTGTTTCCTTTTTCAAATCTTTTTGATCCGAATTTTTAAGCTGTTTTTGAATCCTTTCGGATCTTTGAAACCTATTACGCAAACGACGTGTAGGCTGACTTGCTTGGTCCTCATCCAATGTTATATCCTCAATTTCCTTGGAAAATTTGTTTGCTTCACGTTTCGTATCCAAACCGGCATCTTTATCTGTAATACGCACGTGCAGAAAGCGAATTTGTTCAGAGCGCAAGTTCCTATATTCACTTTGAGAAACAACAGCTTTTCTTAAATGAAACACATGCCTTGGGGTGTATTGATGTAAGCAGCGAATATGTGGTGTTAACGCACAGCTGAAGAAACGCAACGCCATTTTTTTATGTTGCAATTTTCTCTTATTTTTATGTAATTTAATAAGATTTTAAATGCCCATGCCGCTGAACCGCAAGTGAAGAAGCAGTTGGTAGCACAATTGCCATTCACATTGGAGGGTGTTTAGTTTTATTTACACAGCTGCTTCTTCAGCTATGTGGCAACGCCAAATTTCGTGGACTCCAATAGAAAACTGTTTCTTCACTTAACTTTTCGGTCATCAACTAATTAGTATTAAAAATGAGTATCGCCGTAGATCCCCGCCGAAAGGAGAAAATAAATCGGTACAAAGCTCCTAAAAATCAAGGACAAAGTGGTGGCGCCAATGAGGATATGATGCCCGACTATATGAATATACTTGGCATGATTTTCTCCATGTGCGGTCTGATGATGAAGGTATGAACCACGTATTTATTATGATTTTTTTTTTAAATTATTGTTATTTCATTGTAACAGCTTAAATGGTGTGCCTGGTTTGCTCTTTACTGCTCGTGCATTAGCTTTTCCAGTTCACGTGCCAGTGACGATGCGAAACAGGTAAGTTTTCAAGTGTTAAACAAAAAAAATGTCCATTTCAATTATCGGGCTATTTACATCCATAGGTACTTTCCTCCTTTATGTTGAGTGTCAGCGCTGTGGTTATGTCTTATCTGCAAAATCCCGCCGCAATGACGCCGCCATGGGCATCGTAGTAGATAAATAAATTCCTTGTTAGTTTCGGCTAGTTTAATGAATGGAACTTTATTAATCTCCAGAAACAAAAAATGCTGTTTGGGGTGTAGAAAGATTTTAATAAATTAACCACAAAAATTTCTTATAACTTCGCTAATTAATTTGTAAAATAAATAGCTTAGCTGCATTTGTTAAATTGTACAGCCCAAACTCTACGTGGTGAGTATATAATAAGCAAACAGAATAAAAGCCAAAACATATATGAAGCCGAAGATCAGTACGTATTAAATTTCTCCAAAACTCGCATGACCAGTTGCTTTGGCATGCTGTTGGGCCTGTGCTTGTCCGACTAGCATCAAATCGCATTGCAAGCAACGAAGATTAAACTTATCCACATTTGTAAATTGGCGAGAGGATTTGGCTTCATTAGCCAGTTGTTCAGCCTGCTGATAGACACCCAGTTCCTCAACGGGGAAAATGGTGGCTGGTGCGGTGCTCTGTGAGGTCTCCATATAAAGCGGATCATAGTGAATGCCATCGAAGAGTAGGAACACACGTAAACCAAAGTTCTTATCCTCACCAAAGCGATTAATAATGGCATTTTGTATATCAACCACATCTATTTCAATGCCATAGAAATTCGATAAAATGGATACTTCGATGGCTCCACCCCAGGAGTCCGCCTTTTGTATCCAGGCACAATACTCGGCATTTGTTTTACCAAGGACGGCATCATTATATTGTTGTGGATCAGCTGCCACTTCTTGGGCAATAATATGACGCATCATTTCACTTCCCTCGTTGTCAACTTTACCATTGAGAACAAATCTTACACTTGTAAATAGGCACGAGTTATCCGCCGGTACAACCTTTTTCAGCAAAATGCCGTTAAAGTCACCATTGGAACCAACATCTGATGGTCCTGACACAGTCACCGGTACATTTTCACCGCTGCTTTGGACATTGTCATTGGTCGTTACTTGGCGTAGATGCTCAGCATCTTCTTCTGCTTGCAAACGACGCGCCAGCGCCTCGTCAGCATCAATGCTAACAGAACGAGCCATTGGCGAAGCCTTCTCCTCAACAATCAATGTCTCTCCACTGTTAATGCCAACGGCGCGCAAATTTCGCTGCTGCTGCTCCTTCTCCGTGAGATCTAGAGGTCGTGGGGGATAACCTACAAGCACGTGTAACTGTGGCTCCTGAATTTGCGTGACCTCAGCTATCCGCGTTTTAAGTTCAGCTAGTGTTGTATTCTCGTTCAGGTCATTTACAATGAATTGACCTTTTTTCGATTTCAGTTTTACACTAAAAGAACCAGTCATATTAATGCTTTGCTATTTATTATCTTTCTTCACCGAAAAATGTATTATTTATTTTTGTATTTGTTGAATTTTAGAACTTTGAATTTTGACTTAATTTGATGAAATGTTTATTGTCTAATAATTCTTTTATTGTTCTATATTATTTATCTTTTTCTTTTTTTGTGACATTTGTGGTAACAGCGTCATTAATTTAACATTTGCGTTTACTGTTACCTAACAGCCAACACTCCTCTTTGTACGCTTCGCTTTTTATTTTCCTTCCTTTTGCTTTCGTTCCAATAATCAATATAACAAGCGTTTCGTTGCAAATCGTACTGTCTATATAAAGAATTTTTTATTCCAAAAATATGTACGTATATAACTGTGAATTCCGATTAGCTGTCTGCCCATAGCTTTAGGCAATTTTATATTAACTAAAGTGAATGTCACAACAAATTGAAGTCAACAGAGCACTGAAATTTTATTATTGTGTACTGTATATAGTAAAGGGCAAATGAAAGGGAAAGTTGCAATAACTTTTATCGGCTTTACTTATAGTAATTTTTTTTTAAATTTATATTCTATATTTACGCATATATATGATACATATATGAATATTAAAGATTGTTTAAATAATATATATATATTACAGTGTTAAAATAGCAAATTGCTCCTCCCGCTAACAGAATTTGTTAGGTTAACAGTTGCTCAATCGACTTGAAGCGGGTCAAATTTAAAACGAATATGTTTTAAAATTCTTAAAGACCTACTTAAATAATTGACAAGGCATCGCCAAAGGTGTTAAAATAACTTGCGAAATTTCTATTAACAAAAGAGCTTGCAACCTTGGATCGAAGATGTTTACTGAACGAATGTTTACCATGGATAAACACTTCATTTTGTACGCATTGTTGGATTAGTTTTGTGCTAAAAGAACATCTACCACGTCCGCCTATGTTTTATCTTGACAAAATAATTATTAATAAGGTAAACTGTTCGGGGCGTTAAAAAGAAGGCCGACTTGAATAATACATATATACATATATACATATTAAAATAAACTGTTAATAGGTGCTTAGTGAGAACAAGGGTAGTTCTTGGCTAATGGTCAATTCAAACAGAGTCCAGAACCAAGGAAACATATATTAGCGAAAAACCACAGCGAGATGTCAGTAAACAATAAAAATTGGCTTTGGAGAAGTTCAACAATTAGACGAACAACAACAACGAAAATACAATAACAACATCAAAAAAGCGGCTTTAACAAAATAGTTCGGCTTGCTTTAATTTTTTTTTTTTTTTTTATATTTTGTTTCTTTTTTTTTTTTCGACACATTCGAACACCTCGCGTGGTACACTAAAATCACATTTAATAGTCCAAACAAATTTATTGTTGGACCCGCGGTTGAGAGATACACAAAATTTCAGAGCTTGCATTGAGGCGTTATGTTGTTTTAATTTCCATGAAAGACGATCGAGCACCGCCGCTTCATGCGGCTCGGGGGAATCTCATATAAATAGATGACCGGCAGGGTCTATGCTCAGTGCAAGTCTGTCAACGCGAAACGCGAGATCATCAATCAATTGAAATTTTCAGTTAAGGAATCAGTCTGTCAGTCAGTCAGTCAGTCAGTCCGTCTAAAAACATAATCAATATGAAATTCTTCCTTTTGGTGCGTTCAACTTGAAAGGCGATTCTCTATGGATTAACAATCAACTAATCAAGGATTATAATTAACTATTTACAGACCGTTTTCGTTTGCCTGGCCGTGTTCTTTATGGCAACCAGTGCAGTGCCGGTTGAGGAGGCCATACCCGAGGGCATTGAGGGTCCTGGCAGTGAGCCTGTCAACCCCACCGATGATCAGTCCTTCCTGCTGAAGCTGAAGCTGCTCAAGAAGCTGCTCTTCCTGGGCTAGATGCCAGGACAACATAATTTTTAATCACTTTTTTAGCATATATTTTTTTTGTGTCTAGCTTTAAGGACAATTATTAAAACATAACAATTTTAAATGAAACTTTAAGCGTCCTTTTTCTTTTTTAAATCTAAAATAATAAACCGATGAGACTATCCAAGGAAGGATAAAGTCGTTAGCGGAAAAGTCTTTAAAGCAAAAAGCTACAAAATGAACGCGAGGATGTCTCGTTGGCAGTTTGCACAGAAAAGGATATAAAAAACTAGATTTTTAATCTCCTTGAGGTGCAAGCTGTCCTGCTTATGATTCCAGTGACTCTGTGCATTTCATATATATCCTGTGCTTTTGATCCATTAAAATATTTTATCTTTTAATGAGGTTATGAACATATCAATAAAAGGAGAAATCTGACTGCCAACAACAGCGGAGCAACATAAAAAATCCATACTCTATAATCCTAATTGGGATCTCATTTTTCCAATTTATTTTAACTTCAAACTCAAATGCGTATCCTTGACTGCACACATATGAGAAAATTATTTCTTTAGTGGATGCAAATGCGATTCGTTTTTAAGAGAGCTTAAATCGCATGAGGACAGGAGTGCTGCAGTAAAGGAGCACAGGAGGAGTACAAGAGTGCAGGAGTGCAGGATTGCAGGAGTGCAGGAGTGCAGCAGTACAAGAGGACAGGAGTGACATAAGAGGGACGCGTAGAGTTGAATCAATGTCAGAGCAATTAAGCTTGATGGATAATGAAAGCAATAATTTTCTCATTTGCTTTTCACAGAATCCTTCAGTTTTTCCGCTCATCGACTGTCGTCTGCCTCGCCCCTGCTGAGTGTTCTTTTCCAATTGGCAATCGCTTTAACCCATTGACTGATAGGTAGCCACACCTGCATCCCGGGTTTTTCATTTCTGTTTTCTGTTTTTGGTTTTCTGTTGTTTTGTCTCCCATTTTTTTTTGTTTCCCCTTTTTTTTTGTTTCCCCCTTTTTTTTTTTTGCTTTCAGTTTCTGTTTTTGGTTTATTGCTTTTTGTTTTCCTTTTTGCTTTCCGTCTTCCTTTTCAACTACCCATCATCAGGTTTATCAACCACTAGCAGCAGCAATAAAGGGAATACAAAGTGAAGTAAGTCAGATACGATTGGGATAGGCTTACATACACACACACACACACACACACACACACACATATGTATGTACCTTTGTATATCTATATATGTGTAAGCTACATAGTTACCCAATAAGGTGAAAGTGAGAACTAAAAACCCATAAGAGACTCGCATCTTATGGCCCATATCCATAACCAAGTCCCAGCCACGAGCAACGAGTTTCTGGTCATTGGCTCCTTGTGAAGAGAGTTTTGAGTGTTGCGTATGATTTGAAGTAAAGGATTTTAAACTGGATTTTGGTTAGATGTTGTTGTTGGATATCATATTTATTTATTTAGTTATGGATCGTAAATGAGACTGATTTGTGGATGGATTGAGACGCAGCCATGCCCCTTAGGCCAGGCAAAGAGGTCTGGGCTTCCAATATTGTTGCTTGTGAATGGACTAGAGTCGACGGGATGCAGATGAAGGTTAATTGACGGGGTTTCGTCCTTAACCGAGCAACAACTTTTTCAGCTTCTTCAGCTTGAAGATCGTCTGATGATCATGTGGATTGTGCACATCACCCTGGCCAAAGACGTCGTCACCTTGAAGAGTCTCATCGATGGGCACAGCGGCCACAAGAGCCACAGCGAAGAGGCAAACGAAGAGGGCCTGCAAGATGTTTAATCCTTGATATGGCCGATCCTCGAAGGCAATAAATGGAAACTCACCAAAACAATGTACTTCATATTGATTGTAATTATCGATTATCGATTATCGAGCGAAGAGGCAACTGCTGAGCTGATTAATCCAAGAAATTGACTGCACTTGATGGTCGAACTGCTGGCGGCTTTTATACTCGAAGCCAGACACTTGGCACCCCAAAAAACAAAACCAGCTATAGGAGATCCTCCTGATGATGGTAATGTCATATGTAAACTGCACATTACACTGCCGGCTTGGACAGTTGGACGGACATGGACAGAGGCGATACATAAACAAAGGTGTATAAATAAACGGGTCTGGTCAATAAAAAGCGGCAACTGGTCAAAAATTGCAAATGGCTTAAACGTGACGGCCGTTTGGGCCCTGCTGGGCACCTGCCGTTGTATATTGTGTACTCTTCTGGTCATATTGCAAATAAACCATCTCTATAAGTCGTAAACTGCACCATCAACAGCACACAGGCACCTAGTTGGATAGCCAGGCAGACAGCCAGACAGACAGACAGACATTGGGACTGGTAATGTTTGCCATTGGTTAAGTCAGAGCCAGAGCCAGAGCCAGAGCCAAAAAATGTTGGACCGCAATGAATCTGTTTGTGCCACTGAAGAAGTTGTTGCCACTGATCACACAGTCGCCCCGGACCAACCAACTGGCCACACAGTCAAGCCTCATGTGCAGCGATCATTGAAGGTTGTGTCAACTTGGAGGCAAACAAATCATTCAGATATCGGTCAATATGACGATCTAATAGCGTGACTTGTGTGTTTGGGTTTTAATCTTGGGTACATACGGAAGTTCAACTCGAAGCTGAAGAGGGAAGGGGGAAATATTTGCTACGTCAGTGGACATTACAATTGACCGTGAAGTGATCTCTTCCCCAATTGTGGTACTTCCTTTGTTCTTATGTCTCTATGATTGGAATTGAATCCACACTTCAACCTCACACACACACACACACACACACACACACTGGCATCGAACTGAGTGTTATTTGAAGATCTTCCAATTCTTGTGGTTCAATTATCCATTTAAAGAGCATTAAAAAACTATCCGGCATTTATGAGTGGGTTTCACACCTCGAAGCCAATTAAAAACCACAATTTGATTGAATATAAAACTAAACTGCGATCTATAAGCATTTAGCACTTCCAAAAGCCATCAAGCCTCAAAATCTAAGCACTAAATCAATATAAATAAAAAAAAAAAAAATAATAAAAATAAAAAAAAAAAAAAAAAAATTAAATAGAAAAAAAAACAGAATCAATGGATAAACAAAGCTGGGCAGGGCTTGGAGACTGAGCTGGAGGCCAAGATTTGATTCAGTTTTCTGAGCTCGCATTTCGGTTTTCAGTTTTTTGATATTTGATTTTTGGTTTTTGATTTTGAATTTTCGAATTGGTTTTTTCTTTCTTGAATTTATGGACTTGTATTTTTCAGCCAAAGTCAAACCCATCGATGGGTAATTTGCATAAAATTCCGTTGATCAATGCAGTCCAGCCGAAAAGAGCCTCATATCATCATGTAAGATATTTAATATGTCATAGAGGTTAAGTTGTCAATCGGAGATCGAAGATCGGAGATCGGAGCATGACTCAGCATATCCGATCCACAGATAGCTACAAGTATTTATGCAAATATATATATCAACAGATCGTAGGTAACAACAGTTAAGAGCGGAAAGTTTTGGAGGGGTTTTTTTTTGGTTTTTTTGTTTTTTTTGGTGCTTTGTTTTTTTTTGTTGTTTTCTTTTTTTTTTTTCTTTGGCTGATAATTGGACAACAAATTGTTGGAAGCCTTTGATCATCGTCGTCGTCGTCGTCAACTGTCGACAGCCTGTCTGCCGGTCCCCGAGTCGAGGTTTCTTTAACCCGTTTTGTGTCCATGGGCAATTCAATTAGCTCGTAAATTATGTCGCTGGTAAAGGGCGTGGTAAAGCGAAAGATGGCAATTTTATTTACCAGCCCCTCTCTTTCTCTTTTTCTCATCACATACTCGCGAATTTCCCCTCTCATTCGGCCCTCTCATCATCCGGAGCGGATCTCATTACTAGCTTCTCATCACTCCCCGCACATTACTTCCCGCTCATCACTCCCAGCTCTTTACTCCCCGCTCATCACTCCCCGCTTATCACTCCCCGCTCATCACTCCCCGCTCATCACTCCCCGCTCCCCACTCCTCTCTCCCCGCTCATCATTCTCCTCTCATCACTCCCCTCTCATAGTTTCCCCTATCATAGTTTCCCCTTTGTTATTCCCCTCTCTATATTCTCTACTCATCATTCCCCCCTCACAAAGTCCCCCCCACCAACATCTCTCTCCCTCTGTGACTTCATTTGAGACAAGTTGACAAGCTCGCGGATTGTAAAGTTTAAGGTTGTAAAAAAGTGCGTAACACTTCCCGACAACAAATGATGGCAATATAAAAAAAGGAGGGGAGATTTCCAAATGTGACTTTTGGACTACTTTTTACATGGAATGTGGGTTAGGGGCTGATTGAGGGGTATGAAGGCCATCCTCCATAGAACACCCAGTCTGTTTGGGCCATACAAATTATTTGCTATCTGTTTGAGCTCCCAAAGTGAAGCAAATTAGCCATGGACCCCGCCACGTCGCTGCTTTGTGTTAACCGAAAATACAAATGAGCTGATTGGGATCTGGGGAACATTCGGTGGTTGGCAAACAAATCCATTAGGTCAGGCGACGTGGCGTGACTGGCCTAAACGCCGGCTAACCACCAAATGGGAAACGATGGTCCGATTTCTACTTAATCACATGCGAGGAGCACGAATATGCGTCCATGTCGAACGCTCTTTGTGTTGCTCTGTGCCATAAGTCAAGTCGTTGCCGTAAGTTGTGCGAAAATGAAAATCAAGTTAATTACTTACTTAAATTAGTTGAAACGTTTAATTTGATTAAGGTTAATTTTCAAATAACCGAATTCTACTCAAAATCCTTTGTGCCCAATGAGATATATATCAGCTACGGCCTGGACAATCTCGAAGTCCTCAACTACAACATGACGGTTAAGATGCAGTTCCCCGGAAAACTCATCATGCACATGTTCATGCGCCGACTGGACGATGTGCCCGGCGGGACGAACTCCAAAGAAATACTTAAGCTTAAGAATTTAGATTTCTGCTTTTCCCTGGACAGGCTGCGTAATGTGTCATTCGATGCCTATCAAGGCGAATCGATAATACCGGCCACATTTCTGGTATCCTGTCCATTGGCACGAGGATTTTATTACATTGAACAGGGATCGTTTAATGAACAGCACTTTCCATATCGCATACGGGCTGGTCGATATTTGCTACAGTTCGAACTTATTCAGGTTTACGTGGAGGTTATCAGACTGCTGAACTGGAGGATGAAGTTCATTAAGAGGACACAGGAAACGGAAGCGGAAATGGAAACAGGAACAGAAGCGGAGCCGGAGCCGGAGCCAGAGTCGGAGCCGGAGGAGCAGGAGGAGCAGGAGCGGCTGGAAACTACTACAGCCCCTGAGGACATCAAGGAGGACGAACAAAGCGAAAACAATCCTGATTATGACTTGGAGGATGAGTGAAGTGGTTGGGTGGGGGAGGGGGGATAGGGGGGCAAGAAACTAACATTAAAATATCTAATTTAATCAAACATGAAAAGAGTCTCTTGATGCCAACAATTTTAATAGCTAACACAAATTTCATTGACTCTCCCCCATCCTCTCCCTCTTCCTCTTCTTCTTCTTTCTCTTCCTCTTCCTCTTCTTCTTCATCTTCTCTTTCTTAATCAACGTGTACGTTGTGGTAGGTCAGTTATTGAGGTGTGAAATTGGAGCACGTTTAACTCTGCGCAAGATAATAAAGTGTTCCGTTTAACAACCGAACGCCGCACATGTAAATGGACGATGATGGAGGAGATGGAAGAGATGGAGATATCTGGACACAGCTGATAAACTTGAACGAAAAACACGATTCGGCCTTATAAACACGTATAAATTATGCGAGTGGCATACCAAAAACAGGGCAAACGGACAAACCAGACCCAAGCCCCATGCCCCAAGCCCCAAGCCTCAAGCCTCAAGCCCCAAACCCCAAGCTCCTCCGTAACAGTTGTACCCGCTGCAACCCGTATTCATCTCATATAAATCATATCCAAAAAGAGACTCGCATGCAAGCGGCCATAAATTAAAGTGCGAGTATTTTTATTGCAATTCGCTTGTTTGTACCAACAAATAACAAGTACAAACAACGCAGCACCACCAGCAGCAGCAGCAACAGCAGCAGCAACAGCAACAGCAACAGCAACAGCAGCAGCAGCAGCAGCAGCAGTAACAACAGAAACAGGGACAAGGGCAGAGGAAGGAGCTGGAGAAAAAGGGTAAGGGTAAGGGTAAGGGAAAGGAAAGGGGAGGGCAAACAGAAGCAAAAGAAGGGGCTGAAACAGCAGCTGAGACAACAACAACAACAACAACACCAACAGAAACAACAACAATTTATGTTAAGGGGTCGCCAAGGGGGTGGTGGTGAGGTGGACGAGTCTTAAGCCGCAAAGTACAGTGAAAGTGACGTAATGCGGCGACGGGATGGCAAAATATAAAAAAGAAGTGAAGAATAAAAGCATTAAATGGCGACAACAAAGTAAAGAAAAAAATGTCAATGTCTTTAACAGCAGAAGAGGTGGGAGAAGAAGAAGAAGAAGCAGCAGCAGCAGCAACAACAGCAACAACAGCAGCAGCAACAACAAAACACAAGCAGCAGCAGCAGCAGCGGCAGCGGCAGCAGATACAAAAACTGACCATTGATATGGACATTGGCAGACGCTGCGTATGTGTAATCTGTGTGTTGTGCTCTATTGTTGTTGTTCATGTTATTTTTATTGTTGTTATTGTTGCCGTGTTTGCTGTTGTTATTGTTGCTGTTGCTGTTGTACATTTGTTGCCGTACGGACACAAATTTCACATGCATCGTACATCAGAGTGCGGCTTACATTTATTTACTTCTTCTGGTTTTTTCTCCTTTTTGGCTGTTGGTCTCTCTTTTATTTTTGTCCGTTTTTTGTTGTGGTATTTTATGTGTTCGGTTTTTATCGCCTGCATTTACAATTCAATGTCAGGCTTGCATTGTTTGTCCCCCATCCTCCATCCTCCATTCCCCCCCTTCCCGTTCCCCGTTCTCATTCCCCACTCCTCTCTACACACTTGTATTGTATGCTGCATGTTACGAAATTGCCAAACCCAAGAAGTTAAAGCGATTTGTAACCGGTTTAACTCGTGTAACCCAATGCAGTTCCAATGATAATTTTAGGTTACTGCCATTTGACCTTGAAAGCAGCAACGTCAATTGTCTGCGGCTATCTCTGTGGTCATCCCTATGGTCATCATCCCTCTGTCCCCTCTGTCCCTCTGTCCCTCTGTCCCTCTGTCCCTCTGTCCCTCTGTCCCTCTGTCCCTCTGTCCCTCTGCCCCTCTGTCTCTCTTTCCCTCTGCCCCTCTCTCCACTGCCTGGCCAGCCCCTGGTCAACCAACACTGCGTTGTGGTCAATCTCATGCAGCCACGGCTCATCAATTTTTATGATACCGCCAGCCTTTAAAAATAATTGTTATTAAATATAAATTTATACACAATATATTTATATTTTTTTGTGGCCAGCCTCATTGTCCGGTTTCCATGATTGCCTTATGTCTAGCCCAGGTTGGGCGGCGGAGCAATAAAGGCGTGTTGCAGTTTTCCGCTTAATTGCAAATCAGGTATTCAATGCGACGCCCATTAACGCGCTCATTAACAGTAGCCTTAACAGTGCCCTGTTAATTGCGATGATCATTTACAGTAGACAGCAGACAGAAGACAAAAGACAGCTTCAAGCTTGGCATCTACTAACAGGCATTTCAACATGGACTTTAACATAAACTATAACATATGTAGGTAGAAATGTTAGCAGTTGAGAAAATGCAGCTCATAACAGACAAAAGAAATGCACTTCTTAACAGCAGAAAAAATGCACCTCTTAACAGTAGAAAAATGAAATTCTTAACAGTAGAAAAAATGCAATTCTTAACAGTAGAAAAAATGAAATTCTTAACAGTAGAAAAAATGAAATTCTTAACAGTAGAGAAAATGCAATTCTTAACAGTGAAAAAAATGCGCCTCTTAACAGTAGAAAAAAATGCAATTCTTAACAGTGAAAAAAAAATGAATTTCTTAACAGAAAAAAAATGCAATTCTTAACAATAGAAAAAATGCACCTCTTAACAGTAGAAAAATGAAATTCTAAACAGTAGAGAAAATGCAATTCTTTTCAGTAGAAAAATGCAATTCTTAACAGTGAAAAAAATGGATTTCTTAACAGAAAAAAAAAATGAATTTCTTAACATTTTTTTTTTTCTCCTCAGGCTAATCTAAGCTTTCAATGCAATCGCATGCAGCGAGCCGAAGGGTTAAGGTTAAGGTGAAGATCGGTCTAGCGGCATTGAGTCACACGTGTGCACAGTTCAATTATAATGGAACGAATGCAGTGAAGAAATGGGGAAGGACTGTGTTAATTATGATTATTAAATACTTAAAATTTTGATTGCATTTCCCTTATATTTGGAGCCAAATGCAGCTGCCAATAAATGTCTGTTATTAGCAACGAATTCAAAACGTATTGATGATTAACTTGGAAACTATTCCGTAGCCCCGCCATAGAGCCCATAAAGTATCATCATTGAAAATCTGGGTTTATGCATTGGCATTACCTTGCCAGTTGCATCCCCTGGCTCGGATTGAGCGGCGAATCACTTGCAATGACGCCAACAAATAAACAAGGCAAATACCTGATTGACTTCAAAGATCAAAGTCAAGTGTCGTAATAAAAATATGCTCACTGTGGCTGCTAAATAGAGATATTCAACCTGTTCGTTTATTTAGCACTCGTCAGTGGCGAATGTGCTGGTAAATCATGTTCTGTGTTGAGCGGGGGGGTTGGGGTGTGGGGTGGGGAAGACTTGGGAAAAAAGCTTGTCCAGCTTTGACAGAATGTGAACGAGTGTTATGAGTGTGTGTGTGTGTGTGAATGTGTTAGTGTATATGCGTGTGTGTGTGTGTGTATGGATATGTCGGCGTATGGGTGCGTGGGTGTGTAAGGGTGTGCGCATATGTGTGCTCCTATGCGGCTGTTTCTATATTGATATAGTGGATATTTCATGGCAAAGTGTTTTTAGATAAAATGCAAATTCCCGTTAATTGAACGCCAAACAAAAGCGCAGCAACAGTGAATCAAAACAAAGTCGGGTTTGAAAAATCAATTAGCAGCATGAAATGCTTTGGTTTAAAGCTAGGACCCAGTTACTAGTTTGTTGCTCTTTTGCTGCCGCTGCTGCTACTGATTGTTGGTGTTGGTGTTGGTATCAGTGTGTGGCATGTAAACATCCCTGGCGACCTACCACTTCCCATTTTCCATCTCCCATCTCCCATGTACACCCCCTGTTCAGCCCCTGTTCACCCCCCCCTATCAGCCCCTGTTCAGCTCACTCACACTGCTCGTCACTCTTTCTTTCCCTTGGCGCACAGCGTCCAAATATCGAGTGTTGCTAAGGGAGCAGTGAAAAACCGCAGCTGCTGCTTTAAATTTATGCCAGCGCGGCATTAGAAGCATAGTTTGCGGTTTCAACAATGCGAAAGGCGTTCAGGACCAGGACTGGGTGCGATGGGCGTGGCATATTGGGTAGCTAGGTAGCTGGCATGGGCATCCTATAGCAACAAAGCGAAATGCAAGAAATCAAGGCTTTAGTTGTGGGCGAGTTTGCGCCCACCTAAAAAAAGGCGCACTTTTATGAATATTTATAACACAATGGAGCATGAAAAAGTTGTTCGGGGCTTTATGCAATGAATCTATGCATGTGAGTTGTGTGTGTGTGTGTGTGTGTGTGTGTGTGTGTGTACATATGTATATGTATCTATATATATATACAAATTTATAAACTTAAGTGTGTGTGTGTGTGTGCAGGGGCGTGTTAGCCCACTGAATGTTATCGATATCAATGCGTTGACAGTGACAGGCAACAAAGGGGCTCAAACAATGGGGCCGAAGCCCTAAAAGGAGCAACTATATAGCTATATATATATACACATATATATATATATATGTATATATGGAGGATCAATAATGAAAGTTATTACTATACTATAATGGGGGAATTGAGGGCACACAATATAACGATAGGTTGTAAAAGATGGTGATTACAATACTTTTACTTTCGCGTTATGCTATTTTCAGATTTTAAAGTTTTTTTATCGGAAAAAAATTATTTCCAATTAATAGATGAAATATCATAAATCCATTGTTTGTGGGCAGCTCTGCGTATGTGTGTGTGTGTGTGTGTGCAACCAGCCCCCCTTTTCCATGTGAGTCTCTGGAGTAACTGGTGCCCTTGTTAGTATCCCGATATCAGGCTTCTTCATCACACTCCCACACACACACACACACAGCTTCTGGGGAAAAGGATTCACTGTTTACATGCAAATGCAAAAATGCCAAAGGAAAAAGTGCATTCATTATGTAAACATGCCATTTGATGGCATTTGGCATTTGTTTGTGGGAGAAAAACGAAAGTTGGCAACAACCATAAAAGGTTTAATTTCGAAGCCCCAAAATGCGAATGAAGGAAGGAAGGAAGGAAGGAATCGCTTGCAAGGCAATATTAATATGTATATTAACATTGCTACCAATTTCAATTTCAATATTAATATTAATATTAATATCAATTTCAATATCAATTTCAATATCAACATCAATACCAATATCAATACCAATACCAATCCCAATATCAATCGTCCATCCTCGATATCTTTTGATGATGATGGCGGGTGCACTACGACATTTTCAATGCAGTAAAAATGCGTATGGATAATAAATATTACCCATACGCCAGGTGTGTGTGTGTGTGTGGGGGTGACTGCGTGAGCCTGTGAGGGTGTGCTGTGCAACCAATAAGGGCAATAAAATTGACTTTGTGTCTTTTTAATATCGACGGTTGAAGAAAACCGAAAACCTGGTTAAAATGTCAATTCGCCAACTTTAAGCAAATGCGGTGCAAATTATGAAATTTTCATTTTACGAAATCTTTGCGTATAATTTTTATGATTTTTATTTTTTTTTTTTATCTTTTTGGTTTTGCTTTCTTCTTCTTCTTCCACTTCTTCCTCTTATGCTGTTTTTTTTCGTTATCCACCGCATGGAAATGCGAATGCAAAATCAAATATTGATTGCCGCTCTTCGAGTGCGCTTGACACGTGCCCTACGCTGGCGCCATCCAGCGGTCGTTGCATGCAAATTGCAAAATCAGTGCGTGACTTGTAAGATTAAAGACCGAAGCTTGACAAACCAAACCGAACAAATCTCCCAAAAACCGAAACCAAAAAATAGAAAAAAAAACACAAAAAAAAAAACAGAAAATGAGGGGAAAAAAACACAAAAAAAAACGGGAAAAAAAAACAAATATCAGTTTTTCCCTAATGCAAGCGGTACAAAGGCAGGCAAAAAGAAAACCAACACCTACAAAGCTGTCATTAGCCACGACAACGAACCCAAACGAATAACGTGGCGGCATTTTTGTCATTTCTACGTATCTCCTTCCTCCTTGCTTTTCCCCAACACTCACCCAGCTGCTTGAGGCTGCCTGAGGCTGCTTGCGGCTGTTGCGGCGATTGAATGCCCTTCAGACATTAACGCACGTGTAATGCCCCAAACAATGGGGGTGCCCCCCACCAAAAAAATAAAGAGGCTCGCTAATCACATCGTCAATTTACAACAGGGCTAATAGCGAACTGCTGATTCGAAATACCAAACGCCTCTGCGTATTGCTTTATTGCAGCGGCTATCTTTCATATTTCTTTGGTTTCCTTTCGGCCTGCTTTGCTTGGCTGTAAAAATGTTGCTTGCTTTTTACTGCCGCTTCAAGCGTTTGCGTTTACGTTTACGTTTGCGTTTGTGTTGCCAATTTGACAACAATGATAATAACCATAAAAAAGAAAAAAAATATAACAAAACATAGAAAAAACCTAAAAAACTGACCAACGACCGGCAAACTGTCAAAGTCAAAGACTAACAAGAGTCACTGCCTCACTACACTACACTTCACATCACATCACATCACATCCCATCACATCCCATCACTCCACTCCACTCCACTCCACTCCACTTGACTTCACTTTACTCCACTTCACTTCACTTCACTTGATTGTTGCTCCTTTTCCCATAGTTTCTACTGTCCTGTCAGTGGCCAGCAGGAAGCCAGGCAGCCATCGAACAAAAGCTCTAACGATTGCCCAATTTCACTTTTGTATTTGCATCTTGAATGTACTTACAAATACACATGCATATCTATATCGATATACATATATATATATGTATATGTATGCCATACCTATCCATAAATATATATACTATATATATATATTTCAAATCGTGTATTTTTATGCAGTTCTTAAGTTCATTTCTGTGTATCTTGGGGAGGGCGCAGCTTTGAGGAGCAAACTTTTTGTGTGATGTTCGAAGTGAAAGAGTTTTATGTTGCTACTTGCAAAGTGAATGGGTCTGGTGGGGGGTGGGGGGGGCGTGGCAGGTACACTTTAGGTGTTTAAAGACTCGTCAGTTACTCAGTTTATCGGTTCGCTCTCCATAAAGTTAATCGATTCGTGGCACTTGCCTGGCATTGGCATTGCTGTCCTGGCCCCAAACTTGTCTCGCATAAAATGAAATATGGATTATTATTAACTTTTATTGACATTTACTATGGGAATAAAAGTTAAGGATCATCATCAGAATCATGATTGAACCCATGACTGACACTCCATCTACCATATGCCAGCAACTCTTGGCTAACTTCATCCTCGTATATCCTTGAAGCTGATCATAATTGAATATATATGCAGAGTATCCATTTAAAAATCTTTATTAAACTTCCTTTTTCTTTTCCCATTAGTGGCTGGCGTTGCTTATCCTGGAACAGGCAGGATCTTAGTAACTGCTCCCAGCTTACCGCATTCTGCATTGGAGCATTTAAAATTTATGTCAAATTAGCGAGCGCCTCAATGACAAATGCGAGTGCCATAGAAATGCCGCAATTGCAGAAGGCCATGGAGTAGGCAGTGGCTGGAGGCGGTGCAACGATGCATCTGCCCATATCCATGCCCATGCCCATGCCCATGCCCATGCCCACGTCTACGTCTGCGTCCGTGCCCGGGCCCGGGCCCATGTCCATGTCCATGTCCATGTCCACACCCACAGGCAATGGCATCCAATGCACTGACGATGGCAGTGGAAATTAGTTCAACGGCACTCAAACTGCGGCAGTTAAACGTCGCCAATGCATCCACCCTAAGCCATGCAGGACGCCCGCTCCCCTGCCTAGCTGCCATCTAGCTGCATGGATGCAGAGCCATTCAACCACTGCACCCACTCGGGGCACCCACAACGACGATCTAGACATTTGCCGCTGTACAACTGCACACAACTTGTCCGCCGGCACTTGTTTTTTATGGCCCATAGAAGCGGAGTGAGGGGGCACGGAGTGCAAGGTTAAAGAAGCGGTGGAGCGGGGAGTGGTAAGTGGAGACAGTGTACAGGCAGCAGGGCGGGAGGGCGAGAGGAACGGGCCACGGGTCTGGACATTTCAAGATGATGTAGTGCGGACATAAACATAAATAATGGCAATGCGCAGTTATTACTTTCATCTTCTTCTTCTCCGTCTTCTCCGGTTCTCCGTCTCTGTCTCTGTCTCTGTGTTCGTCTTCCTTTTTCTGCTTCGTCTTGGTGAGCATCTTAGTTGGTCCTCGTCCTTGCCAGCATAAAAATTAAATGTGAGTGCGAACGAAACTCTGTGGCCATGTCTTCCTTGGTGGATGCATCTTTTAATTGCATTCTAGGCAGCCGTCGCCCGCAATTGAGGAAACGAACGCGAAACAAGCGGGGATGGCCCCGCTTGGCGGAAAGGGGTAGGGGAAGGGGACGGGGTGGCGATGGAAAGTTAAGCTCCTAATGGGTTAATTGGGTTTAAGGCGACTCATTGCGTCGTCTCCACCGAGTGATTTATGTGACCGGCAAATTGACAAACGATTGCAGCCTAATGGAAATATTGTTCATACGCCATGTTATCCACCATCAAGACAAAGGGACGACGGATAGGTCCTCGGGCGGCTGAGACGTGCACAGAGCATTATTAATATTCATTTTGTAATTTCAATATCTCGGATTCATATATCAGCCAAGTGCCACGAGGCAACAATAAAAGAAACCCTTCACGGGCTTGGCCAACGGCAATTGCCATGATTTGCAGCTTCAATGTATCCACCGAAAGTCAAAACTCGGGGCGAGACTAAGGATGGAGGATGGAGGCTGGAGGATAAAGGATGGTGGATGAAGGATAAGAATGAAGCTGTTGCTGATGTTGAAACTAAAGCTGTGCAGGTGCAGCTGCAGGAGAGGCTTCTGACTCGTCGCAATTGCAGATTGCATGTCCTGGCCAGAGCGATGCATTAACACAGCGATAACAACAATAGTAACAGCAACAACAACAACAACAACAGCTACAACAGCCCACAGCTACACCCACAAGTATTCCCGCAAACACACCCACTCACACACACACACACACACACACACACACACACAATGCCAAACATAAACAATAAAGAGTGCATCGTAGATTGTTGGAATGCGGGGGAGCAACTGACGCGGGGGGGGGGGGGGGGGGGGGGCGGGCAACGCACTTGCCACTAATGCACCAAAAACGGTGCTCATCCCCTATTCTTACCCTCCCCCTCCCCATCCCAGCCCCTCTCCAAAGCTCCTTTGTGCAGTTTACTTAACAATATTTCTCATTGTTGTTGAGACGTTGCAGGTGTTTGCTGAAGCATATCAAAAATATATACGACTTCAGCTACGACTACGGCTACGACTACGGCTACGGCTACGGCTACGGCTACGACTATGACTTGGACTTGGACTAGGAGGACTTGCAGTAGGTGAACAGAGCGAGCGCCGAGGATGCGAGACACAATGAACTGGTTCGCGGAACAGCTTAACAAAGTAACCCAAATGAACTGCAAAATGCGTTGAACAAGTTTCTCGGGGGAAACTTTTCAAATTGAACTCCAGAACTTTTAGGATCTCATTTTGAATTTGCTCAATCTTTGGCATTTTTCTGTAAGTTCTCCATAACCTGAGTGAATCAAATGGAGCGGAACTAATTCAATGAACGGAAATGTACATCTATATATTTATATATCTATGGATATATCTTATATATCTGTGTACAGATTTCTGGGGTGTTTTTTGTTGTGCCTTTGAAAAGTTCACACTCAGTTTTGGAACTAGTTCACTAGTGTGTTGAACTATGTGGAGCCAGTTGAATCATCTCCGATGTGAACTACTTAGTGGCGTAGCCAAAAATGTAGGCAGCAAATGTGCCGGCACTTGCCATATGAACAGAAGGCGTCCCTAGCAGCTACAACGTTTGTCCTTCTGCTGCCTTCGCCCAAGACTTGCTCCTTGCTCTGTCCTGGCATGACATGGCATGGCTTGGCTTGACTTGGCTTAGGTTTGGGTTTGGGTTTGGGTTGGGTTTGGGTTTGGGTTGGGTTTGGGCTTGCGTTGCCTGGCTTGGTTACCTCTGCATTCTGGACTGCTTGGCTGGCTTGCCTTAATTATGAGTTACTTTTGTGCATGCATTTTCTTAGTTGCCTTCCCAATTTCCCATTTTCCCATTTTCTCGTTTTCCCATTTTCTGTTGCCGCCAACAGCGCGTAGTCGCGCGTCTCGCGTCGCAATTCTCGTTGTTTAGTTTTTCTGTTTGTTTATTTTGTTGTTGCTGTTGTTGTTGCTGTTGTTGCTATTGTTGTTGTTGTTGTTGTTGTTGTTGTTGTTCTTGTTGTTTTTTTCTTGTATTTTCGAGGAGCTTAAATCAACTGTGGGCGAGGAGGAACAAGTGCGGTAGCCAGAGGAATGCAGGCAATTGGTTCACGTCTCCGTCGCCATCGCCATCGCCACTGCCATCGCCCTTGCCGCCACCGTCATCATTGCCGTTGTGTTTGCCTTTGGCCACAATGGGTTGCAAGGTTCGTTCGCTACGTGGGCACAACAAAGCAGAGAAGTCGCCTGCCGGCATTTGCCGCATGGTGCAGAGTGAAGTGTAAGTGGGGCTTGTGGTTGGTTAAAGGATAGACATGAGCGCGACGTTGGTGACAGGGCTGGGAGATGGCGATGGCGATGGCTATGGCGATGGCGATGAAGGGGACATACTCAGGTACACACACACACACACACACACACACACACATACACACGCACACACACAGACAGTGGCAGCTGCTTATGCTGTGTAATTCCGCGTAAAATGCACAAAGGGATCTCTAACCTGGGCAGCTCTTTCCCGGCAATGGCTGCATGACACCTGCCATTGTTCACCAAAAGAGACAATGGACAGCCGCAGCGTTGAGGGAAAGTGGCAGCCCAAAGAGAGGGGCAGGGAAAAAGGGGGGAGACAGTAGAAGAAAGGATGACCAGGGACGCAAGACGAGAGATGAGAGATGAGAGATGAGGTAGAGAAATGGTGTGAGACTTTTCAATGGAAGAGAGAGAGACGGGCAAAAAGAAAGGCTGCCAAGCTTGGTGGCAGGCAGCGGAGGAGTGGGTCGAGGGCAACCAATATAGAGAGCCCCCACCCACCCACAAATTGAATAAAACATTTAAAATGTTACTTCTTGGCGCCCAATGCCATTGTTGCCAGCGCTGGCATTGAAATTGATTTGTGGAGCATTCAAAAATCATCATCCAGCATAAAGATGAAAATTCATCACAATGTCAACAACTGAGCGCTTCAAGTGCAGCTGCATCCAGCGGGCTGACCCAGTTCCCGGATGCGCCCACAACCCCAACCCAATGTGTCCAACCGAATCCTCCGCCGCCGGTCAAGCAATTGAAGAAGATTTATGCAGGGACTTGAACATCGAAAGGTTAAGTAAATTGCATGAATTCATAATGAAAGCGATGAGGAAAATGATGAGGAAAATGATGAGGAAAATAATGATGAAAATTATGATGAAAATGTGCGGGCAAAAGTATTTCCCCAGACACTTTGAATAATATTTTAATAACTAATATTGATTTGAACTTATTGCAGTTTCCAACTGACTGAGTGACCTTAAAGGACGAAACTCAAGATGTCAATTTAAAGTTTTTCCCAGCTCTCAGTTCGAAATTTTCAATTTTCAGTTATTACTTTTCAATTTTCAGCTTTCAGTTTTAAGTTTCAAGTTACAAACTTTTCAATTTTTCTCTTCCTATTTTCAATTTTTAATTTTTAATTTTCTACTTTCTATTCCCAATTTTTAAATTTTTTTTCTTTTCAATTTTTAACTTTTAATTTTCTATATTTAATTTTTTATTATTAATTTTTTATTTCCTATTTTTAATTTTCTATTCCCAATTTTCAATTTTTAATTTTCTATATTTTATTTTTTATTTTCAATTTTTAATTTTCTATATTTTATTTTTTATTTTTAATTTTTAATTTTCTATTTTTAATTTTTTATGTTCCATTTGCCATATTTTGCATATTTTGTTTTTAATTTTTGATTTTTATATTTTATTTTTTGTTTTTAATTTTCTATTTTAAATTTTCAATTTTCTATTCCCAATTTTTCATTTTTTATTTTCAATTTTTAATTTTTAATTTTCTATATTTAATTTATTATTTTTAATTTCCTATATTTTATTTTTTATTTTTAATTTTTGATTTCGATTTTTATTTTTTATTTTTTGTATTTAATTTTCTATTTTAAATTTTCTATTCCTAATTTTCCATTTTTTATTTTCAATTTTCAATTTTTAATTTTCTATATTTTATTTATTATTTTTAATTTTCCATGTTTTGTTTTTAATTTTTTATATTTTATTTTTTGTTTTTAATTTTCTATTTTCAATTTTCTATTCCTAATTTTCCATTTTCTATTATCAATTCCCTGTTGTCGATTTTCTGGGCGACAGTTATAAAAGCTTGAAGTGTTTCAACTTTGATTCAGTTACCTCAATAAACGCTCTGACTAACTCCTTAAACTTCTGCATTAACTTTGAAAGTTAAAAGCCGCCCCAATGAAATTCCTGCCACAATTTCACAAAGCAAAAATTCTAAAATCTATTTTCCTGGTTAATTTCAAATTTCCGTTAAAGGTGCCCTAAATTCGATTTAATTTTATTACGTTCACAACAGAAGAGCTTACACACACACACACACGCACACACACATACACACACGCACACATACATATTTACTCTCAGGCATACACGCACAAACATAAAGAGACAGACATACAGACACTTGCAGGGAGCTGAAAAGAGATACGTACACACACCCACACACACACACACACACACACACACACACACACACACACATATTCATTTTGGGGAGCCGGAAATGCAACAGGAAATCAGTGTGCAACGTTAGTGCAACCACGTCCCGATGCCATCCCCCCATCCCCCCACCACCCCGCATATCTACATCCACCACATGGACAGGCTCGTCCCAGCCCGACGGAGCACGGCCCTGGCAATGGGAACCCAAACACACGCCGCACATTTTCATTGCACATTTTGCGTTGAATAAACTTTGCCATTTACTGCAGCAAACTACAATAAAGTGGGCGTGGCGGTTGACTGGTTATGGGATGGGGGGGGGGGGGGGGGGAGCGAACTGTAAGCCCGTCTTCGTCTTCGAATCTATCCCCGTCCCCATCTCCATCTCCATCTCCATCTCCGTCTCCATCTTCTCTTCCTTCTCCTTTCCCTTTTCCCTTACCCTTCCTCGCTTTTGTTGCCTTCTTAGTTCCTGTCCCCGTGTCCATCTCTGACTCTGACTCTGACTCTGACTCTGACTCTGACTGTGACTCTGACTATGACTATGACTCTGGCTAAAGGGGAAACATACAAAGTCAAAATAAGTCAAGCTGGAAATATGTTACATGCGCACACTTCCTCCACCGCAGCTATGCACGTCTCTCACCTCGAACAGCGATCCGCGTTCCCCTGCCGCCGCCACCCGAACTCTCCTCAACCTTGTCTGGTCGTGGCCCGTGCGCGGTCTGTGGCAACAGGAACAACTCCGGGGGCCATTTTGTTATTACAGTTGCTGCAATTTCTGCTGCCTGCGCTGCTTTAGCAACAATTACAAGAGACGGCAATGTAACAACAACAACAACAACAACAACAACAACAACAGCAGCAGCAACAATAAAAATAAGAGAGAAAAAAGGGGGACAAAGAAAAAAGAAAAGCAAGAAAAAAAAACACACACACACACACAAACCACTCGCAATAGTCGAGTAAAGTGACGCAAGAAAAATAGAAGCACCCTGTACCCGGGGCCCGGCCCGGCACGGCACTGCACGGCAGCGACACCATCACATAGGTTCAATGCAGGCCTGGGTCCAGGTCTGGGCAGGAGTAGGGATGGGGGTAGGAGCAGGGGTGGGGGTAGGAGCAGGGATGGGGGTAGCAATAGGGGTGGGGGTACGAGTATGGGTAGGGGCAGGGGTACGGTCACGGGTACGAGTAGGGGGTATGGATACGGAAATGGGGCTGGGCCCGGGTCCGGGTCCGGGTCTCTGTCCTCGTCCGGTTGCATTCGGGAGCGGGTCACCGACTTGGCGGCACTCAAGTGAAGCAACAGTCCGCAATCACAACATGCCAGCATAGAGACACACACTTGTGTACAATCGCTCAAGCACCCACTCACCCACGCACCCACACTGGGCCACACACACACACACACACACACACACACACACACACACTCACCATTACACACACCATCACACACACCATCACACACATTTGTCTTCCGGTCATGACAGCGTCAGTAAATTGAAAATAGCGCGCAACGAGGCAGCCAAAATGTGCAGCAAGGAGCGAGGAATAAGGAGCGGCAAGCGAGACGCATGGAAAGTAAGGAGAAAGGAACGTGAAGCGAGCAGCGAGCAGCGTTACGGGTAACCAGTTCCGAGTTCCGAGTAGCTTCAACAGCAACTAACGGCACAATTCCGGGCGTACTCGTAACAGTTTTCAATTCCCGTTACACACTGCACGCCTGCAACTCATTAACAGTTGACATTGTCTCCGTTCCGTTTGCTCCTTGGGCCTCACTTGAATATGGAGTAAAGTTTGTTGAATGAAAAAGGATGAAGGAAGCCGGAGAAAAGGACACTCAAGGGTTTATTCATTTTCAATTTCAGACTCCAAATTTTTGGCAACAAAGAACGAACCTTAAGCGGAAAACTGATTAAGATTGTATATAAAATACATACACACACACACACACACACACACACACATTCGCACATATATGTATATATATGTGTGTATTTATGTAAGCGGAAACTTCTTGAGTTGCCACAAATTAATTATGTATGATTCCATCTTTAATATGCACGGAGCTGCTCCCGTCCTGACTTTGCCACTGCTGTCGTGACCATTGCTTAGGTTTGGCTCCTTAATTGGATGCGTCTGGATGGGGGAAGTTGCCAGTTGGAGAGGCTGGAGATGGAGATGCGTCCATTATAAAGGTTAGCTCTGTCTCCGCTACGTGAGCCGATTGACATTGATAGGCGTTGACCCTAGCAACGGGCGATTCCAACCTAACCCCAAATGTGTGAGCCACCATGAGACACTGTGAGTCACCTCGGAGCCACTGTGAGCCACTGTGAGCCACTGACTGAGGTACATACTGTGTAGCACTTAATGCGCTTAAAGCACTGCACAATGGGTAATGTTAAAGGCGGTGGAAGGGAACAGGATTCATTTATATGGAGATGGAATTCGAACTCAAAAGGACCCTTAGGGCATGCAAATGGAATACGCCCCAAATGTGAAAAATGCTGACCATTGGGGGACTGAGATGACGTGCGATGGCTGCCTGCCCGCCGGTGGATAGTGGGCTGGTTGACATGCATGATAATGAGAATGCCACGCCCATTGTTTAATGCTAGCGATTGGGTACGCTTGCGCCTGCAGTAATTGCGGAAAATGAATTAAAGGCAATTTGCGGCCCAAGGGCAACAACAATACAATGCCAAAGGAAAACAAACAACGTAAGCGGCTCTGTCTCTATGATGTGTATGGCTGTTGGTGTGGGTGTGGGTGTGTGAGTGTGTTTAAGTGTGCCTTCCTTTTCTTTCTTTTTTCTTTATTCTTTTTTTTTTTTTTTGTGTATTGCAGGAAACAGTCATTGCAGGAACTGCTCCAAGAGCAACAGTAACAAAGGAGCAAATGGGAGCTGAGGCAACCGCATGCAAATGCGAATACAAGGTGCCTGTTTGCCACGTAGCAAGCCGCTCCGATTGCCTCCTGCTGTCTTAGTGTTTCTTACTAAAGATGTATATGTATAGGTGTGTGTGTGTGTGTGTGTGCGTATGTGTGTGAGTGCGTTTAAATTACATTTAAAAAGCTAAAAGAAAGCGGATGCAACAATTTGCCGTTCTGCATCAGATGCAAGCCAGGAAGACAGTGGGTTGAACCACACAACAGGAGGGCTGAATCTTCACCATTGCTGGTGGCAGGTGCAGCGACGGAAGCGCAACGTGCAACAGGGAGACAGATTAGAAAGAGACGCCAAGAGTTGCCCTCCTGTGACTTTACCCACGCAATTTAAGTGATTTGAAAGTCACACGACGAGCACTCAGCATACAGAGAAGCCAAAAGAGTGGAAGTAGAAGAGGAACGTAACAAACTCTAAAGTTGAGAAAAAAGAAAAATAAAATAACAAAAGAAACAAAGGAAACAAAAGAAACGAAACTCGAATTAGTTATTAAAGCGTAAATAAGTTTTACTTTAGTTTCCCATTAACAACGTTACATTAACAACACAAACTATGGACGACGTTTTATTCGGTTTTGAGCTTGAAAAATGTGTTGCATACTTTCGGGCGACATCTGATAACTGACAATTTGCTTGCACCGTGGGAAAATAGCATTCCGATGAATTTCTGTTTGTCTCAGTGATTTTCTATTGTTTCGACAGTTCAGTGTGAACTTTTGTGACACTTGAATTATTAGTTTCATTGACAAGGTTTAATTTTAATCGCTTGACATATGCACCAATTTAATTGCAAGATCATATCCTGCAAATATCACATAAAGGTTAACTTCTAGGCTCTTATTACGCAGCAGGCAAAGCTGTAGACAAGTCTTTGTATGCGTTGAGGCTGTAAATCTTCCTCAATTGATGGACAAATCATATTGTGGTTGTGGGTGGAGAGCCTTTAACCCCTTCTGTTTGCCTGAGGTGATTCGATGTTCACAGGGGAAAAAACTAAATTTGAATATTTACATGGTAAATATTATTCAATTAGTGCGAAGTTGAACAATGGCTTGTTGTTTGGCTGTTACATAAATATGATTATGGATATTAGCCTTATATTGTATAAACTTTAGCTTTAAACTCATTACTCAACATAATTTTAGTGGCGCTGTCGAGTTTTGCTTTTCGCTTGACAACTTTAATTAACTCAATTTTAATGTGAATTTAATCAAATGCCGTATTGCAAAATTTCTTGAGATGGAATGAATTTGAAGGCTTTTCAAAGTTGATAAATTAACTATTAAGCGTATGTGCACACACACGCATGTATACATACACACATTGATATGGAGTCTTTAATCAACCTTTACTTTAATTTATCTTCATCATCGTCGCCATCAACTGTGGCGTCGACTGGGAAATGGCATTCACTTTGGTTATTTTTACGCTAATTTGATTTTCATTTGTTTACGTTGTTACGAATTGTTATTTGCATTTGTTGTTCATGTTTAATTAAAAACACATTTAATAGCTCGAATGCATAAAAACAGCAAAGAAAAAATAACCTAGGCACGCATACACGCACTCAGCCAGAGACACACAGACACACAGGCACAGATACAGACACAGATCGAGACACACACTCACCCATACACTCACCCATACACCCACACAGGCACACACACACAGGCACACCCACACACACACACACACACATAGCAACTGAAACACTTCATTATTGCAATCATGTGGCGCTTTATAAATTGGAAAATTAACTCATTTTACGAAAACAACCAGTGCCACGCCCAGCACCTCCTACTTAGTAGTAAACATACGCTTTCCGTTTCCGTTTATCAGTTCATTTTTCAGTCATCGGCCAGCACCAAAGAGAGGGCCTAAATAAACTAGAATAAAAACAGTAAAAAATGCTAAAAGTTTTTATTTCCGCTCCGATTGAGCATTAAATGCATATAAATTTTGCTAAAATAAAGCAAGCAAACAATTCGGCAACTGCAACAAAAGCGATTAATGCCCAACTGCTCTATAAACATACATACAACCACACTCACATACTCCCATACTCACTCACACACACACACGCACACATTCATACAAATAGACAATGGCAACTGGCATGCAAATAAACAGTAAATTTGCATAATCAATTTGTTTATTGATTCGTATATTCAACTATTTTAATTACGTTTACGCTTGAACCTCATTTTACACACACACACACACACATGCACACAGGCACTTACTTTCGCATATTTAGTAATTTGCACACACTTACACGCATACACAGATACAGCTAATGGCAACCAAAAGCTGTTCAATTACAATTCTTTTTTCGGTCATGGTCTTTCCACAATTTTTTATTTTTATTTTTTTTTTGTGCTGCATTTTTGGCTTTTGTAATTTACATTGACAATTTTTACGCATATTTTTTTACGATTTTAAATAAATCAAAATTGAAAAAAAAAATAATGAAAATGAAATTAAAACAACAATAACGGCAATAATGAAACACCTAAAGCAACAAATAAACAAGAACAACAAGAACAATTAGCACGGCAGGCGCCAATCGTGGGTAATTCACATTTGAAATGTGCGCGCAAAAAAAATGGTGCATACTTTTAGCCCGCATCGTAAATTTCACCTTTAATAGGAAACCAATGGAGGGATTTAGGTTTTTTACATTCGTGCATTTCAATGGTTTAAAAAAAACTGCGGTGTCAATTATAGATAGTTTTCCTTTCAACCGTTATGCGGTCGCTATTTTAACCGGACAAGTTGACAGCTTTAAAATTGTATACGCTGAATATGACAAGTCAAAAACCTTGGAGCTAACGACTTGTTACTGAGTCAAAGTGCAATTGTCGCTACAAAGGATTTGGTTTCAAAACGAAAAATATATGTGAAATATTTCTATCATAAAAAAATAACTATTATTTCTTACTTTGAAAATAGGAAAGTAAATTGAAAAGTTATTTGTTTTATTTAAGCAACAATTTCTTAATTTTTTTTTTTTTTTTTAATATCTTTTGAAGCAGACAATAAAATGGCTTTAGGAATCAGTTTTAATTTAGAAACTTCAAGTCTTGTCCCTTGCCCTTTTAATTGTCTGCATGCATGTACAATAATTGCAAGTGTATTGGTGAGTGTGTCCTCTGTTCAAGGCATTCGGAGTTATCCTTACTTGTTTATTTGTATGCATTTGTGCATCTTTCGTTTGTCAATTATCTGCAGCTGCAGTAAAGGAAATTGAATTTCCCAAAGGTTATAAGTTGTATCCTGCATTACCTTAAATTCAATTTGAAAGGATTAGTTTATCCTTCTCCTTTTTGCATTTCTCATAGGCAATGATTTTAAAGTGAAGAGATAAAAAGTTGAAAATGCCACAAACCGCATAGGTTTTTTACTGACGTCCTTCATCCACCATCCACCATCCCCTATCTCCCATCTCCCATCTCCCATGTCGCCACCAAGCGCTAAAAGCCCCCACTTGGCGTGTCTCAATGACAAGCGTTTGTGGTGCAAGCTCCAAGTTTTGAAAAGAGGAACACGCAGAGTACTCACATCCGAATGGATGCCGCTTTGATAACAGCCTTGGCACTTGGCTTGTGTCAAAAACATGTAGCCAGTCAATCATGGCCTGCAACCGCCTATTAACCCTGGACCTCCCTTTCCCCTTTCCCCGTTCCCCTTACCAACCCCAACTACCAATCTATCCACCTATTGAAGTACTACAGGGGAAAGATGATGGTATGGGGGAAGTCGTCAAAAAATACGCCAACAACGAGACAACTTGAAAACGACGCGAGGTCAAAATTGTTAAGTGCCACAAGTGGTCACAGGACACAAATGCCTCTGACCATCAGTAGTAGCAACAGACGGACAGGATACAGGATACAGAACACAGGATACAGGATACAGAATTCCAGAGAAGGGGAAGTGTTAAGAATGGCGGATGTTCAAAAAGGGTACGAAAACTGCTGGGCCAAGGAGTGTGGCAAGGGTTGGGTGGGAAGGGGGAGGAGGGAGGGGGGGGGAAGGAGGAATTGAGAGACAGTGCGGCAAGTGCACTGCGAACATCGTGTCAACCGCAGCAAAGTGTCGAGTTGAAAATTTGCGCAAAATGAATATGGCACGAGAGTAGTTTCTGCGGCTTTGTTGCTGTTGCTTTTAATTAAATCAATTGAAAGTTTTGACGCCCAACCCAAGTCCCCTTACCCAGCATTGAAATCGTAACATAAGCCAGGATAATGGCCAGGATAATGGTCAAGCGGCAATGCACTAGGCAGCTACAACAGCTCGACGCATAAATTTTATGCGAATATAAAAAAAGAGATCAACGCACACAAATACTGACAGCCACACACACACACATACATATACAGAGAGATACACACACATACAAAAGGCAATTAAATCACAGTGAGTGATGGCATATAAATCTCCGAGGAAAGAGCTCAGCAATAAATGCGCTTAGATAAACCAAAACTTGGACAACAAAAACCGAGGACAAGGAGACTGCGACTGCGACTGCGACTGAGGCTGGGACTGAGGCTGGGACTGGGACTGAGGCTGGGAGTGGTAGTGGGACTGGGACTGGGACTGAGAGTGCGACTGGCGAAAGGACGAAATAGTGGCACTTGAAAACTTTGATTAAAATCCTTTTGAAGTGCTAACAAATAACGCGAGACAAAGACTTCAAGAAGTTTGGGCTTAAGGGCACGAAGAGGGCGTCACAAAGAGGCGGAGCGAGAGGGCAATACAGAAGGGGGAGGCAGAGTGGGGAGAAAGGGAAAGAGCGGTTTCTGTATGTGTGCGAGAGCAGTCAATGTGTCCACACGCTTTTGAAGGCTAAGCAAAAGCGGGCGAGCTACAAAAAGGATATGCAGCTGGAAGCGTCATGGGAACCCTTGGCGTTTGCATTTCTTGCGCTGCGTTTGCCTTCGTTTCTTCTACAATTTTTTTTCCCATTTTTTTCCCCATTTTTTTCCCTATTTTTTTTCCTACTTTTTTCTCTAATTTTTTTTTTTCTATTTTTTTCTTCATCATTTCTATTTTTTTCCCTTTTTTCTTTTTTTTTTTGTGTGTGCTAAGCGCCACTAAATTGGTCTGTCTGTCGCGACAGCAATGGCAAACAACAACAACAACAACGACAATAAGGAGAAGTACAAGAATTGGGATCAGGCAACAGACACCAGAAGCCAGGAAGCAGAGTGCATGCAACAAACAACAGGAGCAGCACTGGGATCAGCGCAAGGCCGCCAGCCACAAAAGCAACACCAACAATGAAGACGCGGGCGACAATGCAATAACTCATGTGATGTGTTGTTGTTGTTGTTGTTCTGGCAGTAGCAGCAGCAGCAGTAGTAGTTGTAGTTGTAGTAGTTGTTGTAGTTGTTGTTATTCTTGTTGCTGCTGCTGCTGGTCATGATGATGTTAGGATTGTCGCTGGCCTGGTTGTTGATGTTGCCGTTGCTTTGACAGAAACTTTTGTTTGATGGTCCCGACGTCGTGAAATTCGGGCGCTTAAATGCATTTTAAGTTGCACATAAGTCTTGCAACTGCCGCACCTCGACTTTAATAGAATGCCACACACGTTACTTGCGACTGCCGCATGCCGCACGCCGCACGCCACACGCCGCACGCCGCACGCCGACGCCTCACGCCGCACGCCACACGCCGTACACCTAAGGCTGACTGCCGCCCTCCGACTGCCGCCCTCCGACTGCCGCCCTCCGACTGCCGCCCTCCGACTGCCGCCCTCCGACTGCCGCCCTCCAACTGCCGCCCTCCAACTGCCGCCCTCCAACTGCCGCCCTCCAAATGCCGCCCTCGAACTACCGCCCTCCGACTGCCGTCTGCCGTCCGCCGTCTGTCGGTGTGCAGCTTTCTCTTTATCATTGTTGTTGTTGCCTTTGTTTTGGTTTTTGTTGTTGTTGTTGTTGTTGTTGTTGTTGTTTGAAGCAACGCTTAGTTTTAGTTAAGTGCACTTCAGAGCGCTCCAAACTTGGCCAGATAAGCGATGCAGAATTCGCGTACACCGTGACGTATGCGCAACGATGCAACGAATTTAACTTACGTTTATCATACGCACCGTATACCATGCAGCCAGACATAGTTGTGTGCGAGTGTGTGTGTGTGTGTGTGTGCGAGTGTATGTGTGTGTGTGTGTGTGTGTGAGCGTTTGTGATGGCTGCGAAGAGTTTGCTATTCATAAGGGAAATATATGCAAGAGTTTCAAGAGTTTTGAAGTGAAGGTCGCTTAAGTAAGTTTAAAATGAAAAAACAAAAAAAAAACAAAAAAAAAAAAAATAGGGATAAAAAAAATAATGAAAAAAAAGAAAAAAAGTAAAAAGGAAATGCCAAAGTTAAGATATCTTTTGGGTAAGTCAGTAAAGACAATGGAAGGTTGAGCCGTATAGCCGACCGTCGGCAGGAGGCATGCGACTGGAATGCGACTGCTATGGAAATTTGGTGGATGGGGGGGAGGGGGGGGGGGGGGAGAATTTGTTGGAATCCTGGCAGATTCTCGTCTGCTGGAAAAACTTTTCCAAAAACAAAACAAGACAAAAAACAACACAAAAATGGAACAACGAAAAGAATCCCTTCGCATACTTATTTGTTGTGCCTGTACTTTAAACTTTTCCATATACTATATCCGACTAGGTGGCAGGACTGGCCTTAAAATAACTTTAAGGAATCCTGAAATCGAGATATTCCTATTTCTTTAAGGATATATGAGATTTGACTTTAGCAAACGATCGATGCGAGTGAGCAAAGGATTTGCAATTATTTTTTATGCCTTTGACTCTGACTAGGTGGCAGCCCTGGCTGCAATCAAGACATGGCAAGGACTCTTAAGGATAATCAAATTTTTATAACTAGAATTTCATTTATTTTAATTTCACTGTCAATCATGTGATGTGGTATGTCCTTTAGTTCTTTTGTGGCATTGCACGTTGACTTGGCACACACACACACACACTCACATATATATCCTGGCTCAATTGCATTAGGAGAGCGAAATGCCAAGGATTTGTCGGATTTACACATTTTTGTCTTTGCCTTTTGAATGGCTGCGCCTCATAGATCATTTGACAAACTGACAATACTTTGCCTCCAGGGAGGAGGCAGGACACTACAGCAGACGAGGGAGTGTGTGTGTGTGAGTGTGAGTGTCGGAGATGCATTGCGAGGCTTCTCCACGCCGCTTTGCGGGGTCAAGAATGCAGACAGTCGGACAATTCTCATGCCACATGATGATGTTGCAAGCACTTGGGCGTGCGCCTGGACGCCGTCGAGTGTCTAAATGTCACGTTGAAATTTATGTTGCAACAACAATAACACACTCACACACACACACACACATATATATATATATAAGAGGCTATCTCTGTGCCAAAAACTAAACAGAAAAAAGCGGAAAAGAGCTAAAAGTAAATAATAGAAAATAAAAAATGCAGCATAAACAAAAACAGTTATGACAACAATAGAAACAACAAACAGTAAAGAGGGAAGCGACAGCAGCAACAATGCCAACAACAAGACAACAGCAACAACAAGACAACAGCAACAACAACACAACAGCAACAACAACAACACTGACACAACACAGAAGGCAACATGTCGCCGCTTCTGTGTGTGGAATGTGCGAGTGTGTGGCATGCGGGTGCTGAGTGTTGGGTTATGGGTGAGCGGAGAGAAGGGAGAACGGCAGGGGGGCAGGGGGGTTGAACTGTCGCAACTGTCAGCAAAACAACATTCACCGAAATAGAGAAAAAAAAAGAAGCAAAGAAAGAAAATCGAAAAGTAAATTGTGATTCGAATACATTAGAAACTTTGCATTGATGTCCTGATGAAATGGAAATGAATGCAACGCAATGCAGATTTGATGGATGGCTCGTCACGGGAACTGAGTGGTGCAAGGATCAAAGGACGAATCACATATCGCATTGCAGATGCTCTGCGACAGCACAAAATGCAATTCCCTCGGCGTCACGCAGAGTCGCAGCTGCTGCCTGCGGCAAAACTTGGAAAATAAATCAAATTTATAACAATTAACAGAGCCCCCCCACAGCCCCCCTCCCACCCTCTTTAACATCTTCTTCTTCTTCTTTATTTTTGTTAATTTTTCATGCCACAGAGTAATAGTAATTTTGTTAATTGCCACATCTTTCAATTACTTGCAACTTAATTACTTTGTTGCACTTGAAATTATCCCCATTACTGCCCAGAGGAACGTCAAAGCGGATGGACGCATGCCTCGACCTGCGAGCGGCCAGCTATGGGTGAGCTACCCCCGCATCCCCCCCCTTCACCCTCTTTCCTCCTGGCTCTTCCTTGTCATCGTCTTCGCTCTCTTCCATGCGATGAGTAGGTCATTTGGTTAATAACAAATTAAGAAAGTTAAACGAAATTCAAGTATTTTAATTAATTTGCAACACTTTGGAGGACACAGGACGCAGGACGGAGGAGGCAGGAACTCAGTTTAGCTACCCGTGACAGCTAAGTCGGGTTACAGTGAAAACTATGCAGGGACGGACGGACGGGAGATGCCGTACAGAGTTGCCGGACAGACATGCCAGACATGAAGGAAGAGCATCCACAAAATGAAAATAGCTGCAGTTGCAACCGAGCGGCGAGTATCTTCTTGTGCGGTGTCTGTTTGCAACAAATTGTTGCTGCCTTCGTTGCCGCCGTTGCTGTTGTTGCATTTACATGAGCATGCAACAATGTTGTTATTGTTATTGCTGCCACTGTTGCTGTTACTCTTACACAACAATAGAACGGGCTTCTCGCCATTATTATTTTTGCTTTCAGCTTTGGAGCTGCTGCTGCCACGTCTGTCGCTGTCGCCGTCGCCGTCGCTGTTGCTGTTGCTACTGTTGCTGCCACCGCTAGTGCCACTGTTGCTGCCGCAGCGATGTGTTTGTGTTTTAACTACCATTGTTGTTGGCATATTATTTTGCACGCTCGTTGAGGCCGCTACAACAAGCGCGGAGCAGCTCGAGTGACGCACAACAACAGCAACATCAGCAGCAACAACAGCAACAACAACAACAACAACAATAGGCAACCGCAACGGGAAAAAATGTTTTCATATTTATTTGCCGCGCTCTATGTGCCGCATCCTCGGCTCATGCTCTCATCCTTGACGCGCCTCGGCGCCCACATTTGCTTACCCCTTCCTTCTACCGCCCCTCCCCCACCACTGTCCCTCTCCCTTTCTCACTCTCTCTGCCCCAAGCCTTGTGACTCGCATAACTCTACTCAAGTATGCAACTTTATCATTTTGATTTAAATGTTTTGCTTGTTGCTTTTGTTGCTGTTGTTGTTGTTGTTGTTGTTGTTGCTGTTGTTGTTGTTGTTGTTGTTGTTGCTGTTGTTGCTTTTAGTGCTTGCCGCATTGTGACATGCATGCCACAGCGTGTGCGTGTGTGTGCGTGCCTTTCTGTCTGTCTGTCCGTTTGTTTACCTCCGTCTATCTGTCTATTTCCCTCTCTCCCACGCTTCTCCTTCTCCCTCCCCCTCTCTTTCTCCCTCTCTCTCTCTTTCTTTTTCTTTCTCTCTTTCGCACTCTCTGCCTCCCCATTGTTGTGTCTCTCTCTTTTTCTGTGGGTGCGGTTTAAACTCTGTGCAACTCATTGCCATTTCTTTTTTTGTTTTATTTCGGCCAACTCTGCGTATGCGTGATGATCTATTTTAAAGGCCTTTCTATTCCATTTGCCCGCAAAAGAACTGTCCAAATTGCTGACAACAACTTGCCTCAAAAATGTGTCGTGTTGCATCCACAAGTGTAAACACAGAGGCGCAGCCAAAAAAAAATAGAAATCTACGAAGTACAATTAATTGTCATAATCCAAACAAAACAGGACTTTGCATTTGTTGTGTCCTTTTTTTGCCCATTTTCATTTTTTTTTGAAAGACTTTTGTTTCCTTATTTCATTTAATTTTTTGCTGTTGTTGATTGTTTTTTTTGTTTTCTGTCTTCTGTTTTCTGTTTTTTTTTTCGGAAAATAATTTGTTTATTTATTCTCTGCCATTTTCAGTTTTTTGTCTCTGCCACAACTGCTAATTGGCTGACAAAGTTGAAACGCGACCATTGATAGGCCATAAATTAAGCGCATTTGTCAGCATTTTATCGCCGCTCATTCTGTCAGTTTCACATTGTTTTCATCTCAGCCTTCAGGCTGCCACCCCCACCCCCTGTCGCACCTACGCACACCTCACAGCTCACACCTTTGAGCTTGTTCTTCGATGGAATTCTCTTTGCTTGACAGCGTATAAAATTGAATTTAATTAAGTAATTTTACACATGTCATGCCACATATGATTTATGCATTGCTTCTATTTGAGTTAATTTCATAATATTTTATTTTTTTTTTTTTTTTTGCATTTATTGCATTTTTTTTTGCGCTTTTGTTCATTATTTAATTTCATACTTTACACCTCTTTAAACAATCATTTTTATGGGTATACAAGACTGCGACCGGGACACTAGACAGACACAGCCTCAAGTCTATAGACCAGAGGCCACTTTTTATTTGAATGAAATTTGATATAAACAATATAAATAAATATAAATAGTAAATTTGAAAACAATATTTTTGGGAACGAGGGTATTTTTGTGTGAACCAAAAATCCACCGGAAGTTTTCTTACTTATTTTTATTACACTTTTTTTTTTTCCTGCTGACGGTTGTTTTTTTTGTATGAATTTTTGAAATTGTTTTGACGCTTCAACGATTGCCACAGCTCGACATGAAACCAATTACTTTTCCTTTTTTTTTTTTTATATATATATATCTATATATATGTATGTATATATATATTTTTTTCCATCTTCCATTTCATTTATTATTATTTTGTTGCAAATGTTTACGATATTAATTTGGAAAAATAACCGGAAAAATTGACTCATATACATAGGCAGGAAAAAATATACGAATGAGTGAGCACAGAAAATAATTTCATAATACATTTTCGCTAGAAATTATTGAACATTGCAGCGGCTAACGAGATTTGTCCGATTGAACTATTCAATTTCACAACAACAATGCAAAATGCCTATATACATATATAGATTTAAAAATTATATGAAATGTCTGCAGATGCGAGCTGCACTTTAAAGGCCGTAAAAAGGTGAAAAGCTTTTTATTTGAATTTAAATTAAAATTAAATGCCCAACAATTTGTTCAAGAGCCGAGAGAGAGAAACTCAATTGTGGATCAATTAAAAAGAAAAAAAAAAAAAAAAACCTAGCGCCATCTATTGCTCGTTTCATTAACAAACATATAATTTGGCTATGCAGAGAAGCTGTCAAATGTTACCCCCTATATTTGTCTCTCTCACTCCACTGCGGGCTTATAGCGCAAATTAAAATCTATCTTTATCTGCATGAAAATTAGTTGAGAGTTGGAAATGAAATTAAATATGCATTTAAATTTCAAAATGAGACAGACAAATTTAACAAAGTCAAAGCCCAATTATTGGCAATTCAATCAACATTGTTGTCAGTCGAAGCGAAAAGCGAAAAGCTAAATAATTAATAAATCAAAACTATTGCAGTGGCCAAGCAGTTATTTAGGTGTCTTCAATAGTTAATTATCTGATAGCTCTAAGAGCCATATTCTGATCATAGCAAAAGTTAGTCCTTCGTGTAGCACACACACACACGTACGCTGTACACAGGTAACCCCATTAGTGTATTGATCCCACAACACACACATGATATCTTTTAATAGGTTCAGTGTTTACTGCAAGTGATTAGCACTTTGTACGCAGTCAGATGCAGGATTGGCGACCAAGAACATTGTAATGCAATGTCCTTGCCAGCTATTGCCCCAGTCCAAGTCCGAATCCCAGTCCCAGCGCTAGGACATTTCCGGTGTGCGGCAATAATGATATACGAACAATGCGCACACATTCAAGTGATTAGACTGACAATAACAAGTTAGTTGCTTGTTGGCTGTCTGCTGCTTGTTAGTTGTTGTTGCCTGCTGTTGTTGTTGTTGCCTGTTGTTGTTGTTGTTGCTGCTGCTTGTTACTGGCCATTCGCTATTCACTGCAACTTCTGAAATTGTTACTTCTTAGTTAGGTGCAACATGTTTGTCACTGCTGTTGCACATGCCGAGTACATAAATTTCAACTCATTTATCCACCAATGGGCTCCATGCCAAACTGAACAGCAACAACAACAACAACAAAGGTGGAATTAAAATAAGAGATAAAGGAAAAGCTTGCCATAAAGATAAGTTGCAAGATACTCTGCAAATGACGAACTAAGTAGTTAGTGAAAAAAGTAATTGCCATAAGTCTCGCAGAATGCGAGGCTTAAAATGCGGCATAAACAGAAATAAAACTAAACTAAAAAGTACCTTTAATTAGAAGTGGAATCCTGCAAATTTACGTTGCAAGAGAAGAATTATAACTTTTTTTTTTTGCACGGGACTAAAGGAAAAAGGACATATATACTGGTAGCCAAGTGCAGGGTATTATGAGTGGTCATTTAGTTGAGCTTAAAGAGCGGCTATGTTATTTGTGTCTATCGTAGCTTCATGCCACATACCAAGGATCCTTACCAACGCCTCGGGCATTGTTTATGGCCAGAATTTTTTGTTTTTTGTTTTTTTTTTTCCTTTATTTTTTTATTTTTTAGCAGGACACTTCGCGCTACTTTGTCTGTCTAAACTGTCTACTCTATCGGAGCGAGCTACTTTATGCAATTAACTAATTCGATGTGGCTCTCTTTCTCGCTTGTTGTTGCTTATGGCAGGAAGTGCAACAAGCAGGCTTCAAGGAAGGAACACAAAAACAGCGGCAATGCGGCGGGTAGACAAGGAAATTTATGTTGTCAGGGGTCAGGGTTCAATTTGCTTTCAACTGCAGTTGAAACGAAGAGCGTTTGACGATTCAATCAACTGCAGGTTGAAAGAAGGCGTCAACAACAAATGTTAAGAGAGAGAGAAAGAGAGAGCAACGCCTGGCAGGTTGTTGGCGCTCTTACGGCTGGGAACGCAGTGGAATGAAACATAAGAGAAAATTGCAGTTTCCTCATTCGCGGTCTTCTCTTACTGGAAACATGGTACGAAGAGCGGGTGTAGTTGTTGCATTTCAAAAATGCTTAACCAACATGAGCAACAAATGCAGAATGAAAGCTCGCACTGTGCGGATTGAAAAAGTTGTTGCCTACTTTACGGCATTTTGGGCAAAATTGTGTTGCCTACTTACAGGCGGCGTCGTTGAAATCAAATGCAAAAAGCAACAAGTACCAGCACAAGCAGCTAAATGCTTAATGGTTGCTTATGTGCCTCGAGTGTGCATTTGCCTGTGTGTGTGTGTGTGAGTGGGTGAGTGTTATGGGTAGGGAATTGTGCGTGTGTGTGCGTGTGTGTTGTATGCAAATGATACAGTGCTTGACAGACTGAGCAAAATGCATGGAAACACATTAAGCTTCATTTTAAATGGATTTCCCTTTTTCTTCCCTCTTCCCTCTGACCGCTAGAGCCGCCCTGACGCTGGGTTTGTCATCCGCCGACGGCTGACAAAGTTTCACTTTTCCGCTTATTCAGTCCACAAAAAGAATGCAAATAATTGCATTTACTTGCCAAGACATTTATGTCTTTCATTGTAATTCCCAAAACGTTGGCTCACACAATTGACGCGCCGCTCGCCCGTTCTGGATTCAAGGACTTTGCTGCCCCAGTGGCACAGGCAACAAAAGCAGTGGCAACATTACTCCCAGCAGTGCTGGCAACATCATCATCAGTAGCAGCAGCAGCGGCAGCGGCAGCAGCTGTCAATTGTTACTATTGATGATGACAGTTTATTATTATTAAAGCAAACCCAAATTATGTGTCAAGGCAACCGCAGTTAGTGTGCAGGATGTGAGGTTATAGGCAAATGGGGGCTGTACAAAAGGTGCAGAGTGCTGCTGTGGGCAGTGTTGTGTGGTGTGGGCTTGGGCTTGGGTGTGGGCTTGGGTGTGGGCGTGGACGTGGTCAGGGTCGTGGGCGTATACTGTCATCGTGTAAAATGGCTGCAACGGAAATGAGGTTTCAATTATGATTTATGCAGGCAACAATGCCCCAAAGACAACCGCATAGACGTAGATATTAACATTTGCCGTATGCCTGGCCAGTTATTAGCCACATGGAGTCACACACAGTGACATGCACATTCATGAGGTGCACACACCAAGTGCATTTGGAACTTGACACGCATATTTAGTGGCAACAACAAACCTAATTACGCATGTCCAAAAGCGACCACTGCAGTCCATTCGAGCTCTTGTTCTGTTCGCAGTTTCTATTCCCTTCACCATGGCAAAACGAACCCCATCCTCCATCCTCCATCCGCCCACCCTTCATCTACCACTGTCCACCCACTTTCCACCCACTCTCCACCCACTTTCCACCCACTCTACACCCTCTCTACACCCTCTCTTCACCCACTCTACACCCTCTCTCCACCCACTCCACATTCTGAACAAACACCAGGCAGCAGTCTCCTTGGGTCCCGCTGCTGATAACTGTACATTTATGAGGAGTCCCTGCTCTGGCAGACTTTACCATGTGCGAATGTCTATCTGGCAGTGCATTTCAATAAGAATAAGTGACCACAGATTTCAAGCCAATGCAGGCAGTTGCATGCAACTTGAGTTGCCTACTGCCTACTGCCTATTGCCTACCGTCTGCCACTTGCCGCTTGCCGCTTGCCGCCTGCCGCTTGCCGCCTGCCACTTGCACTGGTTGTCCGCTGTCCGTTGTGTCCGTTACCCCACAAAACTTGCAACATTTGTCATCAGCATGGATTTTGTGCTATGCCAACACATACACACACATATAGGCAAACACGCATAAACACACACTCAAACACACACACACACACACACACACACACACACACACACCCCCGCACATCCACTAGTTGCTTGCCAGTTGCTAACTTCGTTGTGTGGCTCACAGATTTTATGATTGCGTCTCCTGTTTTGCTGCCTCTTGCCGCATGGCACAGTAACGTCCAACATTTTACTGCATACACTATTCCCCATATGTTCCCCTCTCTCTCTGTGTGTGTGTGTGTGCGAATACTGGGGATTGAATGAGTGTGAGTTCATCTGCATGCGACTCTGTTTGGTAGCTGAATTAGCTCTGATTAGGCCTAATAGAGCTGCTGGTGCAGCGGAACATTTGATGCTTTGGTTGGCTGGTTGGCAGCATGCCCCAAAATGTTGGGTCATGTGGCAGCTGAAACTGCTACGAGATACCGCCTGCTGATTTACTAATGTTAATTCAGATTTCGGATGCTTTCATATCCTCTTGAATATCATTTCCTAAACGTCCCTAGTTTGATTATCCAAGTGCTTAATATAAATCAAGCGATTTACACAGTACGGGAATTTTCCAGTTGCCCTTCATGAATTTTCACACATTTTCATCAATATTACGAATTTAATACAAAAAGCGGAATTAAGAAATATCAAGGTTGCCAGACTGCTTCACATTATTTATAAGGTAAATGTTCGTCCTTCATAATAAAAAAAAAGGCATTCAAATAGGCAGCGGATTTGCCTCGCTTGGAATATTCTCAGACTTTCCTTACATAAAAAAAAATCTACTTCTATGCAGAAAATAAATATATATAAATAGATATAAATATAAAAATAAAGTTTATATATAATATATTATATATGTTATATTATAATTTAATGGAAAACTTACAGATTGGCTTAGGGACTCGCTTCAAATCTAAAAAGTCAGAAATTAAAAAAAATTAAGATAAATTATTAAAAGTATAAAAATAATTACAAGTTTAAAAAAAAAAAAATTTTTCTTTAATTTAATTATTTTTTAAAAAATATAGTCAAATAATTATTCAAAATTTGAAGGGAATTAAATTTAAAAAAAAAATTAAAATAAATTATTAAAAATATGAAAATAATTACAAGTTTAAAAATAAAAAATATATATATATAATTAAATATTTATTCAAAGTTTGAAGGGAATTAAATTTAAACAAAATAAATTAAGTTATTAAAACTATAAAAATAATTACAAGTTTAAAAATAAAAAAAGAAATATATATAATTAAATATTTATTCAAAATTTGAAGAGAATTAAATTAAA